>JAGSMT010000059.1:1200000-1800000 GCA_029286875.1 Lamproptera curius
GGCGGTATTAGATTTTGTGATATTGCTGAAGAAAATAAAAAAAATTAAATGCTTACGCTTGAAATATTTTTACTATATAAAACACGATTAAATTTATAGGTTCATTAGGTCATATAAGCACAAGCAAACGAAAGAACTTTTATTATGAACTTTAAATTTAATGTTATTAATTGACTCACGAAAGTGTACTTTAAAATTTTTATGCATGGTTTAATCAAAATCGTTTGGTTAATTGTAAGTAGGTAAAGTTCGTTTCATAGTTGTAAGTAGAATGGCAATTTTTTTTTACTTTTCTAAGTATAGAGTTGGGAGAAAATACTGCCACTGCGTTTTGTATTAAGTGTATTACCTGGAATAATGAGAAAGGTATTCAATTAGTTAATTTATCTCCGTTTCAGTAATTAATAACTGTATGCCTGGGCAACTTATTCCCAAATCATTGAAAAAATGTTAAATGATACTCATTGCCCTAACACTGTTTTTATTATTTTAATTGGGAGAAGGGGAATTGTAAATAAACAACACTTGCAAAAGTAATTAAACTTAAAGTAAAAAAGTGGTCTTATTCACACTTCCCTAAGTAAAGAGGCAGCCACACGAAAATACACATAGAAATAAGTTTAATAAATGTTGCAAACTCTACAAACTTATGGTATTCTAATGATGAGAAAAGAATCCATATAATTGACATAAGTAATATAATTAAACAAGACAATTGTAATTTGACATTTGATAGGTTCAACCTGTCCAATTTTTATATGAAACAATTAGCTTGTTCTCTATTTGTAATCTATCCAGGCGGCGGAGAAGGTCCGACGGTTGCATTTTTGACAATTTTGCCTATGATCGCGTCTACGAGGAGTGGTTCCGTCATTATCCGGTTGTTGTTTAAGTGTCGGATAATTTTTGTGCTCAGAATGGATGTAAGCTTGTTCGCTATATTATTGTATTTGTAATAATACGGCCAAGTATTAGGCTAATCAATTACCTTTCTATATTAAGCCTGGACATAGCTTAACTAGTCAAAATTTGGAATCTGTTCCAATGAATTTAAATTAAATTTAGAGACAGCGGACTTATATATGGCCAATTAATCTTAAGTAAAAAAAGTGAATTATATTAATTATATAGAATCTTTAAATAATAACAAACAATGTATAAATCTAGTACATCAAAATATTCAAGTAAAAGCTAATAAATAACTAGAAATTGAACTTTTGTTAAGTAGTTCCAAAATTGATATTTTATGTATTTCTGAGCACTGGATACAAGATAATCAGCTTATGTTTAATTTGAGATGTTACCAGATGGCTAGTCTGTTTAATAGAGACAAAGCTGTACGCGGTGGCTCTTTGATTTTAATTAAAAATTATAAAACCGTAGACATATTGTGAGCCTCTCTATTGAACGGATTATTGAAAAAGCCTGTGCAGAGCTTGAGCATTTCAAGCTTGTATAGACCTCCCACAGCGTTATTTGAACCTTTTATAGTTGTATTAGAAGAAATACTGTTAAAGCTATCTGAATTTAATACATACATTATAATTTGTGGTGACTTTAATGTTAATTTATAAGATAGTTCTACCACCGTTTTTTCAGACATTCCGGTTTCTACTACCAAGTATCTTTTATCATCTCCAACAGTTGCCGAGTATACATATGGGGGAGTTTGCTGACCTTATAAAGAATAGTAAAGTAATACCAGTTTTTAAGTCGGGTAGCAAAACGGATCCAAACAATTTTAGACCTATATCCGTCCTGCCTGCTCTGAACAAAAACTTTGAACAATTTCTATTGGATCAATTAGTCAAACATTTCTATTGAAAAAATCTTCTAAATAATAAGCAGTACGGCTTCACTAGGGGCCGCTCAACAACTGACGCTCAACTAGTTGAAAATATATACAAGGCTTGGGGAGCATCGCAGGATGCCTTAGGCATTTTCTGCAACCTTTCAAAGACTTTTGATTGTGTTCTACATGCGACTGTGGTCAACTATGCCACTATGTGTTAAAAATACCACCGTCGATCTTGAGCCATCGAACTCAGAGGGTTGACCTGAATAGTAAAAAATCTCCTGGGGCCCCGGTAAATATGGGCGTCCCACAAGGATCTATTCTTGGACCTTTTCTTTTCCTTTCTTATGTAAATGATCTACCACATATAGTTAACAATTTGCGGATGATACCTCTTTGATTTTTGAACTCGGACGTAATAAATTTATTAATAAAGATGTAAATAACACTCTCTCCAAAGTAGCGCATTGGTTCAGTGTCAATAATTTACAATTAAACAACAAAAAGACTGTATTAAATTTATGACCCTATTGTAAAATGTGGTAATTTTCAAGTGTCTTTAGATGGGGAAGCGCTAGACCTTGTTCACTGTACTGTGTTTCTCGGCATAACAATAGACGCTAAGTTGCAGTGGGGCTCCCATATAAATGGACTATGGCGAATAAACTTAGCTCCGCGGCATATGCTGTAAAGAGAATTAGACAAATAACTGACGTGGAGACAGCCCGCTTGGTATATTATAGTTACTTCCACAGTATAATGTCTTATGGCATTCTACTGTGGGGAAACGCGGCCGATATTAATACAATCTTCGTCCTTCAAAAAAGCTATTCGTGCAGTCTATAACCTGGGCCTAAAGAATCACTCAGAGAGTTGTTTACTCAAATTAAAATATTGACCGTTAGTTCTCAATATATTTTTGAAAATTTAATGTATGTGCAGAAAAACAAAAATGATTTTTAAGGCATTGTGATGCACATGACATTAATACTAGGAACAAGCATAGATTAATTCTTCCAGCAACTAGACTGCGAAGAATATCTAAATCTTCAAGATTTATCCATTAATAATTTAAAAAAGTTGTGAAGGAACGTTTGCGTGTTAAAGGTTATTACAATGTATATGAGTTTTTAAATGATAACGAACTCTGGTAATGGAATGCTCGCTTCAGGCTTTTTTACAATAATATCATAATTTTATGCTTTTATTTGTTTGTTTATCAATTATATTGTAAAAGGTGACAAAAAAAAGACCCGCAGTCTTTCGCCGGTTCTTCTCAGGTTAGAGGCGTCGTTTTCCGAACCGGTGATAGATTTTTGACAATCAATAAGTGAGTGTATCGCTCCCATGTTGAATAAAGATGTTTGAATTTGAATTTGTTCTTCGTTTCTTTTCGGCACATCAAGTGTGCCCAAGATTAAATATCAACTACAAAAGAAGCCCGGTTAAATTTAAACAATTAAACAAACATTACGCAGTTAATATTTGACAATATAATAATTTATTGTTAAACATTGAAAATAGGAAACAGCATATTCGAACTTCATCACATCTTTTGACCATACCACATGTACGCACGTACATAAGATACCAGGGAACCAATAATGTGAATCAAATTTCATTTTATTTTGCAGTTCTATCCTCAGAAGCAAAGTTATGTTTGTTACTTCTATAGATAAACTTGTTTCAATATACATGTCTGAAGAATTTGAGGTTATTATTGGATGCTTTAATAAGACACTCAATGTATTTTATCGCGTTTAATTTTGATGACAGACGAACATTGATCCTGCGAACTATCTGAAACGTCGGGAATATTGTAAACGCGTTAAAATACATATAAACTCTTTATTAAATCATTTGCAGTAATCGCTCACGCTTTTTTACGTTGACTCTTTCTCTTTATTTTGGACTCGATAATATTTTTCAGACCGAAAACCAATCGAGTATTTTAATAACAATTTCGGGCTTTTGAGAAATGGTACGCTCGGAGTTGCGGCCTCGGTACCTTTGCGACAAACGTGTATACATTTCTCATCCATGGTTTATAGAGATCATATCGAAGTTAGAAAAACAAGGGTGGTCTAATTTTTTTTTTAATATTGTGTTTAGTAATTTTTTTGAATGAAATGAAGAATTACCTTTAGAAAGTATTGTAATGTAAACATATTAAAAATATATACCGAGGCATATTTAAAGCTACAGTTTTAAATTAATAAAATATGTCTAAGACGGCATTAAGATGAAACGGTCATTTTGAAATATGTTGGAGATTAAAAATGCATCGGCGAAAATATAAGGACAGGGAAGCTTTTGTAGTATTTGGTCATACATTAAATCTGACGTAAATTTTTGGTGCAAATGTTGTCCCACGATGCTTTTTTTAAAGCAAGTCTATTAAGGTGTGTATAGCACAGTTAAAATTTGGTTTTTATACAGCAACAATTTAGTTTAGCGGATTGTATAATTTTCTTTCCTTAACTGCCTCCGTAACCTAGTGGTACGGGCGTGTGATTTAGAAACCCAGAAACCCCCAACTTAGTTCAAATCCTGCGGGGACTCCACAATTTTTATTGTTGTTTCTTAGTTGGTTAAGGCAATTTGGGCCGATCACCAAAAGGCATGTCGGGCCACTTGATAAAAGTGATTACCGACGCCTTGAACATCGGCAATACCAAAGGTATCACCAATGCGCTGCCTACCGTGGGACGTAGGATGTTATGTCTCGAGTATCCAGTGTATACGCTGGCTGCGATGCTCTAAAACCAGAACACAGTAGTGTTTTCACATTAATGTTTTGCGGCAGAAGTAGGCACCGTGGTGGTACCACGCCCGAAGGACCACCGATACATTTTAAATTTTTTGTAATAAGACTATAAATTTAAATACTGGGGGAAAGACTGGGTCGGAAAAAGTTTTTGACTTGTTTACTAAGGATTAAATAAAAAAACGCTAAGCCATTTATAATATCTTAGTTAGTTAAATTTTGTATATCGATTCTATGTGATTTTTTACCTAAGGCTTTTTGACTTCACCTTGAACTTTTTATGGTTATAGACATTGTAAGATGTTTTCGTTAATATAAATAAAAACTTATCATTGTACGTTAAAATAAGAATTTATTGACATATTTCAGTTTTTTAAGACCAGTCACTCTTTACACTAGTCGTTTACAAAAGCTTATATAAGCATTATATGATCTCAATGGTTACATTTAGATACTTAACGATTTAGAAAAAAAGCGGTTCATTTCCGTAAAACCACAGCGAAATTGTTCAATTTTTTATAACGTTTAAGTTTTGAGCAAAAAATTAAGTAGAATAAAGTTCAGCACAACATTTTGCATTAACAAGGTCGAGTATTTTTGAGGCGTCGAGTAGCGAGTTCATGCGATTAAAAACATTTAACTCAATGACTTTTGGAGAGAATTCGTATCTGTAAAAATGTAAAATTGTAAGGAATTAAAATTTCATGAAATCTTAGAAAAATATATTTTTTTTCCTTACGAAATCAACTTTTTAATTGATATATTTTGCTTTGTAACATTTTTTAGAATTATTTTTATGTCGGTATCAGTGGTTCAGGCGTGTAAATTTAACCGTAATTATTTTTGCTTTATTTTTATGACGTCATCTGCAACATTTGGATTAGTATGAGCTCGCTATTTGAAAATTTCTAAAATCCTGCGGGAATCAACAACTTTACTTTGTTGTTTTCTAGTTAGAACAAAGCAAAGGTAAATGTTATAACAAACTGACTTATTACTAACAAGTATGTGTCATAGTATTTTTATCTATTTATTTATTTATTTATTTATTCTTCTTGCCCAAATAGTACAATAATGCCATTGGCATTTTCTCCCATCAACCTTGGGGTGGTGTAGAGATTAAAGGTGGGGAGGTGCATAAATTGATTGTATACAGAAAAGTCATGACTGTAGCAAATATACCATAACATAAATATAATATAATATGTAAAATACATAAATAAAATGGAAATACTATATACTTACACACAAATATACAAAGTCATAAGTAAATATAGATACATATAAATATAAATATATACAAAGTAATACATACATATATGTATACAATAGTTATATACGAAAAAACATAAATAATTGACGAATTTACTGTTCTGACGACAAGTTTTTAAGAAGAAACTCTTTGACTTTTCTTTTGAAAGTGATGAAACTTTTGGCCATCCTGATTTCAAAAGGTAGCGAATTCCACAGAAGAATGGACTGAATAAAGAAAGAGGAATGCATGAAGTCAGAACGGTGAATGGGGCATTGAAGGAGGCGATTGTGCGTCGAGCGAAGTTCTTTGTTGCTGACTTCACATAAATACTGAAAATAGGGAGTTATATAAGACGGTGTTGTAGATGAATTAAGGAAAGAATAAAGAGTGGTTAGAGCTCTCAACGACCGACGTTGGCGAATAGGTAACCACAAAAGTTGAGAACGGTATATAGAAACATGGTCAAATTTACGCAAATTAAAAACGAATCGAATGCAGTTGTTCAGAAGTCGGTCAAGTTTGTTGAGTTGATCTGCATTCAGGTCAAAATAGCACACGTCACCATAGTCGATTAACGGGAAGATCAAGGTCTGTACAAGCATGGTTTTTGTCTGAGGAGGCAAAAAATGTTTTAAGCGGTACAAGCAGCGTAGGACACCAGTGACTTTTTTTACTACACTAGCGATTTGTGCATTCCAAACTAGCGTTGAGTCAAAATGCAGGCCAGGAACAAATCTATCGCGAATATTTTTATATAACTGTATAAAACTCAGTCGACACTTACCAATAACAAGATTGCGCACAAAATATATGATTTTTTCTTTCCGACGTATACAATTCAAGAACCGTTCACATCATCGCTTCTGACAGTACGATATATCGCGATTTATATGAATTTCCTGAACCATTTCTCAACTCAAGACTTTTACAAATAAAACATAGTTCGTGCCGCTCAAAATGTTTTCTTATCGTTTTATTACATCTTAACTATAATTTCAAGTTAAATTTAACAAACAATACGATTGGTTTTAAAATCAGTCAGACTCTGTAATTAATCTGTAATTTGTAATACATTTGCATACAATAAATATGTTGATTGTAATAGACTGCACAAGGATAAATAGTTTGATAATTTAACTAACTTTGTAAGCGCTTCCTTACATTTTTGGGGTCTATATCTTTTAGTAGAATTGTAACTGTCTGTAAGAGCTGTCTGAAGCGGTGATTACTTCTGCCGCAAAGCAATACTGTGAAAACACTGCAGTGTTCCGGTTTGAAGGCCACCGCACCAGCGTATTTACTGGGTAAACAAATTTTAACATCCTATGTCTCACGGTAGGCAGCGCGTTGGTGATACGCTTGGTATTGCCGATGTCCATGGACGTCGGAGACCTCATTCCATCAGGTGGCCCAACTGCTCGTCCTTTTTGGTATGTAATACAAAAATTAGACATACAATTTCACAAGCCATTTACCTTATTAGATATTGGGTATACAAAATACTTTAAAATACGATTTATATACATTTTACCGACGTTACAAAAAGGAAATAATATAAAATATAACAATTTTAGGTGAATGCTAAAAAAGGTTAGGCTCTAAAGAAAATAGTTTATGTTACAAATGAGCAAGATCACGTCAAGTGGACCCCCATTTACCACTTGATCATAAAATTTAATCTATATATATTTTTCATAAGTACTTATGATTGAAAAATGATCCCCAAACGATTTTAAAATTTTGATTTAACAACATTTTTTTTACACTGAAAATTTTAAGCACTTTTAATTAAAAAATGGATTAAAATCAACCGTAAGAGATAAATTCATGAAATTTTCAGCATCCATGGTAGAATGTCTATTCTTTAAGAATATATTAACGACTTAAGTTTATTTGTCTATTTTCGTATTGTTAACTAACTTTTAAGTTTGACAATTGAAAATTTAACTCATTCTTGGTAAAAAATGCATTTTTTTCATCGGTCACATGCTTTATTCATTTAAGTTTAAGATTCCGGAAGAAAATTTCACTGCTCGCCATTAGTTTAAACAAAATGAATTTATTTATGACACGCCGAGCGCCGTGGAAGCGCCGCGCTACCGAGCGTCTCGTACTGCATTGAAGCTTTTATCAGTGATAATTTAAAATAATAATACGAAATATTATTATAAAACAAATTTATTATTATTTACGTTATATTATTATAATTATTATCATTAAATTTTATTTTTGTTAACAATATCATAAAGAATATAATCATAACATACTGAATAGAACAAACAAAAGCTTAATTTAAATAATTAAATGGTAAATTTGTCGTCAGATACTTTCAATTTTTTTCAAACTTTGTTAATAAATACTTTTCATCTTCTGAAACGAGCCTGCATTCTAGTGAAAAATTACTACTAATAAAACTAGATAGAGTTGCCTAAAAATCAATTCAAACAACAATTTGTGCACTAATAACATTTCCGCACTAAGGCTGTTTTTCTATGTATTTATGGTATATTAGATTTTTAAGTAAAAAGTCATATACTACGAATACATAGAATTAACATATTAACATTCTTTTAAAAATAATATCCGTAAAAGTGTAATATAAATAACAATGTCTCAACTAAACATAAAGGATTTTATAGCTCACGTTTTTACTGTGCAACCTTACTAAATATTTTATAACCGGCATAAGTTAGGCTCATTTAAGCAAAGGAAATAAAATGAATGGCAATAAAACAAAGCTAATAGTTTCATAAAGATTTTTGCTTTGAATATTGTTGTCTTTTGTACAATTATCGGATGGGCATGTAAAAAGATGGTTCACCCACCAACCTGCATTGGACAAGCGTGGTGGGATACGGGTCTAAAACCCCCTAAGGGAGAAGGCGTGCATTAGGGGAGGCCTGTGTCCAACCAGCGTCTAATTAGACTAACACAGGCTGATGGTGTGTGTGTGTGTAAAAAATAAATATATGACTAAACAAACATTCGTCGGCTGTAAAAACGTTGTTTGGTTTCAAATGCATTTGGGTTTATTTTGTATATAACAGCAAATTTGTAGCAGTGGCTCTGCCTAATTCGCAATAAAATACAGTACTTTAATTTAACGGAAATAGATGTTAGTTAAAAACTTGCCAGAGGATTAGTTTTAGTTAAGTATTTAATTTATTTAATCTACTTTTTAACTTATGTACCAATATAAAATTAAAACGTGTACCGTTGATAACATAACACATTTTCACAATGATAAAATTGTTATTCGCAATTTTTTTTTATACCTTTCCGATTCTATTATATAGTTTTCACATCTGCATTTAGGGAAAGTTCATGAGTTTGAGAGCGTTCAAGATTTTCTTTGAAATAAGAAAAGATCACTAAAATGTTTCAGACACGTTTTAAATTGATTACAAGTGTCTCTTACTACGATCAGGCATTAACTTAATGATCGTTTGAGCACTTTAGAAAGATGAGATTTTAAATAGGGTGAAATCACATTATATATTAAGCTTGTCTTAGGTATCTTTAGTATTGAAAACAATCAATGATGTTGGGAAAAGAAGTCTCGATATTGACGTATTGTCTCTGCGCGATATTGTATAAAAGACGGGTCTAAAATATAGAAGCGGGTGTCGTATGAGCCGCTACCCGGAACGGAACTCTCCTCGTTTGTGATAAGTGTTGTGCATCTGTGAAAGTGCTAGTGTGTTGAGTGATGTTATGCATCGACTCGTCCGTACGTGACATCGTGGCTGTTGTCGGTGTCACGTGAGCCATTTCAATGTTTTTTTAGTATAAGAGACGTTTAGTTATCGTCATCATTTTTACTTTTTGGAATTCTCTTTAAGATTGCTAAAAATACTATAACTCATATATATATAACTGCACTAACAAAAGTTCAGTGCAAGTTAGGCAACAACCCAGCTAAATCATAACACAACTTAGTAAAAATTAAGAGATAAAACTATCATGCTATTATCCAAATGTATTTAGACATAGTAAAGTGCTTATTTATTAATTAGTTCTTACAAATTTTATTTTAGTATAATTCCAAAATATTAATTTCATCTCGGCTTGACCTCTTCCACTTTGTTAGCAAACAAGTGCATTCGAGTCTCCATCACGGAATCAGTGACCGAATAACTCGTTCAGAAGTGATGACGTCACGTTATCTGCAGAACAGAATTAGTTTGTGCAAAATTTTAACTGCGTTGTCAACTTGATTGAGAAACATGACGTCGAGCTTTTACAAATTCTGTTTCGTAAATTGAAATTTAATAAAGGTTTCATAATTAGTTTTAGACTTTATTTTTATTAAAGTATAAATTTATGCAAGTATAAAAATTTTATTCAATCAGGTTTCAAATCGCTCACAACATTTTTGTCTTATACAGATTCAAATATACTATTTATTGGATAATAACAATAATACATATTTACCTACAATTATTTTTCCATATAACAATAAAAAAGGTTTCTGAAACATTAAATGAAGAAAGTTGAAAAAAAAACTGCAATTTACTGTCTCTGTTGGTAATTGGTTTATTCGCTCGTCTTTGATCATGTATTTAATACAATTTTTTGTGTTTCTTGTTTCTTATTACAGCAATATTGGCTGAATTAAAGCTTTATGGAAAGATAATCTTTGTTTCGAATGAGTATGTAAATTGATCGTACATTCACAAATCTTGAGTTTTTAAATTTATATTGTTATTCTTTTTACTGTTCATTTTCCTTAATTTGTTTTAGTTGCAAAGTTAATAACAGAGTATGCTTTTGAGGTATTTTGACTCATTTAAATGATATATAGACTTAACAAGGCAGCTTCCTAATAACTGGCAACCTCGGCTACTAATTACAAAATCCTTCATGTTATTTGACGACATTTAGGAAATATATTTTGTTTCCGGTTTAGTTTTGTTAAAAAGTGTTTAAAATTGTATTTTGGTCAAAAATTTAAACTTTAACAATATTGTAAACCCGTTTTGTATAAAATTATAGGTAACAAAGACTTTCATTTAGGGTCTCGGACGACATCGTTTCAACTGAAATCTTCTGAGGCTGTCAAGACCAGGTTCTTTTTATGTTTAACACAAAAGCGAGGGAGGCAAATGACAAACGAGTCGCGGTTAAGTTACCGCAGATGTTACTATAGAAAAAAATTCTATTATATACTTCATTCCATTGTTGCTCAGAACAATATTCAAATTAAAATCTGTATAGTTAAAATTACAAGCTAACCGTGATTACCGCATCATTATTAAGAACGAATATTTTCATAGGTGGTAGGTCCCCTTTTTAACGGGGGCCGTCTGCGGGGGTGCATTTGTGATAACATTGATATTGCTGATGTTCATGAGCGTCGGTGACTACTTTACATCAGGGGGCCCTGAATTTGTATGCGATTAAAAAAAACAAGGAATGCCTTTGTTAATACTATTCAAGTCAAACCTCACGCTAACCTTTCAGCTTGTTGAATGAGCCGCTTTCAAAGGGTTAATCAGGTGCTCTGCTAGTTAACCTATCCGACAATTGCGCATACTTAAACATATTTAAAATTTGTCTAAAGAGTAAGAGGTTCCATGCAATGGATGAGCATGTAAAAAATCGTTACGGCCTACTTTTATTTTTGATCGTTATGGGACGTGCCTGTAAATTAATTAAGAACTAATCCATTGTTTCAGTTACCGTTCCGATTACCGTTTCTTCGAGTAAAAACTGTTATTCAGGATTATTCATTTGAAGCTGACTGTTATAGTTTATAGTACTAAAAATTACAACAGCTAATAATACAATATTAAATAAAAAGCGTTGTTGCGTATTTCAATCCAGAAACAACAAGTCAGCAAGTTGTTCCCTCAAGTGATCGTTCGCATAAGTCGTAAAACCAATTTGTGAGATTGAAACACAAAGAAAGATGTCGAAAGCACTCCAAGTTTACGGTTCATGTTTTTTATCGCGTCAATCTGTGAAGGAGGAAGGAGAAAAGTTTTATTAGTCTCGGAGAATACAATGTGTCTGACAAATGTTTACATAAAATTGGTATTATTTTATTTTTACGTAATAACTTTTTTAAGAAAGTATTCTATGTAAATGTTATTATTTTGAGTTCTAAATATCCCTTTTACATTTTACCGTTTACTATTTTTTTTTCTTATTGAACCCTTGTTTGCTTACTTATTTTGATTTCTACCTTACTTTCTTTACAATTATTTCAATAAAATAATCTCTTGATATTACTAATAGTGTTTTAGTAGTTAATTATTCTGCAAATGTGCTACAATAGTACTGGTATATTCAGCAGAGTATTTTTTTTATTTAATTGCTTAATTGTTTTCAAATGTTATAGCATTAAAAGAGTTGAAGAAGAATAATTTGCGGAAACTATTTTTTAGTTAAATTTCAGTACACTTTTTAAATAAAACTATAGTCGAAAATTTTAACAACAACCGTGAAAGCCACGTTCATTAGAGCGACTATGAAATTAGTTGTCGCAGTTTTGCATACAATCCAATGCGGGTTGGTGGGTGGTTCGCCAAAGTCTCGTTTGATATGCGCGCAAGTGAGGTTGGCTAGGGCTCTGAAGGTAAGATGTGGTTTGGAAGCCCTTTTTAATATTATAATCATAGATTTACTTTAACAAAACAAATGAACTTGATCTAAACTATTGATCGTGATCTCTTAAAAACTATGTTACGTTTCAGTCACAAGGTATTCTTCAAAGCAAAGTTCGTTGCAATTATTTAATGCTAAGAAAAAATAAGATTTGGCCATATTACTTTAAAACGCCACCAGAAAGATTAGATTGTATGATTTGTAATGATTCCTAGGTAATAAAGATATGTGTAAATATCAACAAACCTAATAAAAATATTTAACATTACATTAATAAAGCTCTAACTTTATTAATAATATGTTGACTGATGACGTAATGAAAAATAACCAGATTTTAAATAAATATATTTCATTGTTTTTAATACGTAGCTTTGAGACATTTTCTTCAAATCTAGCGTAGGTTTGAAATATATTTTGATAAAAGCAATATATTTTTGGAATCAATTGAACAAAAAGACTCCCTAGATGATTACCTGATCTTAAATGTGTCCTGCCTATAGGAAATGCAACGTAAGAAGCGACTAGTCCACACCATTACCTACAAACCGGAAAATACTAGTGTTTTTACGCTTTGCGGCAGATTTAGGTGTCGCGATGGTGCTCGCCCAATTAGTATCTTTGAAAAAGGGGACTTACCAACTTTGTAATTTCTTAACATTATAATTAATAAATTTGAATAAGGTCCGCTGCAGGTTGCTTTTTTTTGTCTGCATACGAACGCAAACGGGCAGGCCACCAGATAAAAGTGGTCGCCAACGTCCATGGACATCGGCAATACAGTGGTAACTCCTACGCGCTGCCTATCGTGAGAAATATGATGGATCGTCTCCTTTACCCAGTGAATACGGTGGATACAGTGCCCTTCTAACCGGAACACGATAATAGTTTCATATTACCACTTTGCAGCAAAATAGACCCTGTGGTGGTACCGCTCAAGATAGCCCCAGTAAAAAGGGAACCTTTTAAAAGCTGATAAAGATAAAGCCGAAAATAATTTCATCATCATCAGCCTATGTTAGTCCACTGCTGGACATAGGCCTCCCCTAATGCTCGCCACCGCTTCCGACTTTTGGCTATTATTATCAAGCCCACACCGGCCACTTTGCGAATGTCGTTACTCCATTTTGCCGTAGGAGACCGTCTGGGTGGGTACCACCTCAGTGCCTATTTCTGCCGCGAAGCAGTAGTGTGAAAACACTACTGTGTTCCGGTTTGAAGGGCACCGTAGCCAGCGTATTTACTGAGTAAACGAGACTTAACACCCTATGTCTCACGGTAGGCAGCGCGTTGGCGATACCACTGGTATTGCTAATGTCTATGGGCGTCGGTGATCACTTCCCATCAGGTGGCCCGACTGCTCGTCTGCCTGCGTATGCCATAAAAAAAAAAATAGGGCGTCCTACCACTACGTTTGCCGAGCCTCGGTCTCCACTCCAGAACTTTTCGACTCCAGCGATTGTTAGTTCTGCGGCTTATATCCCACTGCCACTCAGCTTAGTAAGCTGAAGTGGCAGTGGGAGGTGGTGGGCTATATGGACAATCCGGTGGGTTATATCGGTGATTCTGGTTCTCTGAGGGATCACATCATTTCTAATGCGGTCCTTCATAGATACCCAGAGCATAGCCCTCTCCACAGTTCGCTGAGAGACTTTAAATTTGTGGACCAGTCGAATCGTAAGTGTCGAAGACTCAGCACCGTAGGTCCTAACGGGTAGGACGCACTGACCGAAAAGAGATCAGAACTTTCAAGGCACTGTGGGATGGGCGACGAGAAAACTCGACGAAGCTTATGAAAAGCTGCCCAGCCCAGCCGAATCCTTCTGTTGGCCTAAAATAATGTACTGAACTGAATATTGCCTAATTTAAAAAAATACTTAAAATTTTTATTGAAGCTAAATCTTATTTACGGTCATTTGAGTCAAACATTTACACGAAGCGATCTTGAAAGCATGCCATCACGTTCCGACGCCTCGGAAAACTTTTGCTGAAGTATTTATTGTGAAATCGGAAAAGAAATCTGTTGAAATAAAGGTTTTTTAAGAATCAAGATTTGTTTCGGGCCAAATGGCCCCACACATTTTTTTATTTTTCATATTAAATGTAACGTTATTTTACATTATTATATTGTGAGTTTACTTCTGATATCAATAATTAATTTTAATCACACTAATTCTTGGTGAACGTAATGAAAATAAAAACGATTGGCATTCTCAAAATGGGACTTCATATAAAACTTAACATTTAATGAACAATTACAACATATAAAATAAGTCGCATTTGATTGTACGCAAAAAATTCAAACTTTATTATTATTTCCATATAAAATATTCATTTAAGATTATTCTGTTAAGATATTTTTAGTAATTAATATTATTACTTAAAAGTATTTTCATTTTTCCTTTAATATGTATTTGATACAGTGTATACTTACTTAACAGTAATTATATTTTAAGTACACGACAAATTAAGAGAAGTTAAATTAAGCAATAAGATGAAAAACATGGTCGATGGTTGATATAAATTGAGAATTTATCACCCCTTTAATTCACACCAATTCTTTTCCTAGAAGGCATTCAGTGATGCTCTTAAAATTTATATAATATGTTTAATAATGATATTAGTAAGCTAATCCCAATCATCATAATCAGCCCTTATCCATGCACTGCTGACATAGGCCAGCTTCCAACCCGAACCGGCAACAGCACGGAGATCGCTATCTCACCTGGTCGGAGGTCTTCCCAAATGCGGAACAGTAAGCTATACATTTTTTTATTATAGTATTGGTCATTTTAACCTTTGAAATATTAAATTTGAAACAATACTTTATATTACTTTATATTAAAGAATCTATTTGAAAAATGTTCTTCAATAGAATTTCATTATACTGTTATCTGTTATGAAACGCTTTCTCAATGTAATTATCTTCAGCCATTAAGCTTTGTCCTCGTTAACGACACTGCGATGATGTTGTGGAATTATAGCGTTTGTGATAAGCGTTAATTAACTTCATAGGAGTTGGGTCTGTGAGACCGTCATTTTTTTTTGTTATGTTCGGTTACTATGCTAGCTGTTAAGTTTGATAATGCGGTTTCGTTTATTTAGATTAGTGATTAGTAGAATAATTATGATATTGTTAGATCCTAATACTATTTGTAATGCGGGTACTTAGAAAAACTCTTGATATTGACGTTTTGTCACTCTTCGATGAAGAATAAAAGTCGGGTACTGAAATATAGCGGACAAAGCTTCGTATAAGCCGCTGCCCGGAACGGAACTATCCTCGTATGTGATAAGTGTTGCGAATCTGTGATAGAGTTATTGTGTCAAGTGGTTTAAGGCGGTGGTACGCATCGACACGTCCGTATGAGACATCTGGTGGCTGTTGTCAGGGTTACGTGAGCTATTTCAATGTTTTTAAGTATAAGAGATGTTCGGTTAGTGTAATTATCATTATTTTTTAGAATTCTAAATGAGTAACACTTTTCTACCCCTTTGATCTGGGATTAATATGATAGTAATATTTGTAATTCATAAACTCAAATATATGATTTTCTTCTTTTGTGTATCAAATCTTGTTATGACGTTTTAGTAGGGATTCATATATCCCTACTAATATGTTAATGTGTATGCGTTGTATATAATACGTAAATTTCTAGAGATTTTGCGATGTGAAAATCTATATATAAGAAATTAAAATGCACTTTTAGTTCACAAAACTTTGTTAAAAGGTATGTGATGAATAAACTAAAGAAACTAAGATTTCGAACAACTGGGCAACATTAACTGCTAGACGTTATACTAATGAAAAATTTAAATCATTTGAAATGTTTGAAAATCTACCATATAAGGTGACACAGCATATCTTTTACAATTACAGACAGTCATATAATTTTAAATGTGGGTTTACATAATAACACATGGAGAACATTTAACTTATTAAATTATTTAACATATCAAAATAGTTACAAATTTCTTCTTTATTCCCGACTATAACGCTTCTGTTCTCCTGCCCTCCTTTTTCGTATTACTTTACTTTATCGCCTTATTTTCTTAAGAAGAAGGATATATTTGAAACCATTGCCGCCAACCATTTGCTACAGAGAGTTGCTACTCAATGCTTTAACGTATAATATCGTAAAATAACGCCACTCGAATGGACAACGTTCTGCCGAAATTCTAGTTTATCCCCTAACAGCTTTGGTAAAGACGCCTACAACAGTGCCGCTATCAGACTCCAGTAAAAGGATATTATAGATATTTATTCCTTCTCATCCGCTTGTTTCTTCAATCCGGTTTGATATCTAATTGTCTGGGCCGGATTGCACATATATCGTCCTTCGAACTACATTTAACCATGGTTCTGTTTCTCAAAGAGTATATTTATTGGCCCGTCAAGCTAGTTAATGCAATCAAAGTTTGGCTAACATACTAGAGAGACCGCGCACCATGATTCAAATCCTATGGCCTAGTGATACGAATGCTAACAATGTAACCATTTTATACACTGTATATTACAACTTCTAAATAAATATCCCGTTTGAAACTTTTTCGACACTTACTAAGACATTAAATCAACCAACGTTTTAGTTGCTTCAGGCGGAAATGTTATTAAAGTGACATCTCGCCAAGTTATTAGTTTCGGATGTAAGGGTAGCAAGGTGAGCGGCACGGGATAATTTAAATTGATATTAATGATCGTTGGGAACTAGGGAGTATCTAGCAAGAGGTTATTCTACTGCATTTAAGTTTATATCAGATATTAGTTCTTCCCGATTTAAAGGCAGCGGAACTTTCTTTTATATAACCCGTTAAAACTGAAATTGAAAGAAGTACTTTACTCCATTTTTTGTTGAGAAAAATATTTTGATGGAATTATTTGGTAGGTCAGTTCAATAATAAACATATAACTTTTCTGCACCTCTTTTTCACGTAACCTATGATAATTTATATCTATCATTGTCAGCTGCCTACCATTTCAACTGCCTCCGTAGCCCTAGTGATATAGGCGTGTGGCTTAGAAACCGGAGGTCGAGGTTCGAATCCTGCAGGGGACTCAACAAATTTTCATTGTTTCCTAGTTAATTAGGGCAATTTGGGCCGGTCACCCAATTGTTTGAAAAGTAAGATGATCCATGCGGCGGATGGGCATGTAAAAAGTTGGTCCACCCACCAACCCGCATTGGACCAGCGTGGTGGGATACGGTCCAAAAACCCTCTATTGGATAGGGGTGTATTAGGGTAGACCTATGTCCAGCAGTGGACTATCACAGGCTGATGATGATGATGATGATTGTCAGCTTAGTTATGAAAAAAAAATGATATGGCTTTACTTAGTAATATATTAAAGATAACCTGTTGACGCTTTAAATTTTAAAAGATGGTATAGATACAGTGAAAAAAGATTTTCTTTTGTAATAATTCGAAAAATTCGTATATATCGCGCTCTCTCAAATACATTTAGTGCCTATACATTTTTATATTATACAATGACATAACCCATTTTGAAACTTAGACTCAACAATAAAGTTTCATAATAAGGGATATGAAAATGATATACGGTGATGAAATACGATCATTCTTTGACAGTTTGGGTTTTCTCGTATTGCAATTCTGAAGATCCGAGTTTTTCCGTTGGAAAAATATATATCACTACATCTACACTGGTTTATATTATTCTAGCAGTTTGTCCTCGGCTCTGTCCATGGTATTTTTAGATTTTTGAAATTGACTATCCTGATGTTAAAAGTAGTTTATGTTACATACGGATTAAATAGCAGAAAGAATATTACAAATTGTTTCAGTAGCTTTGGACACTTACAACTTATATACAAACAAACAAATCCTTCCTCTTTAATATTAGTAGATAGATTTTGAGTTTCAAAATAATGTTATAGATTGCACAGGAATTTCTAAAATAACCGTTTTTGTGACTATTGTTGTGCAATAATGTACACAAGTTTACCCAAAGCTCTGTACATGAAACTGCTTTATTTATGTTTCATTTAATTTGACGCGTCTTGTGCTTACTTTTCATTAACACAGTTAGTAAGTTTGTAATTAGATGAATGCATCGCTCGATTTTGTTTGCGAGTTCATAGCAAGCGTTTAATTTGGTTAAATTTGTACGGTGTTTAATTTATTATTGACGACTTGTACTAATGAACACGACGAAAAACGTTTAATCAACTGTTATGTTAAAGTTTGCCTAAAGGCGAAGTTGCGAATAGGGACTTTGTTACGCAACATGAGGATGTTGCGTTACAAAGTTAACAATATCTTAGCAACCATCTTAGGCTTAGCATTAAATCACAAGCCAGCTTTGGTGGCCAGTGCTGGTGGGGTCGCAGAAAACTACGAAAGTGGTCCTGTGACCTCACCCTTTAAGCGTCAGGAAGAAACATCGTGGTTTTAATCAATGCGAGTCCAACATAAACCGTCTTTGCCCCCGCTATGACAGGAATGGTTTTATAAAAACATACCATACCAAAACATAACCTAAAAATAATGCCTAAAACCTAAATATATCAAAAAGTATATTATACATAACTTTCTAAATTTAACACTTAAGTTTTAGCAACACGTCAGTGATATACCTAATCCTAAAATAAGTAATACGTTAACATCACGTAAATAAGTAACATTTAAGTAAGAAGATGACTGATATTTTCTATGAATTACTTTCTTCTGTTAATATTTTTGCAACGCATTATATTAATTAGGAATCCCCGTTTTTTTACCTCTTTATTGAATGGATTTGCCTGGAGTTCAAAGTAGTCTCTATTATTTTAAGATAATATAAGGTATATTATCCTTAAGATATCTAGAAATAATAAGATAGAGTACTAGATATAAGAAATCTAGAAGTGAAAGAACATTTCAAATCAGTTCAGTAGTTTCAGAGCCAATTCAACATTGGTTCAAATCTTACCTCTTTATACAATTGATATTGATAAACGTATGGTAAACTGTTGACAAACCCAGTTTTATTTAATGTTGAAGATTGTATAAATATTTATTGTAATATTTAAAATAATTTGTATTTAATAATAAGTTTCTTATGAACATCAAATGGAACGATCTGAAGGTATTTCTAAGCAATTACTTACAAGCCGTAAATCCGTACTTATTGTAATAAGTTTTGCAATAAAAAAATATGCGTCATCTTGTTAACCTAATTAAAGACTGAAATATTAAAAGGGGTTGTTTATTTAGAGTCTAGGTTTCGAATAACCCGTGAATGTTTGGGCACGTGTCAGGTCTTTGTTTGACCAGATTAATCGTTTCGAGATTCTATCGCGCTGTTTGCACACGAGTATCGTAAATTTGTTCTGTTTATCTAGTAAAGTAGCTCAAGCGGTGAGTATTATAGTTTAAGCAAATTACACTTGAAACATAATTAAACAAAATAACCCATGGTGACTAATATACATCTGAAGTTATTTTTAATCAATTGTCGCCGAAAGGTAAATCGATCTGTAATAGTCAACTTATAACAGTTATTTTCATTTCTAAAGCGATAATACGAGCAGGTTGTTCACCTGATTGTAAGCGATATTCTCTGCCCATGAGAACCACAGCGTGGAACGTCATAAATCTGCTCATCGCCCCGAGACACGAGATTGTACGTCTCTTTTCCCCAGTAACAACGCTGTCTACGGTGTCCTTCCAACCAAAACCCGGTACAGTTCACACACTACTGATCTGCGACAGAAATAAGCACTGCGGTGATACCACCCCTGACGTTTCTTTGCAATAAGGAGACCAATCCTTACCAATAACATACGAACGACGCCTCTTAGATATCATAAGTTACTTATGTTAAACCCGAGTCCAGACTAGCTAAACTATTTAGCTAGCTAGCTATTCCTGTTATTATCCAAAATGAATGTATCGTTGGTGCATTCTTCAGTCGGGAACGGAAATGGTTTGCGTCTCCTTTCTGCGTCATAAATTTTAAATATTTCCTGGGCAATAGCGCTTTCTTTTATAAGTGCCAAAGACATACGTGCATTTAATTACTTTCCCAAATTATCATTGTTTATTGTTTTTAGAATTATAGGGCCAATAAAAGGTACAGGAAAACGAGTTAAAGGATTAATCACCATCATCTGTAAAAGACTGAATGAAATAAAAAACGCAACGCGTTAACGAATGTCTGAGCATTTTAGCTATTTCTAAACGAAAACATTTAATAGTCGTAACATCATCAGCCTTCATAGTCCACGGCTGGACATAGGCCTCTCCTAACACACCCCTATTTATTAGGGGGCTTTGGACCGTACCCCACCACGCTGGTCCAATGCGGGTTGGTGGGTTAACAGTCGTATATAATAACATAATTAAAAAGACCCTTAAAATTATTCTCAAGGTTACCTTTTTAAGGGAAAATTGCGAGTATGCATTAAAATAATACACAAATAACTGCATTTAATAAAAATATATTAACGTCGGATACAAACTCTAACAGTGTAATATTAACGGTATTAAAGTACCATGGGATTAGTCATTGTGGTTCAACAGGCACTTAACTGTCCCGTGGTTATAACATATATTTTATCATACTTTCAATACATATTGCTGCATTATTATGCATAATCATTAGTATCTTTTAAGAATTATTTACATAATTATTACTATCGTTCTTTTTTTTAATAGAAGAAAGAATAGCTTGTTAACAAAATCGTGTGATCAAACTTCTTATTACCGACAGTTTTTTTAGAATAAACTTCCATTATTAATAATTATCCCATTATATATGTATAAGAAACGAAAAGTATAAGACAAAAATAAGCAAGAAAAAGACAAAGTTGTTTCTCTGTACCATATGAATCAAATATTTCCGGTTTATACTGTACGAGCCACTACCTCTAAGCCACGAAAGCAGTTAACTATGGCACTTTAATGTAAGTAGTAATTCATTACAAGTGTTGAAATATAAGGCCTTCAAATTGACTATAAAATACTTAAAACTAGGAATAACTTGGTTGAAAAAGAAAAATATAAATACACTTACGACACCTACAAACAAAACTTTTTTTTTTTTCAATTTATGACGTGTTCATAAAATTAAGGGTTTAGATAGACAGACATATCGATGGACGGATAAACTATAAAATAATAAGATAATATTTCGAAAGTTTTAAAAATATCCATGATACTGTTATTAAATTAATAAACATTTAATAACAAAAACAACTTTTTTATTTAGTACAAAAATCGGCGGTTGAATCACTTCAAATTCCAGCATTGTCGAGTCTGACCACAAATTGATCTACCGAGCGCAGCGTCCTATTGAATTCCACGTATGTCAACATTTTATAGTAGGAATTTTACTGTGGGATATTCAGTTTTAATTACTGGGCAATTATTTTAACATTCGATGTTTTGCCCTAAAAGAGCTGTTCTCGGAGTGAGGGGTCGATAAAATACGTCTAAAAAACTGGAATCATTAGTATTACTAATAAAAAAGTTGCAGCCCCTGTTTATGAATATAATTAATATTCTTTTTGTTTGTATTTCTTATTTTAATCACTTATTGTTATTATCATGTACAAAATAAACTTTTTTCTTTCTTTCTATAATGGGCTTTAGGAACAGAGACCTTCTGTTTCTTTTGTCGCTATTTTCCCAGCTGCATTTTGATATTAGTCTAAAACGGACATTGAAGAACCTACTTTTCAACAAGTTATTAATCCGTACAGGGCTTATTGGATTAAAGTTCATCACGTAGCTGCAGCATCCGATACTAAAGTCCTGTTTTTTGAAGACCGACTGTTTAACTTCATTATAAAAATTTAAAATAATAAATAAAATAAAATTTGTCGTTTAATTATATCATTATGAAAAGCTGTTTTTCATGTGAATCTAGAAGGGTAAGAATAGGATTGGATAAACTGACAATCTTTTCATGATTTTTTAACGCTTCATTTTTAAAAAATGAGAATGACAAAAACAATAGGTAGTTAGTATTTGCCACGAAAAAAAGTACTCCAAGTCGAAGTTAGAAGACTTAGATGCTACCTTATAATAATAATAACGACAGGAAGATACATAAATTTAAACTTCCGAGCCAAGCAAGTAAAAGCGTAATGCTCCAAAACAAACTTAAACCACGTACTTAAACTTTACGCAGCATTATACAGTTGGAAGCAATACTGGTGTATTATGCAGAACAGCAGTTCTCTTAAGAACTTGACCTGTTTCGTGGCATAAATTACTTTTGGAGCGTCAAAACACTGCTAATATATGTTCTTCTGATTTTGTAGGTAAAAAATAATATTTTGTCCACGTTTTTAAACCTTTTGCCTCAGGAATTTCAATTGAAATCACGAAATTTCTTATTTTACAGATTGAAGCGATAGATAAAAAGAATAATTGATATGGCCAGCCTATAACAATCGCAGCGTAACACATGAAATACCGCTCACCTACCTGAGACATGAGCTATCAAATACTAAGTAATTTTGTTTACCTAGTAATTACTGTTGCTACGGTGCCTTTAAAGCGGAAGACAGCAGTGCTCTTTATATAACTACTAGCAACCCCCAAACCCCCCTTGTGGGTAAAATTTCGTAAAATCTCGATAAATTTGCATAATCATTACGAACTTCAAAAGAGTTAAGATATAAATTGGATCTATTTTATCTTATTTTAACTTCGCTGAAATCCATCTAAAATTAGTTTATTTTATTGTTTTACTCTTCATAATCAATTTATTGCCACCATTTTGTAGTACACAAGTTGACCCTTTTTATTAAAACGTAATTACGTTTTTAATCTTTTGTTTATTGCTTTTTCTAATTGTTTTATGCAATTATTTTTAATAACTTTTGTCTATAAGATTTCTGATTTACTTTTTGTTAAAGCAGTTTTTTTTGTTGAAAATTACAATATTGAGCTGATATTGTAGCATAATTTTGGAATAACTCTTACGTTAGACCCGTTTAGTGGCTTACTATATTTTTTCTAAACATATTTACAAACTATTTTATATGTAATACCTCAGTAAAGATTTTTATACAATTCTCGATATTTAATATCTTTGAAAGGGAGTTGAGTACGCATTATGATACATTTGCTGCACACTTTGCTGACTTCATAAAAGTTTTACGATTAAGTTCAATGCGTCTTTTAGCTTTCATGTTTCTAAAATGCTTATTTTACGACCAATGTTTCGAGAACAAAGAAATGCTTTTGGACTATGATGTACAGCATCTGCTTAATAATGTTCACAAAAATTATAAAAGACTTTTTATTGACTGTCTACACCTATAAAAAAAGAAACATCTGATATATAATTGTCATTGACATATTTTTGGTAAAAGATCTCCCGGGGCCCCGGTAAATATGGGGGTCCCACAAGGATCCATTCTTGGGTGTTTTCTCTTCCTCATTTATATAAACGACTTACCATGTGTGATAAATAATAGCGAAGATATATTATTATTTGCAGATGATACCTCCTTGATTTTTAAAATTAAACGACATACGTCAATAAATGACGATGTAAATATTATATACATGTCTCTCTAGAGTAGCGAATTGGTTTAGTGTTAACCAAAGGAAAACAAAGTGTATTAGATAAATTTGAAGTGGTTATGAATGGGGAGGCGTTAGACGTAGTTGAATCTACTGTATTTTTAGGAATAACTGTAGATACAAAACTACAATGGGGCCCCCATATTAATAGGCATGCAAGTAAACTAAGCTCTGACAGCTTACAGTAAAAAAATTAGATTATTAACTGATGTGGAGACAGCTTGTTTAGTATATTTCAGCAATTTTATAGTATTATGTCTTATGGCATTCTCACTGTGGGAAATGCGGCAGATACTAATACGATCTTTGTCCTCCAAAACGTGCAATTCGTGCAGTCTATAACCTGGGCCCTTTTTTTTCATTTTCATTAAGAAAGTTGTTCACTGAAATAAAAATAATGACCGTTAGCTTTCAATACATATTTGAAGATTTAATATAAGTGCAAAAAATAGAGATGATTTCCTAAGACATTGTGATACAAGGAACAAACATAATTTCATTCTTTCAGCAACTAGACTGCGAAGAATAAGTAAGTCTTTTATGGGACAATGTATGCGTTTTTACAACAAAATCCCAGTAAACGTTCAGAATTTAACCATTAATAAATTTAAAAAGGTAGTCAAGGAACCTTTATGTGTTAAAGGTTATTACGATATTAATGAACTTTTTAAATGATAGCACAGCCTGGTAATGGAATGCTCGCTCCAGGTCTTGTTTCAAAATTGCATAATATGTAATGCCGAATTATCAAATTGTTTGTTATTTTTAAAAGATGACATAAAAAATAGCCCGCTGAGTTTCTTTCGCCGGCTCTTCTCAGGTCTGAGGCGTCCTTTTCCGAACCGGTGGTAGAGTGTTTGACAATCAATAAGCAAGTGTAAACTTGTATATTGAATAAAGATATTTGAATTTGAATTTGAATCATGTACTTAACCCAAAATATGGTATGTTAGTGGTTTTTAGGTGGTAACCGATTTATAACTACTATATGCTGCCTCTTTGGACAATTGAATAGCATATAAATATTAATAAACGTTAAATACGATCGTGTTTGATTTAAGTAATCTGTTTTGAAATACATAATGGCAAGCATGCAATTTTGTTCATTACCTTAGTAAGCTTAAAAACGCTATTTATGATAAGTACAGCAGAAAAAAACAGATATTATTTATGAGTTTTTTTTTCTGCTGTACTTATTATATGTACTTATTATTTTACTTAGGAAATATTTTATATTGGAAAGTTAATTAACGATGACATGAAGTTATGGTTTATGTGTCTAAATGTATTTACTAAACTTTAATAGTATAACATTGACATAGCTACTTCATTTTATTGTTAATATTTGTTAAAATTTGATGCAAAATCGGTATAGCCAGTAATGAATTTTATTTTATACGACATTTGATCGCCCGAGCATGTAAATAAAGAGTAATTTTTTAATATGAAATAAAAGGGAAACATTGACCATGAGAAGGGTTTGAAACCTTGGGTATAATTTATAATCATTGTAAAGTAATTTAACACGAAAGAAGGCAGTAGGCCGGTCACGTGGTCCGAAGAACGGATGGCCATAGATTGGCTTAGAAGGGTCTAAAGTAGAGGCCACGAGGTGGGATGGCGATCTCCGTGCAGTAGCCGGTTCAAGTTGGCAGCGAATAGCAGGGTATCAGATGTCTCGGCGTTGATTGAAAAAGGCCTTTGTCCAGCAGTAGACTAATAGGCCTCAGACTGCCTCCGTAGCCTAGTGGTATGCATTTGCTTTAGAAACCGGAGGTCGTGGGTTCGAATCCTGCGGGGACTCGACAAATTTTCATTGTTGTTTCCTAGTTGGTTAGGACAATTTGGGCCGATCACCCAATTGTCTGAAAAAGTAAGATGATCCATGCGTTGGATGGGCATGTATAAAGTCAGTCCACCCACCAACCCGCATTGGACCAGCGTGGTGGGATACGGTCCAAAACCCCCTAATGGATAGGGGTATATTAGGGGAGGCCTATGTCCAGCAGTGGACCATCAAAGGCTGATTATGATGATGATGATGATAATGAGACTAAGAGGGGCTGACTATTTTATGATGATGATGATGAATTAAACACAACGCACGAAATTTGTATTATTCATCAAGGTAAGCATTGTGATTATGCATCCATACGATTGAAGATTGGTTTTACTAAAGATTACATAAAATATTATTTATACATTTATACATTGTAGTTTTCTCTATAAAAGTATGCATAAGCAACAATAAATGGTTATAATATTATTATTTTTTTAATATATTGAAGGTGCACAATTTTTATATCATATGTAAATAAGGCAAAATAAAACAAGTAGGTAATAAAAATTGATTTAAATTAAAGAACACAGTGTACACGGTGTGTTACAATATATGTATGTATAACAACAACCACATCAGAGTGTCGGGCTTTTCCAATTACGGCGTCCCAAAACTCAAGTTACAACAAAAACAACGTGCGAGTTTAGTGTGTTTCGCAATTTAGTTTAAAAGTGTTTTGCATACGTTCATTTTGCTCGTTACGGTTTAGATTATCACATTTCATATATGTGGGATTTAGGCACGGAAACACTGTATTGTTGTATAATTAGCATTTATTTTACACACTCGTCTTATTGCGTCGTACATCTTTTTCTTTCTGTCCAAACGTCACTTGTTCGTACCATAGATAATAAATGAAAAGAAAGTAAAGATAATAAATGAATGTAAACTAAATACTTATTAATTAAATTATAACCGCCTACATTTCCCACATATATATGTTAATTTCTTTTAGCTCGTTTATGCGATACGTTTTATTGAGGATATTACATTTTTAAAGATTTTGTTGTGTATATATTACGTGAAATTATAAAAAAATGTGTTAATAAACCCTAACGAGGACGACATTTATGCAATTTAGGGTTTACATTTTAATTTATCTGTATTATTATGAACGAACGAATATTATGAACCTGAAAATTTTTTGTCATCATTTTGTACAATTTGGTAATGCGGTAGAATTTACATTTTTTGAAATATTCATGTTAGTGCCTTTTTTATTGTTATTAAATATAGAAGTCGGATGTTATGCAATGTTTATTACTTGTTATGGAAAGCGTAATGATTTTCATAAACAGAGCGCTAGGACTCGGGTGTTGTATGCAAATCAAATTTAAAAACTGACTAAAAGGCGGAAATATGCTTAAGCTGAACGCAGGTGCTCAAGGAAATGTTGTTTGTTTGTTAATTGTCCTAATTGCATGCTTCAGTAATAATAAACTAAAATACCGTACTAGAGTCAGACAATCATAAAACTATAAGCATGTAAGCATTTGAGACTTTGCCATAGTGACTTTTTTCATTTAAAAATTAATTAATTAATAAAACATTGTAGATGTATAGCTAAAGCGACAATGTCATAAAACTTTTGTAGAATATTGCAACCCTAGCTCTTCCGGTGTATTGACCAACCGTTATTTTAGGTGCTAGAACCTAAAATGACGAAGAGCAAAGACCATGGAAACTCTTCATCATCAAACGTCTTGCTAGCCAACCAGCGGCTCAGTGTCAGAAGTCACCTTGGGCTAGCTCCAATAGCCCCTAGGTTGTTTTAGGGAATATTTTGCCCGATTATAGGGAATAGACGCTAGGTGTGACTTGGGCCTTAGGCTTGTACCGCAGCTTCGGTGTCCAACACTATTAAGGTCGACAACTCCAACACTATTAATAGACCTTGAGAATATTTGAACGTGCCCTGGAGTCACGGTGGATGTGATGTATCGGTATTGCGTAGGCCGCTCAGCGAGGCATTGTGGTGTGGGGGACACCACATTCGCCATACGTTTGTGGAATTAGGAGTGTTTCGGAAATATGTAATTGATCTCTTTACCTATCACAGCCGAAATGGGGTAAGCAGGCGAGCCTGACATCGGGGCCGCTGATGAAAGCTTAGAGTTTGAACCCTGCAAAAGCAAGCCTGGAATGACCGTAGACACGAGACTGGGCTGCTTCAGCGACCATATGTCAATAAAGTGAATCGGAAATCTACTGTTAATCATTGGAAAAACATATGCACATCGTTCTATGTATTAAACATAGTTGCCAGTATTGTAGACTGTACTACATGAAAATTAAATGAAACAATGTTTTCTCTGCGGCTCTGGAGATCGCTACTCGACCCAAATCCATGACAGCGTCGAAATGAATCAGTTTATACGAATGGGTCTCAATAGAGCCTGTATTCGAGTGGCCCCGTTCTACATAACCGTTTTTTAGTGTCATGTCTAGAACGTAAAATACTTTTGGTGGAAGAATTGATTATAATGAAAATAACTTTGAAAACGATAAATATATTTACATGTAATAGCTGTATATTTACATGTAATATTTTAAAATTAAGAAATATAGTGAGCTAACTTCTTTCGTTAGTGATAAATTTCTTTAAAGTTTTATAACAATCGAGTTGTTTACTACGTAAAAATTTTTGTTACATACTTGTTGTTTGTTCCGTACTGAAATTGATTATTTTACAGTTTTTAATTTTTAAAACCTTTGTTAAGTCCCCGCAGGATTCGGACCCACGATCTCCGCATTCTAAAGCATACGCCCTTACCACTAGACTACGAAGACAGACTACATGTTTGAGAAATAAAAAAAAATTGTGTCCACCTAAGAGACCACCTGAGAATGCCGAAAGTATAAACGAGGATGGGCAAAACATAACCGTTATTTACATGTATACTAAGTTATTTGTGGAGTTATTTTTTTTATTTTTTGTTCAATCGTCCTAGAAGACGAGCAGATTTGCGACAATTTATTATGCGTTTCCTATGGCCAGGATATATCACTAACCATCAGGTATTTTATTCTCTATGGTTCTGTGCCCGCAATAAACTATATTATTATTAAGTTTTGAAAATATATATTAATAGCCGCAGTTCATGAGCTTGAAGTACTTTCATTAATTTAAAATGTTCAAAAGGTTCTTTATCTGTATAATAGAATATTTTAAAAACGCCGAAAATTCGACTGATATCTTAAAATTTCGCCAATGGGATAGATAAATCCTCTACGTATTGCATTTATACATTAAAATTTCAAAAGATACTTTACTTTACGGTATTGAATAAAATCTTATTGCTAGGAAATTAAAAAATTTCGTCGTTTAGAAATAAAAGTACGTAAATATTGACAATGCAATACCTTTCTATCTATCAATAAATAAAAATTATACATAAAAAGTGAACTTGAGTATTAAAAAAATATTTGATATTTATGGGAAATAACTAAATATTTTAACTTTAATGTAATAAAAGAAGATTATTAATCATAAACTCATAGTTAAACATAATTAGTATTAAATAAGAGAAGTTTTTCCATTAAGAGCTAGACCGTAGTCCTTTCGCGGCCTTTTAATATAATTATATTTAATTGCACAACAATTCAAGTCAGACATATTAATTTCTTTACTCAGCACCTCTGTCCACGCGTTAATTCACAACGTTATGTAATTAATTTTGACACTATAATATGCATTCCAAGCAACTTTAATATATTTTAAAAAAATATTTCTATGATTTTAACGCAATAATCGACGAACGGCTTGGCCTAATAATAGTGACCCTCATTGTTGCGCCTAAGGGTGTGTGGGTTCGATTCCCACTACGGGAAAAATATTTTGGTATTTACAGTGGTCTCGGTGTGTTTATCTAACGTTCTAAAAATTTATCATAGAAAAAATTCTTGTTGTAAATAAGAAAACAAATAGAAAATTGGCGGAAAACACGATAACGTTTTTTTTACTAATAAATTGCTTTAATTATTATAATTAAATGTCTCTCTTTATCTTTTAAACCATTATCTAATCAGGTTAAAAATAATAGTTAATAAATAAGAAGCCAAACTTTAAATTGAAATATAACATTAATAAATGTCATTTATAATTTCAAATCTATTAACTGATTTTTATTTTTTGTTTTAAAAAGGATTACGAAATCTATATTTTCTGTGATCTGATAAACCATTACAAATATAAGTATCACATTATATAATTAAGGTTAAATATAGTTTTGAATTTTTCATGTGTATAAAAATTATCTACTGACATTTACGTTCGTGGTAATTTATATCGCATAATAGCAGTAATTAAGATAATATTCATTAGGAGCTTTAAACAAGACGTAAGGACCTGAAACTGAGTCTTGTTTCAGATGCCATTTGAGAAATATACAGTAGAGAGGTCAGAGTGTATCGTTAAAGTAATTAATAGGGAACTTAAAACGAGATATGTTTTAGTATTTAGAATGCCTGGAATCTTTTATTATTTCTGGAAATTATCGGTTTTTCGCCACTTATGCCTTTCTAATTGTATAAGAGATCTGCTATACGATTTTACTGCAAGAAATTATTTGTTATCAAATGCCAATATTCATTCATTATTTGAATATTAAATTATCACTCGGTTTTTACATAGTTGTTACAAACCAATAAGGAGTCATTTACTGCGCCCTGCGATTTTTCCCAAGTGTTGATTAAAAAAGAAAAAGATAAAAAAAAATCGCTAGTTTCTTGTCAATTTTCAATACGAATATAACCATCAATTACCAACTTTCGCGGGCTTTTTAAGGACTATTAACAAATTGCTTTATAAAACTCCCGCGGTGAAACAACTTTGTTATTTTCAATATGGACCGATCACTTAATTATGTAAAAAGAAAGTTGATCCATGTTATTATGTTATAAGTTGGTACAGTTTGTCAAGAAATCTTTGGCAGTCGTTATAGGACGACAGAGTCTTCTAATTACTGAGAGCTAATACATCCTTCGAATACAGTATACCCTTTAGGTTGCCAGTTGCCCTGCTAAAACTGTTATTCAGGTAAATCTGGATAGTTTACAAGCCGACCCGATGATAAATTGGGAAAATTTATATTGTCATATTTGTTTCATTACTATTACTACTTTAATATTTATAAACATATAGATACATAGATATAGTTTTTATTTAGTTATCCTCTAACATAAGGAACTATTTGTCTCATATTGAACATTATTTTATCATTGGACAGCTTTGTGCCTCAATTCCCACATAACTTATTTATGCTTGAGAAATTTTTAATTGTGGAGACCTTACTTTTGTAGCGTAGCCCCATCTCTTCCCTTGAATGTCGTAAGAGGCGACTACGGGATAAAGCTACTACTAGACATCTAACATCTATAGGCGGGATAATCATCTCCGCTTTCAGATCCTAGAATCCCGAGACCATCAATGCACCTTCAACGCTGCTGCCCAAAGGATCTGGAAATGAATGCGGTTGCCAACCCGCTTGCCAGGCGTGGCAACTATGACAACCCCCCCCAAAAAAGTGTGTCAGTGATTTACGGCCCCCAGTCCCCGGTAGCTCTGCTATTCCTGGCTACAGGTAGCGGTCATTGGTAACGGCAGGGCAGGGGTGCTAAGAATCCCAGGTGGGATTCGGCTAGCCAACAACGACGACTGGACCTGGCGCATACAACACACGGAGATTGAGGACCGACGAGAGAATAACGGAGCTGGAAGAGGAGGTAAACAAGTTGCGATGGGATATAATAGGATCATCCGAAGTCCGAAGGCAGGGGAGGATACAATAATCCTTGAATTCGGCAACTTGTTTTATCACCGCGAGGGCGACCAACTGTCCAAGGAGGTGTCGGATTAATCGTCCGCAAGTCTCTCATGCAACATTGTTAAAATCGAAAGTGTGTCGTCAAGGGTTGCTTACCTTATACTCAGAATATCGAAACGGTATTCGCTGAAGGTCACTACAGGTATATGCACCAACATCGACACACTCCGATGATGAAGTGGAGGCAATGTATGAGGACATCTCACGAGCCATACATTCCTCTAAAACTCGATATATGTTGCTGATGGGAGACTTTACGATAAATGGCAAAAGACAAGACGATGAGCTGTGGTGGGCAATTTTGGAGTAGGGAGCACAGCGGAACCAAGGCAGCTGGCGGACTTCATGGAAAGAAGGACTCTTTATGATGAATTTTCTTTAAAACGCAGCCCCACAGGAAGTGGACCTGGATCAGCCCCGATGGTTCCGTCAAAAACAGGATTGACTTTATTATGACGACCAAACGCCAAATATTTAATGATGTTTTGTGATCACAAGGGTTAAACCGGCAGTGATCACCGACTTATAAGAGGCACTTAAATCCTTAACATCAAAGCTGAAAAGGTCTCGTCTGATAAAGTCCACGCTACGTCCATCTCGTGCCCATATCCTAAATGCCAAAACTTTCAGCTCGAGTTTAATAATCGCTTCCAATGCCTAGACACTTGCAGCACTGTGGACGAAATTAACGCTAAGCTCGTGAAACTGTCCGTACTGTGGGTACTAGGCCCCACAAGGCGCACCGCAAGCCTAGAACCCAAAAACTCTCTGATCACACTGTGAACCTTATGGAAACAAGACGGAAGATGCGGCTACAGTCTTCTTCTGACACGTTAGGCTACAGGCAGCTAAATAGACAGATCTCCAAGTGTATGCGGCATGACTTGCGCATCTTTAATACATTTCGTATTAAGAGAGCGATTGAACAGAACCAAGGTTCTAAAGTCTTCGCCAGGAGATCTATCTGTTGGCAAAACCAGCTAACTAAGTTAAGACCGATGGTGGGGCCGTCATCTCCGGTAGACCAGAAGTTTTGAGTTAGATCGAGAGATTCTATGGACAGCTGTACACATCATCGTTGGAACCGCTTACTGAAGCGAGTGACGACCAAAGACAAAACATACCCGGCACATCTCCGAAAATATCCCGGAAGTCAGTCTGAGCGAGATACGAGATGGCTCTCGAAAAACTTAAGAGCAGCAAAGCACCTGGTGAGGACAGGAATTACAGCAGAGCTGTTGAAAGCGGGTGGAGAACCGATTCTTGTAGTCCTTCAGTAGCTCTTTGATTTCGTCCTACAGGATGGTATTACGCCAGAAGCGTGGAGCAGAACTTTGGTGGTGCTGTTCTTCAAGAAAGGTGATAAAAGCCTCTTGAAACACAGACCTATTTCCTTCTGAGCCGCGTTTATGTCCTGTTCTCGAGAGTCATCTTGAATCGCCTCCTTCCAGACTAGACGACTTCCAGCCACCCGAACAAGCTGGATTTCGAAAGGCTTTAGTACCATAGACCACATATTTACGCTGCGGCGAGATTATACAGAAGACCGAGGTATAATCTGCCTTTATGCTAGCGTTTGTGGACTATGAGAAAGCTTTGATTCTGTCGAAATTTGGGCTGTGCTGCAGGCCCTTCAGCGTTGCCAAATTGACAGTCGGTATGTCGAGGTTCTGAGGTGTTTATACAGCAAAGCCACGATGTCCGTCCGAGTACAATCAGTAGCACTGAACCCTATCCAATTGCAGAGAGGTGTAAGACAGGGTGATGTTATATCCCGAAACTCTTCACCGCTGCATTGAAAACCCTTCAAACTTTGAATTGAAAAACAATTAAAAACCAGGTTATTCCACCCTTTTGGGCGGAAAAATTCGGTCGTGGGGCAAATGCTGCCCAGCCTCAACGGGTTCCCAAACTGGGCCTTGGTGAACATACAGCAAAAAGATGTCTCGGTCATGTCGCCCCTATCCCGGGGTTGTTGGAGTGCTTCCAATTTAGGAATTAATTTCCGGGAAAGTTATTAGGTAAAATTTCAACTTGATGCCGGGTATGGAAAATCCAGCGGGGGCGGGTTGGGAAAGCTCATAATCCCTCTCAAATTCCTAATCCAAAAAGACTAAGGTCTTTGACCAATGGTGTTGGGGATGCCTAGGCCGGAACAGGTCCTAACGCCCCTGAGGCTCCAAGTCACTCAGGGGCTATGGGCAGGCTATCTCGTTTTCTCTGCGTAAAATTCGCGCCATCCCAGAAGAACCATGGAACCGCAGCCCAAATTAAACTGAAATGGCGGGCCGGCCCCCAGCTCGGAGAACCTATAACCGTTGGGAAAAAGGTTCTCGTGGCACCTCATACTGGACATCGTGTGGACACCCCAAGATGGGTGACGACCTGGGCAAATTTCGGGGGTCGGGTGGATCAGGTGGCACGGATCTGCCTCTTGGCGCTTATGGGGAGGCCTTGCTCAACAGTGGGCGACAGGCTGAAACGACGACGATAAAATGTATGTGAATAAATGTAATAAAAACTCCCTTTTATAATCAAGACAATTTTCCATATTTTTTAAAATATTACTTCTTGCTGGTTGTCATTCTATCATTAAATGTAACATTGAATTTAAGAAAAGCTGTCACCTTCTTAATATAGTTTCTAATCTTTGAACTAAAATCGGATCATAATAATTTTTTATATTGTTATCTCTCTCATTTTTTGGGCACCATTATATAAAATGTATTTTAAAAAATCTTTTTACAAAGATAAATATGAACTTCCAAAGTCTATTAATTTCTTTTTAAACTTTTGTATTCGACCTACAGCAAAAGTAAGCTCCTTTCTGGGATAAATCCCCGTGTTCAAGGGCTTAAAAAGTTTTTGAACTTCTAAGAATCTCGTTCGTTGATAAACTTCACATTAGGTATATAAATTTTTAATAATAAGTAATTTTGTTACACCGTAAAATTCTTTAAGGTTACCATTTTTTATTAAATAGAATTATATTTTTCTTTTTGCGGTTATATATAATCTTTTTCTTGTCCAATATTGATTGTATACTTTTAATGCTAATAAGAATCTTTTAATATTTTGTCAAATTAGTTAAAATTTACTTGTGATCCTAACTAGGTTTATTCAATCCAAATGCCAGTAAAATATACTTATATATAAAATGGGTGAAATCAAATATTTTTCAACTTATTTGAACTATGCAGATTATCTAATGGATTCAATTACAAAACAGTAATTTATTAAAAGAAAGGCAATCAAAAAGTAAATAATTAATTAATTTTTTCCCTTTTATTAATTCAATTCTTTTTAAAAATTTTTAAAACAATAGTATAAATTTTTAAATTCAAAAAATCCTTTTGTAATATTAAACAATTTTGATTACAATTTTCTACATTTTAAATTTAAATCTATTTTTTTTAAAATGTCCTACTGTTTTGTGAAAAATCCTAAAAGTTTTGCTTTGGAAAAAATTTAATTTCAACAATTTGTTTACTTTATTTTTTTATATTTGATACCAAAATTCCCAACGTCCGTGGGCGTCGGTGACCACTTTCCATCAGATGGCCCGCGTATATGGCCGTCGTCTGCCTTCGTTGTCAATAAAAAAAGGAAAGAGCATGTTGAGATTGTATTACAATAATTACGGTGGCTACATTGTTAGTTGAACCGGAAGATGCCCTTCAAACGGGAACTCAGTTGTATTTACACACAACTGCTTTGCGGCAGAAATATGCGGAGGCGCCCTGTAAAAAAGTGACCTACCACCTCTAAAAGGTTATTATTTCAATATAATAATCTTTAAATTACCAGTAAATCTTAAAGCATCCATTCTTCTTGGTTCCTTTGGAATAATTTTTAAGTTGGAAAAAGCCTTTATGAAAGAAAATATGATTATTTTGACTTTGAAAAGGAACTCTTAGTTTTCCTGTCCTTATTATGAATTTCCATAACATTAAATTATAATTTTTTTTCAAAGGCATAATTTTTCTTTACAAAAAACGCGCTGGCAAGGTTAATTACGTTTGGCAAAAGTTCTTTGTCTCGTTTTAGCACGTCTTTGTGATCAGTTTGGGGTTTTGCAGTTTCATTTAGCAGTAAGATGGTATATCTACCTCATATTCTTAAACTCTTTATTTTTATAAAAGCTAATAAAAAAAAAATATTAAATCTATCCGGATATAATCTTTATACATATAACTCTTCTGTGCGCGTTTTTACAGCCAACTCCTCCTAAACAGATAGACCATTTTATTTATGAAGGATAACGTCTATTAAAATGCCAAATAATTAAACTGCCTCCGTTGCCTAGTGGTATATGCATGTGCTTTAGAATCCGGAGGTGTGGTTCGAATCCTGGGGACTCCAAAAATTTTCATTGTTGTTTCGTATTGGTTGGGGCAATTTGGGCCGATCACCATTGTCTGAAAAGTAAGATGATCCATGCGTCGGATGGGCATGTAAAAAGTCGGTCCACCCACCATTGGATGCATTGAATGGTGCATTGGACCAGCGTGGTGGGATACGGTCCAAAAACCCCCTAATAGATAGGGGTGTATTAAGGGGAGGCCTATGTCCGGCAGTGGACTAACAAAGGCTGATGATGTGATGTGATGATGATGAACGTCTGTTGGGTCCGCTAGCTCAATATAAAATTGTAATTAAGCAACCAACGAAGAATATTGACTTTGTATTTGGTTTAATTATTTTGGTAAAAGTTTCTTAATATTTGATATATTTGTAATAAAATATAATTTAATATTTGACCACTGTCGCGACTACCTAAGGGTTGCCTAGTTCAAAATAATAATTGAAAAAAAACAAAAGAAGCAAGATTAATACATAGTTTTTCTCATGGCAAGGGAAATTTCAATATTTATAATAATTGTACGTATGACTTGAAAAATATTTTAAAAGTGGGTGGTTTATAACAATCCAAGACATTTACTTAAAATAAGTTAATACATCCTGAAAGATTTGATTTGCTACGTAATGAAAATTCTATATTAAATAGGAAAGTGCTTGTTTTTGTAGTAAAAAAGGCTTTTTCTAATTAAAAGACGGCAATTCTACGGCACTAAGCTTAACCTACTTGGCTCACTGCCAGTATAAAGAACAATTTGGGATAGAATCTTGGTACCATTGTTCAATTTCCGAAAAGATTACTTTCCCTTTTGAAAGTATTAACTAACAGCCGTGTCTTAGATTAATATGTCGTTATTAATAAATATAAATTAAAAATAAACATGAACTTAAAATAACGGTTTATCTTTAATTAGAAATAAAATAATTTTCATTTGGAGAATAAATGTAACAGCAATAATCTTGTCTCAATAGATTTTTTTTGGATTAGGCAAAATAATTAAAGCATCAAGTCATATTATTCTAATATCATGAAATAATTGAGACAGACAAAACAGTAGGCGAATAACTTCCAGTATTTTAACAAGTCATAACAGAAATAGCGTAGACCCGTCTTTGCCTCCATACTGCCGCTGTAGTACCTGAAACAATGAAAATTTATTTAGAATATTCATATTATACACTAAATAAATAACAATTTACAATATTTCTAATTTATATTAATTGCTATCAAATTAAATGGACAAAAACTGTAAAAAGAATAATTAAATACAAAGAGCTATGACAAAACTCTCTTCCACCTCTCCTCCTCTTTTATATTATGTTTGCGTACTAAAAATATTTTTAATAATAAAAAATCTGGGTTGTATCAAATTTTTTTGATTAAAACATGTTATATATACTAATAGTTACATTATATAAATTTGGTAGGGGCAATTTTTATGAGATTTATTTAATAATTATATTTAAAGGAGAGTGGCATTAATACTGTCGCTGTAGATTTGACTTTATAAAACTTTTACGATTTACTTAATAGTAGAAATTATATTAAAAAGAGTAATGTAATTGTTTATATAGAAAATATAACCAATTCCAATTTTCTTTCTGAATATTTATACCTGTGTAAAGATAACAAAACCGAAAAGCCTCATATACCATTTGAAGAACATACTTCGTTCCAAAATGTGTCAAACAGCAATGAGAATTTGTATCTGGTGAAATTATTTTGAAACAGTGTTTTCACAGCGGCTTTTGCGATTGCCACTCGACCTGTATCCATCACAGCGGTCAAATGAAATCAGTGTAAACGAGTCTCTATCGAAATTGCATGCAGGAGGCGCTGTTCTACGAAAACATTTTTTTAGAATCATCTATCTGGTATATTTAAAACTGAATAAAATGTATAACGTGAAAAATACATAAAACCAACTGAAGATAGTGAAAATTTGCCATTAAATGTATTTAATCAAATGCGCTCAAATATTAACAAAAGATGGTTTAAAGTTTTACTATACTATATAAATATCAAACCGAGCCTGTCTAACTTTGAGAATTAGGACATAGAAGTTTTAATTGTAGGTGAACACAACTTATAATAGAAAATAGCACAAGCTTTGTTTGATATAAATCAGGACTGTAATCCTGAAAGTCATTTTAAAGTGGTTTCCGGTCTTAGCTCTTGCTGTAAATAATATAATATACAAGAACAGATATAGTGGGAAAAGATTTTCCTACATAAGTTTTCGGAAAAGATTGTATTTATAGTGCTCTCTCAAATAGCTTCAGTACCGGTACACCTATATATTATACAATGGCTTTATTCATTTTGACAATTGACACTAAACAATAAAGATTTTGATAATGGATACGAAAATGTCAATAATGTAATACGATCGCTCATCGACAGTTCGGGTGTCATTGTATTCCGACAAAGATCCGACTTTTGTCGAAGAAAAAGAATTTCTCACTACATATATATATAGTTTACGAATCATGTGGAAATTTTCATTAGATTTTGTTGAGGAGGTTTTCTAGAAGCTTAAATTAAAGCTTGTGTATTATTGTGCTTACGGCCAAACAATCTTGTCGCTCGTGTTACAAAGTAGCGACCACAGGTTCGAAATTCAATGTTCCATGCGTCGGTTGTCTTGTTTTATGGCGATAAATGTTACATATAATTTTTTTTGCAGTGCTTTAATCACTGCCTTGCTATTGATAATATGGTTCATCGTTTAGCTTCGTATAACAATTATGTTTTAGCTGGTGCAAAGTAATTTGCTTAGAAAGCGAAACGGCGAAATTTTATCTTATAATATTTAATTAACATTGGCTGGTAGGAACAAAAATGTAAAGTATTTTTTGTAACAGTACGCCTACTTTTAAGAATTGTATAGACAAATTTATTATAATTTGACTGCCTCCGTAGCCTATGGTATAGGCGTTTCTTTAGAAACCGAAGGTCGTGGGTTCGAATCCTGCGGGACTCAACAAATTTTCATTGTTGTTTCCTGTTGGTTAGGACAATTTGGGCCGATCACCCAATTGTCTGAAAAGTAGTTGATCCATGCATCGGATGGGCATGTAAAAGGCGGTCCACCACCAACCGGCATTGGACCAGCGTGGTGGGATACGGTCCAAAACCCCTAATGGATAGGGAATGTATTAGGGAGGCCTATGTCCAGCAGTGGACTATTAAATGATGATGATGATGAATATAATTTATCAATTGTATAGTTATAATAGTTTTTTTTTATTATTGGACTATTACCTATGTTGGCTTATAGTCATTTGAATAAATTTCGGGATTAATTTCTGCCTAACTTTTTATTTACAGAGTATTCTGTATAATGATAATATTGCTTTAGTGTCAACATGCACACCAAAATACTTTACGACCAGAAAAAATATTTTTTATTATATTGGTGGTTTTATCCCCGAATCTTGTAAGCAAGTATTATTTTGCCCATATAAAACACAATCAATTCGGAGTATTCCACTGCGGTCTTCTTTTCAATAGATATCAAGTTTGGTGCCAGTGGTCTGAATTAGGTCAAGCCAAGTCAAGCTTTATTTAGCTTTGACCGGATCATTTGATAACGTCACGTGCAGCGACATCAGAAAAACAGATCAAGATCCTTGTCTCTCTGCTAGTGGTGTTCTAAATGCGTATATCATGGTTTTGCTATGAAGACTCGTTTGTTTTTCGTAAAGCATAGGTTTTCAATAAACTAATTCATACTTAATATTACCACTAAAGGTTTATAAAGTATATTTATTTAGTTTATACATCAATTCATTAGGAAAATTTAAAACGTATATTGAAAAAAAGATCTTATTAAAATAAATACGAAAAACACGTAGAATAATATAATTTTATGGGTATATTGCTGTTGCATTGCCTTAAAATAAAAAAAATATTTAATCATATACGTATTAATTCTGACGTGCTTTCTTAAATTCTAAACAAGCATTAGTTTATCTATGAATAGGTTTAACAGGCAGAGAAAAATTAATTAAATGCCTATATTATTTTTTAATTAAATTCGAATTCTATCGATAAAACTATAATATAGTAACTTTAATTTTATTTCAGTCACAATATTGTAAATGCTATTTAGTATTTACATTAAATTGGTAGGTTTTAGTAGACTGTACAAAATATGTTCTTCAGGTTATTTTTACAAAAAGGGTTAGCATTTCGAGGTATTCAGACGAGAGAATTTATGCTGTTAAGAGCGCTACGTGTGGAAACGTTTTACTTAACGAGTTTTTTTGCAGAGGTTATGTAAAAAGTTTTCAATTGTAGGAATATAAAACGTTAAAAGTATTTTCAATTTAACAATTTTACTCCAAGAATTGAATTTCCTACTATCAACAAATATTTTATTTGTTATCAAAACTACACTTTTATTAAAATCATGCGCTAAAATTAATTTAAAATAACTGTTGTATTTGCATATTACGTTTAAAATAATTATGTGAAATTAAACTTTACTTCGTACGTTTGTTTATTGTTATAATTTCAATGTTTCGATTGGGTCCTTTAAAAGTAATATAAAAACTTTTGCTTTGTTACTTTCAGTCTGTCTGATTTCATTTTTGACGTCTGTGTTTCTATGTGTATAATGTGTGCATGTATAATGCTTTCTTTTTTAACATAATGTCCTCTAATTCCACTGAAAATCAGCTTTCATCAAGTGAATAACTTTATAATATGCCGAGTGAAAACTATTCAGGTATATTTTGAATTCTCTTTGTTTCTATATGTAATTTATAAACATTAATAGCTATTAATATGTACACACAGATAAATTTTACTTCTTCTAAATAATTTTCTATAATATGACTAAATGGTTCCTTTCAAGGCTGAGGTCTCCCTTTTCGAAACGGTGCTAGCATTTTTGTCATTCAATAAGTAAGTGAATCACTTCTGTGTGGAATAAAGTGATTTTTAATTCTCATTTTTGAAATACTGTGCTGTATTTACAAATAACTTTAGGTATCACTCCATATGAGAGAATGTCCGATTTTGAAATGAGGCGCTTAAAAAAATTGTTTGATGAACATGAGCAGGAACTTTTTTCAAAGGCTTATATGAAAAGTGAAATCATGACAGTGTCTGACTCTACACATAAAATAATTTTATAAACATTAATATGTAAAAACCAAAATTATGTGTATGATTCTTTGTCCTGCAATCTCAACTTACGCATCAAACAATTAAAGTATTTGTTTGAAAAGTTAATGATATCGCTACAGTATGATAAGCTCAGTACGAAACATTGGAAGTGACATTAATCTACTGTGGTCTCCTTCTCCATGCGGCTTGTTCCTCACGTGTGAGGGTTGTGACCACCTTCACACATCAACCCCTTTCTCACGATATTACCCCATCTCGTTCTATCTCCGTCCACTTGTAGGGCATCGTGTTAATTACAGTCGACTGCACTGGTACCAAATATGCACTACACTCGAGTGTAGTGCAAATTTTGTTACACCCTCGCGACCTTTCACCTTCACTTTGCCAGTAATTACATATTTTTGAGATTATCTCTGCGTTTATTGGCAACGAACGAACTGTTTGAAGTATTCTATGATGCGCTTAAGGCTGAAAGCCTTGGTTTAATTTTAAGTTTTGTCGATAAGTATACGTTAATCCGGAATAGTAAAGGTTTCAACAACATATCAAGCGTGCTTTTGTTTTCACAGATGTTTCTGTCTAAACAAGTTGTAAACAAAGCTAAAACATGGCTTTGTTAGCTATTCCAATTTTCTTAAGCATAAATACTTATAATATGCACAATACTAGGTCACAGGAGCCGATATTTGTGATAGTATGTTTCTAAGGCACACAAAATATTGGACAATTTACAGATCGAGTGCGCCAGTGGTCTCTAAGTCACTTACCCTTGCTATCATCATGATTTTAGTCTTTGATTTGTTAGACAACCCTATATTATTAATGATTTCTTGAATTCTCTTACACACATTTCAATTTTATCTGCGGCCAGTAGCGTTGTGTCATCGGCACAGCGAAGATTATAAGAACGCTATAAGTATGACGCCACTTCGTTTAAGTTCAATGTATGTATTTGATACACACATTGAAATAATGATTAGAATAAAGGCAGATAAAATAGCCTGATTAAAGATTTTTTTTATATCCGATGACACCAAAGCAGTATCAGGGATGAAATAATTAGTAGCATTTTAGCAAAATAACACCGCATTAGCAATAGGCTTGTTTCGCCCGTTCATTTATAAAATGACCCTCGAGTACCAAGCCCTTTGCAAGTTTATGAAGGGGTTTTACGCGGAATGTAGTCCGGCAGCTGTAGTTTGTTACGTTTCACGTTATATTAAATTACTTCACTTATTCACAAATAAAAAAATAAGAATTAATCTATATTAATACAATCTTTTATTACTGTTTAAAGTAAATATGACAAATAACATGTGGTTGTAAAAGTATTTAAGCAAATACTCAAAGAAAATAAGAGGTGTCGATTGTTGTATAATCTTCTGATGTTTGTTCTCATGGAATTGCAAATTTTATTTCCGCGACAGCTTAAAGGATTTAAAATAAAAACTTTATTTTGGATGTAATGTTTAGAAGATAAATTTTAGAAACATGAAGGTTACATGACAAAGGATGTAATATCAAACAATTAAGTTGTTTAATACTATGCATTCATGCTTCTCTATCAATAAAAGAGATAACATGTATTTTTGGGGACAAATATTAGAACAATCGAATATTCTTACAAACAAATATTACGTAGTGATTTTTTAAAGATTTCCGAGTTTGAAATAACATGTACATAGTTGATTTATTCATCTTATTGACTTTATCTGTGATTAAATTATACAATATAGTTATTAAACAATATCTAAATGTACTACTTCAAACATTAATATCTAAGAGGTTACGCAGGTCATCTAGTTAAGAGTCTACTTTGGCATCAGTTTTAAAATTTCAATTATAGAAATTGTTTTATATTACTACTAATGTCAGTAGAAAAGACATAAGTGGACTGAGAGCGAATGTCAAAATATAAAGATAAAGCGGCTTCTAGCAAAACTTATTTCGAGGTTTTACAAAAAAGTATTAATAAAATATTTATTCTTGCTGAATAATTTTAAATCTATTATGAGTTCTCCTCGAAAAAAGCAGCGTTTTAAAGGCTGCATTGCACGTTCGTACTTAAAAAATAAATAAAAGATGGCGTAAGCAAATATGTTAATTAAAGTTTTAATATTAATTCTGTGGATGATCTACAATTTAAATGTTTCAAAGTTGTTCCAAGTTATATTAAATGTGATTTATAACAAGCAGTTGTGTTTTCTTACAAGTTGAAAACCCAAAAAATAAAAATTTGTCTCTTTATATTTTGGCTAAGAACACAAATTGTGTAATTAATTAAATATATTTATAACGTTCTTTTTTATGAAGACGGTAGCGTAAATTCGCACGTGACCAATCAAATTTGTTAAATTCAGTACATTTCCGAGAAAATAATTAAAATGGTAACAAGATAATCTCAATTATTCTTCATAAAAGAAATATTTAATAAAAGTAAGAGAAAGAAGATAAAAAATGATATTTAATCATGCATGCAGAACGTTTGCTTAAATATTTTAACACTACACGAAAATATGTACTGTGTTTCAATCCAATACAGTCATATTTAAGCATAAAAAAAAAAATTCTATTGTTTGCGCAAATATTATACATTATTAAATAAAATGACTTTACGGTTTTTATATCGCGTTTATTTTTACATTTTAAATTCCCGACGTTTCGAACACTTTCCAGCGGCCGAGTCAACCCCGTGACCACGGCCTTTTTCAATTTAAATTGAAAATTAACAATTTTTAAAAATGTTACCCAGTATTGACAGTCTACGCTCAAAATTAATTACGAGCTTATTTTATTTAATAAAAATAAACAATATTTAAACTTAAAGTTAAAAGAAATTCACCTACTATACAGTTTTTCAATCATTTCTAATGCGAGTCGAAGGCGTTTTGAGTTAATTGCCAGTGCCTCTGACCGAGATCTAGCATTAAGTTAATGAGCGCCAGAGTAATTAAGAAGGATTGGATATAAAAAGCAGTAAATTAACAAAAGCATCACATTTTCTTTGCATATCTTTATGCCATAAAACAGTTCGCTTCTTATCACAACCCAAAGGGTAAACTGCATTCTAAGGATGAGTTAGTTTTCAGTAAATTTGAAGGCACTGAACTTTCTATAACGACTGCCAAAGATGGTCTTGTCAACCGGGACCGACTTTTCTACATGCCCGTCCGACGCATCATTCATCGGCCCATATTGTTTTAACCAACCAGAAAACAAGGCTAACAATAATATTAGACGTTTATTACATCATTCAATAATTTTAACGTTGTTTCGCCTCGGAAATCGAACATCCAGCAAGGGCCAATATCGCAGGATCACGGAGGCATATCGTATCCCATTCGAATATTGATATCATTTTTTTAAGCTATTATTGCATAGCTTCTATCGCGGGCTTTGAGCGCGGTGACCGAATCCAGAAATTCCAGGAAATAACAACGAAAATTTGTTGAGTTTCCGCAGGATTCGAACTCACGATCTTCGGTTTCTAAATTACACGCACATACTTGGCTACGGAGACAGTTAATTTTATATATAGCACATGTATTTCGTTATATTAATATGTATTTTGAATGATGTCTAAAATAATATAGCAGCGAATAGTTAACTCTTCAACGTATGATAGAATTTAATTATGTTTAGATAACAATGTCATCGTCATTTACTAACCGTCTATAAATGATAGAACAGTTAGAAAGTTAAGAGTTGATTAGGAATCAGTGCGCGCCAGCTTTTATATATATATTAATTATCATTTTATATAGCTTAATTGTTTCAATCTGCTTCAATTACGTCTTAATTAAATTATGTATTCAATAACAAAGTATCTAACAGTTTTATTTTAAAAAGTTCAGTAATAAGTATCAGCATTTTTCAGTATGATTTATATTGAAGGTGGCAGGTCTCCATTGACAGAGGGCCGTCTGGGGCGGTACCTTCTGGGTCCGTATCATGTGCCGCAAAGCTTCAGTGTGAAATATACTGTGTTCCGTTTGAAGGGCACCGTAGCAGCGTATTTACTAGGTAAACGAGACGTAACATCTACGTAGGCAGCGAATTGGTATTGCCGATGTCCACGTGGTGTGGCTGACCACTTTCCATTAGGTGCCCCGACTGCTCATCTCCCTTTGGTGGCAATTAAAGTAACTTGATCAGTTATTTATTGAACACTCGTATAATAGTTTGTGTAGAGATCTTCATTAACCCTCTTTGAGTTAAACAGTTTTTCGTGAACCGTTCGCACATGCGTAACGCCTTATTTTTTATCAGTGCGTTAAAGATTTTGTTATTTTTACATTCTTTTGTCGTAATAGTTTAAGTGTTGAACACTTCGTTTTAATTTTTTGTATGTATATTTAATTGTAGTTTTATCATTGTTATTATGAATTCAGGCCTGTGTTAGATCTATTTATTGATGGTTGCTTAAATTTACAAAATTTTATAATACGTAATACATGAAAATTTTTAACGCTTGAGTTTACAAGAATTTAAGTAAAATCTACAATTTTTAAATGTTGTGTAACACTTTTATCTCCTACGGAAAAAATAAACGTTTTTCACTAAAAGAAACAGAACGCGTTTTTTTCTTATTAAAAGACAGCAATTCTGTGGCACCAAGCTTAACCTACTTGGCTCGTTGCATTCAAATTCTAATATCTTTATTCAATATAGAAGTGTAACACTCGCTTATTGATTGTCAAGGACGCTACCACCGGTTCGGAATAGGACGTCTGACCTGAGAAGAACCGGCGAAAGAAACTCAGCGGGCCTATTTTGTCATCTTTTAAAATAATCAAATATATACATATAAATTTTCTTCAATTGAAAGAAAGTTTATTTAATATGAGAATCCAAAAAGTAAACAATTTGTATAAATTTTTTTATAGGTATGAAATATATAAAATAATTAATGAAAAACTTCTGATTGATTCCTTACTGACGAAATAAGCGAACTAGTGGTAGATTTACCTATTACACAAAACACGATATTAAGTTATTAACTCAAAAATTAGTTAAGTAGTTAAAGAAATTCCTTGCTATTGTTTAAGTAAAGTTCCATAATGAAGAGAAAATCTAATCTTACATAAATCGCTTAGTGGCACAGGTTAATTACGTTTAGACATAAAGGTCTTCGTGCTCGCCTTGTGAACGACGTTGCGATGTTGTGGAGATGTTATTGCCGCTTTACTGTGTTATTGTTGGTACCGATTGTAATTCATAGATTATGTTATGTAAAATAAAAAGACTGCACTCTTAAAAAACGATTTTTCAAGTTTCAATCATTTAATAAAAGAGCTGACTTGAAATTTAACAGAAATTTTGTCTTCATTACTTTTTATAAACATTAATTAAAACTAAACGCTAATTATGAGAACTAAATGAAATTCATTATGTTTTGTATACTATATTTATAGAGGGATAAATAATATCTTTTTTATAAAAGACCTCTGGCGTAGCAGCACTGCGGTTGTTACACTACATAGTTATGCCTTAAGTAAGTACTGTTAAACACTACGGTGTTCCGGTTAAAAGGGAGCCGTAGCCAGTGTAATTACTGGATAAACGAGATATAACATGTCATGATTTGGGGCGGTGCAGTGGTCCATGTTCCTAAGAAAGGCGGTCATAGAGGTTATGTCGGTTTAAAAATGAAATATTTACTTTTTTTTATCTAAGAAATGATTGGTTTAAGATTCTAATAATAATAACAAGTAAAAAAATAGATATATTTTTAAAAAGCTAGATACTAGATACTAAAAAACTGAACACGATGTTTTAAATAAATTCTCATTTAAAACATCGTTTTTTTACATAACAAAAAGCATTATAATTCACAATATTTACAAGTTTCTTTTATTGCAATATGGTTTAAGTAAAAAATAAATCCAACATTTCTTATGCTAATACAGATTTCGTCTTATTCTTCTTCCTTCTAAGATATATGTAATATCTTCGTTTATTGGCTTCCAACACTTTTTGATAACATGGAAATGCATTTACATATTTTAGAATTAATCAAGTTTTTAATAAAATGTATTGATGTTTAGTTAGTTTAGCTTCAGTAATAAATGAAACGATTTCATCAGAGTTAAATTTTAAGAAACTGTCGGCTGATTGATTGGAATCACTAAGTAAAGTATTTATAGCAGAATCGTCTATTTGAGATAAAATTGCCAACCTGCGACGTTTGCTTCTCTTGCTGCATTCTCCGAACTCCTTCTTGTGTTGCTTCCTGCTTGTAGGTTGAAGATATTAGTTTGTCTCGTCGTCGTTTTTATGTAGTCCTCCGTCAAAGCTCCCAAGAATGCAGACTTCCATCTTATTTAACTAGTCACCGTCGTTGGCAATCAGCTTAGCTTTTGACCTCCCCAGTTTCTTCCAATATGCAGCAAACTGTTTACAGAGATTACAAATTAAATCTCTCAAGTAATTGGTCTGGATATTTTCAGTGTCCGGTAAAGCTTTGTTTTTTCTTTTAAAATTTGCTAGCATTCCAAACACTTCACGAGATCTATCTGCCTCATTTTTTTACTTGTCACATTCAACTACGTATCTAGGACAAGCATTCGAGGCAAAAAACAATGGGTAATGGATCCTTCAGAATAAAAGAAATAAAAATTACAAAATTTCCTAAGGTGTCAAATTTACCTATATACGACTTTGTCTTTGCCATAACCTCCAAGCAATCCTCATCGCATTTTGGTGCATCTAGATGTCACAGATTCTAAAACTAAACAAACATGAGATTATTTTGATATGTGTTTCATCTTTGGGGATTCGTTCCTTCTTATGTAAAACCCTAATTAAATATGCAAAGCAGTAAAAATCAAAGAAATCGGAAGTCTCTCTCGATGGTGCTGATTGCAGATAACGACATGGTAAAAGTAGACACAATAAGATTAAAAATATCGTACATACCTTCTATTTGAATATCCATGGCACAATTATTACAAACAATCAATTTCTGAGAAAACAACACTTTAAAACAATAGAAATTTTGCCGACGAAGACAACGCTAATTAGCGCTATTGGACTGTTATCACTTCGGTTGCACAAAATTAAATGTTCCTTTCATGTTATTGTAATTTCTTTTATACTTTTGGGTAGAAGGGTTATTTTTCTACCTTGTAGTGATAAATGACGTCATAATTCAACCATCGACATTTCATCCCTATGACCTATGTGCGGTGGGCGGATTTGTAGAGTCTGACGCTGCTTTTGTTATGGGTTGGGTGTATCGCTTATTATTAGGTCAATGTTTTGCTCGTCTTATCAATGTAACCAATGAATAAAAAACAGTCCGTGGTCGGCCCTTGCTTGAGGCTTTAAGGACGCAAACTCCAGCTAGGGAACTAGTATTGGCTTACAATATGGCAGAAGACAAGACAGCAAGGCCTTCACCTGGCAGGTAAAGGGACAAACAAGAGAAACTATTGAGAATACGAAGTTGTGGTTGAGAGGGTAGGCATAAGGGTAGGCATCACAATAACTCTATGAGCCTGCCGTTCAGGTTGTCAAACATCTGACAAATAATGATCTTTAAATACAATTTGCGAGGTCAAAGAAGGGTCACCATGCAGGCAAGAATCAATTCAGCAACTTATATTTTGTATTTATATCGACCATTGCGTTTAAGCTGTACAGTTTAAAGCTCAAGTAGGGAAATTCATAAACGAGAGTTTTGCTTCAGAAAAATAAATATATTACCCAGTTTGATCAAATAGAAAATATTTTTTATAAAATACTTTGTTTCTTGTAAAAAAGACTAGTAGTTTTTTATAAGCCAATCGTTTTAAAAGAAAATCTCGTTTCAGAAGAAATTTTAATAAATTATCATATAGTAGATTACTTTATGATTGGTCGTTTTTGAAGTTCTAACACAATTTTTGTAAATTATTTGCTATTTCTTTATTAAATTTTAATTCTGTCATGTATATCATAGCCAACTATAAAATATGAATATCCACAAAACGAGCATATTATTAAGAGGAGCTAAATATCTTTGAGATCGGAAAGTAAATTTCAATTACGTTTGATAAATTAAAAAAGCGTTTTAACAACAACAACAGTTATTTGAATATTCATTTGCATAATTGTTTAATAATAGATGCATAAACGTTCACAATGTTTGATTGAAATATTCAACATCTACTTTGTAGGAATTATTTCAATGTTTTCGGCATCATGTAAAACAATTCAGTTGTTTCTTTGCTACTTTTAGCCAGAATGTTCATTATTTTATCTTCTTAGCGATCATTATATTCTTCATATGATTGATAAACACCAGAAATGTATATTAATACTTTTACTTCACCTTCACTATGTTTTAAGGTAATTAACTCTTATGAAGTATAAATAAAAGATTTGTATTCAATATGTTTGTGTAAACTTGCAGATGTTGTTGCGAATCAATATTCCTTATATGAATTGTACAGAAGCTTAGTTCTGAATAATATTTATATGAACAGAAAGTTTATGATAAGTATTGCGTTTACACTTGGAGGAATCACATAGTATTTTATCCACAACGTTATTGTTTTATATGATAAAAAGACCAGATGAACAAGATGTTCTGAAGGTACATAATATACTTTGCTCAGAATAATTGCAGCACAGGACTTAGTGGATAAAGCTTTAACAAACAAAAAATAAATCGCACAGCGAATTTAAAATAAATTATTCATTTTAAAAATTACGGCAAATCCTTTTCCTGAATATTCACGAGTGCCAATCCGTTAGCATCTGTGAATAAAAATGCCAATTTCAGCTTTCAGTGCACGAAGAATGTTAATTGCTATTAAAATTTCTTGACTCATTGATGCACTTGAAAGTAGGAAATCTGTAATTTTCTTTTAGAATTATTTACAATATTTAAATTTTTACAGTCAATTGCTATAAAGAGTAATAATTCAATGTAAGCCTTTACTGTTAAGTCTTTCGAAGTTAAGTAACACACAAAATTTGACTTTAATAGAGTCCAAAGTTTCTACTCCGTCTGTCATTATACTGGATCAATGCTGCGAAACAACTAGTTTGCTGTTTGTATTTGGATAGAAAAACTAGAAAAAAGCTCTCAGCGGAGCTGAATGCCACTTTGTTCACAACAAGTTTCACAGTCGTTGCATAATAGTAGTATATGTTAAGCTAGCCTATAAATTAAAATGTAACTTAATTCTATCTACTTTATAAGATTTTAAGGAAAGTAACAAGTTTAAATAAGAATTTACGAAATTATTTAACAATATTTATGTATCTATGGTGTTGTTAAACAGAGATCACAAATGATATAGAGGTGGATAAAAAATTAAAAACTGATGTATTTAATATTATTATAATGTTTTTTCTAAAAGTATGCTACGTTACGATAACATACGAACATACTTTTATTTCATTTAATCATCAAATTCATTACAATATATCATTATCATCATCAGCCTGTAATAGTCCATTGCTGGACATAGGCCTTCCCTAATGCAAGCCTTCTCTATTAGGGGCTTTTTTGAACTGTAAACCATCACGCTGTTCCAATGAGGGTTAGTAATAACAACAACAACAATATATGTATATAGTTCGTACGTTTTTGTTTAGGCCTTATAACTTTGCCTTCTCCTTTTTAAAAGATTGACGTGATACAAACAGGAAACGTAAAGTTGGAGTGCTCTCAACTTTTCATTTTGTGTTTCAAACACTAGCTCTGCTCTGAACTGAATTTTGCAGTAACGCTGTTTTATATGTTAGTATTTATAGTTGTGTATTATATTTATTAGTAGGATAATATTATACTTATTCACACGAGCGATATGGTTCAGAAGTTTATTTTTTTCTTTACAAAATTATATATTCAGATATAATGTGACAATTATCAAGTAATGCAAGAGCAGTTGCATTAGTAATTTTAAATAGTAAAAAAATATATATCACGCACATTTAATATAAATTCAGCTTTATATAAGTTATAATACAACTCAATATTTATGTATTTTCGCGTTTGTAACTATGCAGTGATCGTTGTCACGATATAGTGTATATCTGCAAAAAAGAGTGTACATGTATATAATGCAAGACAAATACGCGAAAAAGTCTTTTAAATCACTCTTTATTCTGTTCATATTCATCAACTAAATGTGTGTATGAAATGAAAAATGTTCAAAACTTCTTCCAGTAGTATTCAATTGTTTTATAAAGAGCCCTTTTAAAAATGTTTCGATCCATTGGAACGGTTCAATAGATTCTTAAAGCATACGCGACTAAAGATGCGTGTAATACGAGAGTGGTCTGTGTGACTCATCAGTGTAAAATGAAAAACAATTAGTATATGATGTACATTATCTCTTAGAAATACAAGTATGTGAAATAATGAGTGATGCCTTTAGGTCTTTGATGCAGAGTACGCAATTATCGGAAAGGTTAACAAGCAGTGCGCCTTGATAAACCTTTTGAAAGCTGCTTATTCAACAACAAGCTGAAAGGTTGACATGAGGTTTGACTTGATTGGCACTAACAAAGGCGTTTGTTGAAAATAGTTGTACCGCAGGCACTAGATTAAGCTCGTAGCATTACTAGCTTTTTAGCGAAATAGTTTAATGAAATAGTTTTACTGTATCTTATATCTCGGAAAATCACTAAATCATAGCATCTTGATAACAAGCAACCAACCTTATAGAATTACTGATTATTAGTATAGCAAATTAATAAACAATCCCCTCTTAGTGCTGAACCGTATAAAAAGTCATTGGCGTAATTATACGGTAACCATTTTCGCAGCACTCTACATTACCTGCATGGCACGTTGCTAGTACGCCACACTCCACTGGGCGGACACCGGATGAGGGTTAATTACGTAAATTAGTTTAAGTTACATAATTACTACGTCCTGCAATAATTTATTGTATTAATTTAATTTTATAATAAATATATTACGACTGAATCAAATGGACAAAAAATTGATTTGATGACTAGAAGTATAACTTCCAACGCGTGTACGTTTGCACGCACCCACTTCTTTTCATTTTTGTGTGACTTTGTACACCTAGTATTGTCATTTTTCATAATCCTATTAGTTGTTAATATTGTCTCTAAAACTTGTTTATTATTTAACTCAAAGTAGGGTCAACGACCTCATTGCATTCATATAAAAAGCCAATATTATTGAATACAATAAAAATAAAGCTTGTTTAATTGTTTTATTTTTTATACTGAACACTATGTTTCCTTCGGCTCATTATCATAAAAACGTTTCATTTGTAAAATACCCTGTTAAATAAGAAAAGAAAAGCTTTATTCTAAGTTATATTGGTAAAGTCTTTAGGTTCTTTCGGTATGTGATAAAAGCCTAAGGCATATACATAATTTCTTTGGCATTCGTTAGTATAAGAGTTTTATTTATTTTATTAAACTTCTTTGTTACTCAAAGTATTCTTTCGTAAAATATCAAAATGCTATTGATACTTTAAGAGATTAGCTGTTTAATAATTTTTAAGAGTTAGTGTACGTTTAAAAATAACTAATTTACAAATTGAATATCCACTAATGTTCAGTGATTGCAATTTTTGTAAATAATCATCACACTAGGTTCAGCTTAGGTATTTTTATAAGTAGTAAATAAGATTTTTGACTTTTTAAAAAGAAAGAGGTACCCCATTCGAAGATCATGCATTTTACATATATTACATTTGATCAATTTCTGTAATAAATTTTTATTCTAAAAGTTATACATGTCACGTTTTAAAGACGTTGAAATTTAATGTTATTAAATAACAACGTGTGTTATCAAATCAATTGCATAAGATTGATTTAATAACACAGATAGAAACCTTATATTACTATAATATAAAATATTTTGCGCTTTTATACACTATTTATTGTCTGGTTATTAATACGGATTAAACAAAACTTTAAATTTGCAGAATTAAATCGTTTGCAATACTTTAAAGTAAAGAACTTAACAGTGCAGTTAACGAAACAAGAGTTTTTAAACTCTGCTTCAATGATATACAAAGATATTTCGTAATACTTACACGTAGATCATCTCATTAATCGTGCAAGTTAATTACCCTCACATATTGAGGCTTTGTCAGTGTCACGTTTACTATATCGCGATGACACGGGACGAGTTATTGCGGTTGTAATAAGCATTAAACTGTCAAGCGATGGGGACAAACGATGAATCATACTGGATGTATAACGCATAGCCGTAATTTATGTATGTATCACTAAGATCATATTTTGATGTCTTATTTTAATCGAAAAATAATAAATGATAAAGACTGTAAGGATATATGTGACTTCATAACATTGCTCTGTGGAAATTTGTTACACAATAACTCGTTGACGATTTTGTTGAATCTTTAGCTATATACGTAATCTCTTTCATAATATTACGATCATCATCATCAGTTACTGTTAGAGTCCACTGCTGAGCATGTCTCCTACTTACACATTTCCCTAACTAAATAGGAAACCTCGATGAAAAGTTGTTACATCCTCCGTAGGATTCGAAACCACGACCTCCGATTAGTTAAGCGCAATCCTTAACCACCGTTCTACGTAGGCAATGAAAAGTGTATTCATATATTAAGGATATAAACGCACAATGTTTGTCTTACTTTGACTTACTGTAAATCCTAAACGTGTATAATTTCAGGATAACTAGTATTGCAATCATGTGTCTCAAATTAAATCTAGCTTCACCCCACAGTTTCACACATATGATGATTGTAATTTAAAATCATAACACATTATAAGCCTAAAGGTTTTTGCTGTCCGAGCCGGAAAAGCTCACCGATGGCAGTTCTTTTTTCAACATATAAGATATTTTTAATTATATTTTGAAAAAACTACACTATATACTTATAGTAAATGACTTATTAGTTTTTCTGACATATAAGCTATGTAATTGTAACGTTTCTTTTAAATCCATCCAATAGATTTTAAGGGAAAGAGTAACAAGCATACATACAAATGAACTTTACATTTACAATATTAGTATGATGTATGTACTTTACATAGAAATTTACTGTGAATAATTAATTATGTATCAGGAAACAACACATTTATGAGTAATGATATTGGAAACTTCATTAATATTCGAGTCACCTGTCAGGTATTCCAATTGTTTCTCTACTTTGAATAATTAATTAAAGTTTTAGTTATATATCAATCATAACATTACACGATAATAAACAATGCTTATGAAAAATATGTTGAATATTTTTGTACTTTAAACAATATACTACAGTCAGAATATTATTTCTATTGCAGGTACTTAGAGAAAAGAAGTCTCCAAATTGACGTTATGCGTTATGTCTGTCCCGATCGTGTATATAAAGATGGGCCTGTAATATAGGCAGTGGATATCTTAGTAAGCCTAGCCGGGACGGAACTCTCCTTGTGTGTGATAAGTGTTGTGCATCTGTGAAAGTGTTAGTGTGTTGAGTGGTTAAAGGTGGTGTTATGCATCAACTTTTCGGTACGAGACATCTGGTGGCTGTTGTCGGGGTCACGTGAGTCATTTTAATGTTTTTAAGTATAAGAGATGTTCAGTTGTTGTCATCATTTTTACTTTTTGGAAATCTTTTTTAGTTTTCTAAACTAGACTATTATAACTGAATATATATCTATCTTTGTTGTTAAAAAAAAACTAACTAGAAGAATTATATTGTGTTATTCATTTTATATATTAGTCAAAAATTGTCTTTTTATATAATATTTTACAATGCAATCTTACTCTGTTACGGTACAGAGAAATTTGGTCCGTATACAAAATTTATAATTATAATAAAACTAATAACGATCTTATGGTAACAAAATTACAATAAGTAATAAACAATACTACAGCCTCCGTAGCCTAGTGGTATAGGCGTTTGCTTTAGAAACCGGGTTCGTGGGCTCCGAATCCTGCGGGACTCGACAAATTTTCATTGTTGTTTCCTAGTTGGTTAGGACAATTTGGGCCGATCACCCAATTGTCTGAAAAGTAAGATGATCCATGCGTCGGACGGGCATGTTAAAAGTCGGTTCACCAACCAACCCGCATTGGACCAGCGTGGTGCGATGCGGTCCAAAAACCCCTAATAGATAGGGGTGTATTATGGGAGACCTATGTCCAGCAGTGGGCTATTACAGGCTGATGATGATGATGATGATTAATAAACAATAAAACCTAATCATCTCCTAAAACTGTAACATAGTTCCAGCTTAACGCAGATACAAACATAGGAAACATGTTTGTATTATACATATTGTACAACATGTTTGTATCAAAGTAATAAATCCGCCAAAAAGGGCACTTAGCTTCTGGATTTGCATTTTTGTCAATATTTGCTCAGCTTTCAATTTTACGCGACTTAAAATATGTTTAAGAATGAAACGAGCTGATGATGATGATGATATGAAATATTAAATTTAAACGCTTTCCCTTTTTATATAAATTTGGCGACACGTATTTTTCATCGACTTCCAAAAAGAAAGAGGTAATCAATTTGGAGCGTAACTTTTCTCCTTTTTATTTATATATTTTTTATTTAGATATTTTACAATGCGAACTTACTCTCCCTACCTTATGGGGTAGTTAAATTATCTCTTTAGTTATCAGTAATCATCAGTAAATCTAGATGGTTATATATAGTAAGTAGGACTAGAATTGAATTGACTCGTATACTTCCAGGCTACTGCTGTCATGTACTATATGCCCAGCGTCTGAAAAAAATTGTTATATTTCGAATTGAATAACTTTTAGAATACCCAAATGAATAAATTATTAATTAAACAGAAATAGCTAACACAGACTAAAAAAATGGACTGTCCTTTGACCACGGACTCTTGTAAGGGACTGAAAAGTTGGCTATAAATTTACACAATAGTAAAGTAATTAAACGTAACAAAATACGTTCTGTATTATTTTTAGTTATTAATATTCGCTCAAGCATCGGACAATATAGTAAAGTACTTATTAAATGTAATGAAAATAGATAACAATGTTTTAACAACAAGAAATCATTTAATTGTCAAGAACATCTGATTACAACATTACAATTCTAGTCTCTCTCCTTAGTTAACCGACGTAGAGTACTGAGAATAAGTCTTGTACACTTATCATATATTTACTACTCTACATTGTGTTCGAAAGCGCATAAAATAATACAAATAAAAGCTTTTCTGAAAAAAATCTACTATCCCTAAACTCAAGTATAATAAAATCGAGCAAATATTTAGTTATTCAGAACATGGACGTTACTCTTACAATATGAAAGAGAAAAAACTTGTTTTTAAGCAAATACTCCTATTATTGTATAAATCATGTTAATAATGATTTTTAGAATTTTTTTATTTGTAACGTGTACCTCAGATGTTTACGAAGGTGTAATTTTCTATATCGTAATTATCATTTAGGTGAAACTGCAGAACTGCTAGTATACGGATGAGGTTCTATTCAAATCGGTTACAATTATTTTAACTGCCTCCGTAGCCTAGTGGTATAGGCGTGTGCTTCAGAAACCGGAGGTCGTCGTTCGAATCCTGCAGGGACACAACAATTTTTCAATGTTGTTTCCTAGTTGGTTAGGGCAATTTGGGCCGATCACCCAATTGTCTGAAAAGTAAGAAGATCCATGCGTCGCATGGGCATGTAAAAGTCGGTCCACCCACCAACCCGCATTGGACCAGCGTAGTGGGTACAGGTCCAAAGCCCCTAATAAATAGGGGTGTGTTAGGGAGGCCTGTGTCAAGCAGTGGACTATCAAAGGCTGATGATGATGATGACAATTATTTTATCATTTTGTTTACAAATGTCAGTTGTAAATCAACTTTACTAGCAAGTATGTATGTAGAGTTTTTCTTTTAAACACGAATTTCAACAGTAAGGTGAATGCTATTCGTCACTTAAAAATGCACAAAGTTTACCTCTCGCTTTATATAAAAAAAAAGGTTGAATACAGAATAACAGTGTTCATACGTAACACCTTCTGAATATTCATCGAAGTTCATGTTCCCGAAAATTCTCATTGAAATATGCAAATCAAAGTTGTTTGTAAAAAAAGTGCGACTGTCCGTCCGGTTAAAAAAATAAAAACGACCAAGGACTAGCGGTTGGCCTTTCGTAGGTGAAAATTGCTGAACTACCTTTATTTAAATATTAACTTTTGTTATATCGGATACGGAAACGACATATTTGTCATAGAAAAATGTAAGGTAACCTTGTAAGTTTTCAAACGATAATGTTGTATACATTAAAGCTGTACTTTCGTAGTCTGTAAAAAGGACAACTGGGACCGTTAACTTCATTAATTTGTTTTGTTTTAATATTTTTTTTTGTAAAGTGAGTAGTGTAAGTACAATAAGCATGCAAGTCTCGCGAACAGGCTATATAAGCAAAATAATATCAATAAGGATTTTAAAAATGAATCTGCTTTCCAGTGTTAGACTCAAATTTTTGCGTCTTGTATTGAACTGACATGCATTGTAAATGGGCGCCCTAATAAAAAAACCCACGTATCGCATCGAAGTTAAAATAAATATATTGTACATTTTCAATATTTTGTATTATCCTTGTAAGAGAAGAATTTAAGTAATTAAACAAATTATGATATAAAAGTTGAACGCAACGGCATTAAAATATGCCATCATGTTGCCAATCCATCAGGTTTGCGGCGTCCGTGATAGTATCTGTGAATACCGCAAAGAATTTAAATCATTAGGAGAAATTAAAGGCAATATAACGTAATTAAATTTCCAATAACAGCTTTATAAAATGACCAGCGGTTTCGCGGTATTTAATCCTCTTTTTTATTTTGAAGATGGAATTTCGCAAAACCTGGTCTTAGCTGATCTCTTCTTGAAAAAAAAATATTTATACCTAATTTTTAGCCACTATATATAAAGTAAATTGAATGACCTCTCCGGAAAACCTCATTTTTCCTTTTAGTTTACTGGTTTAAGTAGTTATTTGGAAAGGTACATAATTGTTAATAAATGAGCTATCATTTTTAAAAGAAAATTAGAAATCTTTATAAGATAGAAGTACAACAATAAGAGCGTCGAATAAACGAGCATATCGACACAAGTAGCTAGATTACTGTTCAAAAGCATCATTGCATCGAGTGATATAACATTGTTTATAAATAAAATGATGAAAAAGCTGTGATTAATTATCAAACGTTTGTTTTTAATTACTTCCTTAATCAGTAACGAGGTTTCTTTCTCTATTAAAAATGTTCTGAATCCACGTTATACACGAATTTACGTATACAAACGAACGACCCATGTGTAAAATTGGCCTCTGAATATTCATTGGGGTCCAGCATTCTGAAAAGCTCGTTGAAATATTTAAATGTCGGTTCTTCTAAAAAAACGTAACCGCTTCTGTGTATTTAGTACTTTACTTGAAAATAACCATTCAAATTATTTTATAGTGAATGAGTTGATGCATGAACTTTCCAATAAGTTTGTCTTAAATGCATTAAAAATCTTTATTCATTGCGCATAGAACGTGTCATATACTGTAAAAAATATAAGAGATTAAAAATGCTGTTGCGGAAACCGCGTGGTAGTTTCTTGCAGAGGGCATATTGTAACGGGCTTATATTGCGCTAAATGGTTGTATACTGTTTGGAGTCAGTCGTATTTTATTAAAATTGCACTTGTTTACTTTTAAGTTCATCATATACATACATTAATACAGCCATACTCTATTTAATGTAAAATTTCTTATTATATAAATGACAAATAGTTTATGCATAAATAAAGATGTAAATACACAGGTATTTGTGAATTCATCGCGTAATTGTCAATAAATATTTTTACAGAATATAAAATTAATAATTGAATCTATTAAATAATTAGTAAATCGCTCTATGAATATTCATTTTTCCAAATTGTGTATCAAAATGCTAATGTTATCATTCAGCGTACAAAACGCGTTAATCGCTGCTACAAATTCCAGATAACTAAGCATGAAATTACAACAAAATTAGGAAATGACAAGTATTAATAACAACTTGACCTCACGATATTGGCTTTTGCTTTATAAATCGGAAGTCGTGGGTTCGAATCCCGCAGAAAAATGACTTTGTGTTATCGATGTGTACTGGTTCGTTAGGACACTATGGGGGGCGCACCAAATTGTCTGGAAATAAACTGAATGGACACTCGGTTTACTTGTGTTTTAGAGTTGGTTGATCCCCTTTTTAGAGGGGCCGTCTGGGGTGGTACAACCGCGGTGCAAATTTCTGCCGTAAAGCAGTAGTTTGTAAACACTACTGTGTTTCGCTTAAAAGGCATCGTAGCCAGCGTATTTACTGGGTAAGCTACAGGTAACACAGTCCTATGTCTCACAGTAGGCAGCGTATTAGTGATATCCTCGGCGGGTCGGACACAACACTTTTTATTGTTGTTTCGTAGTTGGTTAGGGCAATGCGGGCCGGTCACCCAATTGCCTGCAAAGTAAGATGATTCATGCGTCGGATGGGCATATTAGAAGTTGGGCCTGCGCCTTATCACTATCCGGTTGTCTGTGATCCGTACCATCGGGTTTTGAAGTTATTAAGAAATAGGAGTGCGCATGTGCTCGCGCGCACCCTTATGAACTATTCTCTAACTCAGCAGTAATTATTATTATTATTACCGTTTTTAAATGATTGCATTGTGACATATAACCGGTATAAATGACAAAATAAATATTTTAAAGTTTTTGTCTTTCTGTCCGTCTGACGGTCTGCCTGTTCATTCTGACTACTGTCTGAAATAGGTGTTCCGATTTTGACGGGATTTTCACTAAAATATTGATGTATCTGATTTCTGTTTATTAATACGCGGACAAAGCCACGGGTGACTTCTAAAAGAATATAAAAAATGGTAACATTGGTAGATAAAAGCTCTTATGATATCTCGTACTATGAGCAGCAATCAACTATAGCAGCATTTATTAAAATTATGATAAATTTGTAAAATTAAGAAAAAAACAATTTTTAAAAAGTTATTAGGTAGTTTTAATTATTTACTAGTTAATTGAAACTATTTATTAAAGTTTCATACCACTGGCATCAAATTTACTGTTAAAAGATTACCGTGTGTATAATTTCTCACTATAAAAGCTGTTACTACACATTAATTTTTCACCTTTGTCATCGTCGCGTAAGCGATATTACGAGGGAAAAGTAATTGCTTGTATATTTAACATTCATTTAAGAAGAACATAATTCATTAATCATACGATATAAACACTTTCCAGTGCATTAGATATTACCCGATATATACCTGAAGAATAACGAAACAAAAAAAATAAGAAAGTATGAATCATCGGTAATTGTTTTTGACCGATTTGGCAAAATAAGGAGGTTCGAATTGGTTTATTCTTTTTTTAAATAAGCTATCATTTTGTCCCATTTTTTCACAATTGTGTGACATACTTTATTTATTATGAGTATATTATTTTAATGGATATTTGAGAAATAAAAAAATACGAAATTAAGAAATCTTACATTAACCATGAATAAGCAGTGACAAAGTTCTTTTCTATAGCACTTGATACAATTTTGTGACGGACTTCCCAAAAGACGAGGTACTCCGTTCAGAGCGTGATTTTTTGTATTAACATATACACCTCCGTTCAGAGCGTGATTTTTTGTATTAACATATACACCTACCTCGTTGCTCCGCTTTCAGTTCTCCGATTTTGTTTTAAATTATAGATGTTTATATGTAAACTGTCATTTAGTCCTGTTTTGCACCAAAATAAATACGGTACCAAAAATCCCAACCTCGTGCGATTAAATTGCAGACGCTGCCAAAACCGTTAACAATAAACTTAAAGTATATTCTACATAATTGTTAATTTGAAAAATTGTGTTAAAATGGTACATAAAGTCCGCGAGCACAAATATTTTTGTTTTGAGAAAAACTCGTAATAAACAATTTTAATGTGAAATGTAATCGTTAAAAGTTGTGGCGTATTCAAAGCTTTATTAAGGTAGTATGGTGTAAGTTTATATAAAAGTTAATGTATTTAAAAAATCTTTTATAAAAAGTGTCTTTCATGACATTTTGGTAAACGAATACCTTAAAAGATATTAGAGATTTATAATGCAGTGGCAAAAACAGCGCGATTGTTTCTTGCAGAAGGCACGTTATCACCGGCTTGTATTACGCAAAATGGTTATATACAATTTGAAGTCGGTCGCATTATTTTGGTTAAAATTTGACTTGTTTGATTAAACTTTCTTATTTCACATTTTCTCAACATAAAGGTTAGTTATTAGTGCGTTTGTGTGTACGTGCGTTTTTATTAAATTTAAAAATGGGATTTATGAACAATATAAGTGGCCTAGTCATATTAAATCCTACGGATAATGAAATTTATTATTTACTAGCAGACCCCGCCTAACATATCTGTGGCTAGATTTCGTAAAATCCATCTTTAGCTATTCTCTAAATCCTAATCTGTATGGAATTAAATTTTTTGGATATTGAAATTAAAAAAAATCCACGAGTAATGTCTTATTTAATTATTGAATATAAAAGAAAAAAACAGGCTTAAGATTAATGATTCATCATCAATCATCTACAGTTATTTCAGTCACAGATCTATTGTTCTTTAAGGAGGCTTATAAATTTGTAGAGAGGTACAATTAATTAAATAGAAAAACAAGCCTCTGGCAGTTTAAAAATCAATTTTGAGCCGCAATGCTGTATCAAATCTGGCAAATCGCCAACAATATGTCATAGCTTGTCAATCGAACATTCGTACTATATAGTCTGCATATTTCGATCTTTTAATATTGATTCGATCTTAAAAAATGTTTTGAATGGACAGAAATAAGTCATGTATCAAATAATATATGTTTAAAGATGCGACTATTTGTAATAGCTACTCGAGTTTCCTCGGAGGTATAAAGTGTTACCTACTTTCACATTTTAAGCTTAGGAATTTTACAACACTCGTACACGGTGGTATAATAGCCTTTGAAAAGCGTTACGTGAAGGGGAAAAATCGATAGACGGCAGGTGAACCGGCCAGTCGTTTTCCAACTTTTGCTATTGCGTTATAAAGCCTTAGTTGCTTACAGGGGCTGTTTAATGACCTTAACAAAATATTTGAATAATACATACCCTGGTTTTGAAGTTATTAAGAAATAAGGGTGCCTGCTCGGCCACCCAGGATTCTCAATCTTCGTTTGGTTGATCCCTTAGTCATATTGACTGGAGGACTAATTATAATTATTATTACCGTTTTAAATGTTGCATTGGACATAAACCGGTTTGACAAAAAAAATTTTAAGTTTTTCGTCTTCTGTCCGTCTGACGGTCTGTCTTTTCATTCTGACTAATGTCTGAAATAGGTGTTCCGATTTTGACGGGATTTTCTAAAATATTGATGTATCTGATTTCGTGAATTAATACGCGGACCAAGCTGACTTCTAAAAAACTAAAAAATCGTAACATTGGTAGATAAAAGCTCTATGATATCTCTATATGAGCAAATCAACTACAGCAATTTATTAAAATTATGATAAATTTTTAAAATTAAGAAAAAACAATTTTTAAAAAGTTATTAGGTAGTTTTAATTATTTACTAGTTAATTGAAACTATTTATTAAAGTTCTACCTTGGCATCAAATTATCGTTAAAAGATTACCGTGTATAATTTCTCACTATAAAGCTGTTACACATTAATCTTTCACCCTTTGTCATCGTCGCTAACGATATACGAGGGAAAGTAATTGCTTTGTATATTTAACATTCATTTAAAGAAGAACATAATTCATTAATCATACGATATAAAACACTTTCCAGTCATTAGATATTACCGATATATACCTGAAGAATAACGAAACAAAAAAATAAGAAAGTAAATCATGGTAATTGTTTTGGACCGATTTCGCAAAATAAGGAGGTTAATTGGTTTTATTCCTTTTAAATAAGCTGTCATTTTGTCCATTTTTAAAATTTGGACATACTTTATTTATTATGAGATATTATTTTAATGGATTTTGAGGAAATAAAAAATACGAAATTAAAGAATCTTACATTAACCATGAAAAGAGGACAAACTTCTTTTCTATAGCACTTGATACAATTTTGTGACCGACTTCCCAAAGACGAGTACTCCGTTCAGAGCGTGATTTTTATGTTACACCTACCTGTTGCTCGCTTTTTAGTTCTCCGATTTTGTTTTAAATTATAGATGCGTATGTGTAAACTGTCATTTAGTCCTATTTTTCAACAATAAATTGCACCAAAAATCCAACCTCATCGATTACGCAGTGCAAAACATTAAAATAAACTTAAAGTATATTCTAATAATTGTAAATTTGAAAATTGTTTAAAATGGTTAATAAGTCCATGAGACAATTTTTTTGAGAAACTCTGTAAACTTTAATGTGAAATGTAATCGTTAAAGTTGTGCATATTAAAGCTTTATTAAGGTAGTATAGTGTAAGTTTATATAAAAGTCTTTTAAAAAATCTTTTATAAAAAGTATCTTTCATGACATTTTGGTTAACAATACCAAAAGATATTAGAGATTTATAATGCAGTGACAAAAAGCGTGATTGTTTCTTCCAGAAGGCACGTTATCACCGGCTTATAACGCAAAATGGTTATATAAATTGAAGTCAGTCGCATTATTTTGGTTAAAATTTGACTTGTTTGATGAAACTTTCTTATTACACATTTTCTCAACATAAAGGTTAGTTATTAGTGCGTTTGTGTGTACGTGCGTTTTATTAAATTTAAAATGGGATTTATAAACAATATAAGTGGCTAGTCATGTTAAATCCTACGGATAATCAAATTTATTATTTACTAGCAGACCCCGCCTAACATATTTACTAGCAGACCCGCCTAACATAACTTTAGCTATTCTCTAAATCTCAATCTATATCGAATTAAATTTTTGGATATAGAAATTATAAAAAAATCCACGAGTAATGTCTTATTTAATTATTGAATGTAAAAGAAAAAAAAAGACTTAAGATTAATGATTCATCATCAATCATCTACAGTTATTTCAGTCACAGATCTATTGTTCTTTTAGGAGGCTTATAAATTTGTAGAGAGGCAATTAATTAAATGGAAAAACAAGCCTCTGGCAGTTTAAAAATCAATTTTGAGCCGCAATGCTGTACCAAATCTGGCAAATCGCCAACAATATATCATAGCTTGTCAATCGAACATTCGTACTATATAGTCTGCATATTTCGGTCTTTTAATATTGAAAAAAAATGCATTGCATGGACAAAAATATGTCATGTATCATATAATATATGTTTAAAGATGCAGCTATTTGTAATAGCATACTTATTGTTTAGTTTTAAAGAAATTTCCATTGATAACCTAATATTAAGTCATAAACTGTAAATTTAAAAGTGTGTCTACTGACAAGAAACCAATACCGAAGCTTACCAATGTTCGAATGTGCAATAAAAACAATACTACTTACAAAACGTTTTATTCTAAGGCACCTTAAATTTTGTCTCTGCATTGTATAATTGAGAGATGAACACATCTCAATAATTGATATTCTGTTAGCGAGAAATAGAATACGCCTCAGGAGTGACATGTCGAAGGTCGTTATTTGATGACAGATATTATTTTCAACAACGTCGCTTAACATCATTTACATTGTTTAATTTTAATTAAACGTAAGTATTCAAAATTTTTATACTGACGTTTGATTGTTAACTGATTTTATTTATTAAAAATTCTCAATTTGAAGAGAGATAAATATGTTAGTATTTATGTTTTATTAAAAATCAATTATTAAAACATTACAACCTTTTTACAAATTACAATTATTTGTATATAATTTAAAGAAACAAACAAGAAATTCGTATATTACATTTTACTAAAACAAATCTGTTTAAATTACAGTAATTTTATTTATTAATTTTCAGTAGAATATAGTTAGAAAAGGTTTTCAAAAAAAATCAAATCGTTTTAAATGTATTTAATGAAAACACTACAAAGCAATGAAGCTTCTATTAGAGTTTAAGAGCAATGCAAAATCGGATTATTTTAATATGAACAGAAAAGCTATCTTTAGTCCTCTCCTAAGGCTACTCAACAAAATTAAGATAAACAAAGATTACTATCGTCAGGCGGCATTTTCGCTCGTCTTTTCATTACACGAGTGAACATCTACTTCAACTTATTTGCCAAGATTTTGTGTATAATTTGTTATCAATATTACGTTATTACATTGCTTATACATGTGAATAGATTCCTGTATTTTATTATTTCTATATTCTATCTCATAAAAGTCATAGAATTACATAATAAATTCGACAAATTTAAATAGTTTTAAAAACTATTTGTTAATTTTCAAGAGAAACTTGCTGCTAGCAAATCAATTATTAAACCGATACCACCCACGTAAGTGGTTGGAACCATCAAGTCTCACGTTTTATTTTTCTTCTTAAGTAAACCGTTTGTGTTTGCACTGTTTATATCACTAATAAGAGAAAAATGTAAAATGTTATGTATTTTAGATTTTCACAAGACGTATAAAATCGAGTTTCCTCGAGAGTGAGTTTAATTTTGGAAATGCAACATATTTCGCGGAGGTATAAAGTGTTCCCTACTTTCACATTTTAAGCTTAGGAATTTTACAACACTCGTACACGGTGGTATAATAGCGTTTGAAAAGTGTTACGTGAAGGGGAAATATCGATAGACGGCAGGTGAACCGGCCAGTCGTTTTCCAACTTTTGCTATCAAAAGCACTTCATGGAAATGTAAACTAATTTTATGTATTCCAATCGAACAATTGACAGTTACATGCAAAGACAGCGTTCGATAGTACAAAAAGAATATTTTTGCAAAAGACGTCGAATTTATCAAGTTTAATTATTTTTACAATATTCTCGTCGTTTAAATAATTTGCAGGATCCATGCTACAGGCAGTGCCTTTGTAAAACCCAAAAATCCCTTAGTCTTTTATATTATCACGAGCAGTATTGCGTAAATGCAAGAAAGTGATACAAAATGGCTGCCGCTCACCAATACGAACTTGTGTGCTTATGACCACCATAAGTGTTTGACATTTGATTTGTTCTTCTTTGTACTTTTATCTTTCCACTATTATTCTACTCTTTTAACTATTCTAAATTGGCTTAATAATAGCTGCTGATCCACTGTCAACTAGGACTTGTCTTGACTAGAACTAAAACTGAATAAAAAACTTACAGGTGCAATACAACATCAAGCAACACCTGGGGCTTATAGCATGGCTTTAAAATATTTTTATCGACATAACGTTTATTTTCGATATCAAAAATTTTTTAGAAACATCGTCCAATCAATCGTAATTCAGTTTTACAGATTTTAAAAAATGTTTAAGAGAACGTCATACTATTGCTTAGTGAAAATATATCTTCCCATATTAATAAAACTTCGACATTTGCTCATGACTATTATTAATATGGTGCGTAACTTTAATAGTTAAATTAATTGCTTATACTTATGATTGACCTTCATTGGAACAGAATACTCCGATTAGCAAGGACAATACGAGTCATTAACCTTAATATTTGATTTATACAGTAATTATTTACAGTAACGTCAGTAAAGGCAATTATTCACTATTTATCAATGTAGATATTTATACAATACAAATATTTAGACAAAGCATATTACAATAATGCATATTGAATTTTAATTCATCTTTAATAAAATAAAAGTTTTGAGAATATTTAATATTGTATATAAACAATCGTTTAAAAGTTGTCGATGTAAATAAGAAATTTTATGAAAAGAACGGACCTAAGTCCGTTCATGGGGGTCTAACGAGACAATCCAAACGCATCGATGAGTGCGATAGGGGATGTCTCTTCGCCAAACTGTTCACTAATGCTTTGAAGGACGTCTTCAAGACCCTCGACTGGGCTGGATGTGGTATAGACATATACGGCGAGTACATTTCACATCTCCGTTTTGCCGACGATATCGTAATATTGGTCGAAACGTTGCAGGGCTTGCAGGAGATGTTGCACAGTTTGAATGAATCCTCCGAAGAATTGGCCTCAGGGCGAACTTGGACAAGACGAAAGTCATGTTCAACGGAAACGTCCTCCGATGTCAATGCCGATGGTTTTACTCTCGACGTTGTCAATGAATATGACTACCTTGGGCATATATTGCAGTTGGTAGGACACAGCTTCAACAGAGAAGCCGATGGGCTGATTCAGTTGGGCTAGACGGCATTTAGAATCATCCAAAGGAGGGGCGTCCTGCGGACTCGCCCTCCGCCTATAGGCCGATCGTGCTGTTGGACGTGATGGGAAAACTCTTTGAGAGAATCGTGGCGGCCCGCAGCGTCCAGCACCTGGAGCACGTCAGTCCAAATCTGGCAGTATGGCTTCCGCAAGGGCCGGTCGACCATCCATGCGGTGCTGCGGGTCAGGTCCTGACGCAGGATGCGGTGTCTCGGGTGAGGTTTTGGCGGTGTCACTCGACATCGCCAACGCATTCAACATCCTGCCCTGGGCCTCCGCAAAGGAGGCGCTCCGATACCACGGGTGCCTCCCTACCCGCAAAGGGTGTTCGGGGCCTACCTGTCGAATCGACGTGTCGAGTTCCCGTGCCGAGACGGCTCCGGACCATCGAGGTGTCGTGTGGAGTTCCACAGGGTCGGTTAGGACCGCTTCTGTGGAACGTTGGTTTTGATTAGGTGCTACGTGGCGGCAATATCGAGGTGTCGAATCCGTTTCCTATATCACATACGTGACTTGATTAGGCGAAATGTCAAGGTCTTGTATTGACCTGACCCTATTTGTTGCATTTCACAAAACATCACAGGTATTATTATCGTAAAATTTTATTTCGAACGAAAACGAACTCATTCAGAATTAGGTTTATAGTAAGGTTTTTATATTTTTCTCATATTATATAGGAGCTAGTACTCGTAAATAACTCATTTAATCTGTTTAATTTTACCTTGCACACTAGGTAATATTGGTTTGAATTTACGTCTTAATAGAAGTTGAAAATCGAAGTCGATCTCATATGAATTTATTTTACAATATTTAAAATAAAGCATTAATAAATTTGTGATTACGTAAAATATTAATAAAATATGAGTTTATGATTTATTCAGAGGCTGAACCGTATCAAAGTTAAAGAGCAGCAAATAATTTTCTAAGTCTACTTAAAGAGTGAGGTTTATTTTTTTAAACTTGAATCTCATGAATGAAAATATTTATATAAAATATTATATTTAATCATCATATGAATATACTTTCATACTTAAAGTAGCGGACCATTAAAATTGTCGTTGGGCTCTATATTATTTAACTCGTGTCGCTTGAGCAGTAAAATTAATCAAATTGAAATGAAGCGATCAAGTAATTATACGCTCGTTTTTACGTTTCCCTATTTGGTATCAAAAGAGTACAAATTTGATGTACTCTAACTAATCGTAGCTAAATGATTTGGTATGTAGATTTTGGGAGGGTTCATTAAATAGGTCAGCCCTCGTGATCACATGATCTTCGCTAGACACTACAAATTGACTGGTTGACGTAACAAAACTGTCACCTTATAAAGATAAACCGTATAAAGATAGTATTAAAGTTAAAAAAAATAATATTTTAGTAGGCAATTTTACGACACGTTATTACTGGTTTGTTAGGACAATTTGGGCCGATCACTCAATTGTCTGAAAAGTGAGATGATCCATGCGTCGGATGGGCTTGTAAAAAGTCGGTCCACCCACCATCCGGCATTGGACCAGCGTGGTGGGATGCAAAGACAGCGTTCGATAGTACAAAAAGAATATTTTTTTGTAAAGGACGTCGGATTTTATCAAGTTTAATTATTTTTACAATATTCTTGTCGTTTAAATAATTTGCAGGATCCATGCTCACGGGCAGTGCCCCTGTAAAACGCGACAAAATCCGTAAAGTCTTTTATTTTATCATGTGCAGTATTGGCGTAAATAGAAGAAAGTGTTGTTGTATAATATAACTACAAAAACGATAAAGAACCACAAATTGAACACATACAATATTCAAAATATACATATAATTATTAAATTTTTCAAGCTTATTTACACAAGAATCGCAAAATTATGTTTCTAGTTTAGTGCTCTCCTTTGATTCTGTCAAGTTATGTTATTGCAGTTCATTAAGGAAAATTATAATTAACAAGTATTTAATTAAACATAAAATAAAACTAGGAAAAGTACAAAAGTATAGGATGAAACAAATATTATAAATAATACTATATAAGGCATTATTATCTGATTATTATTATTTCTTATGGCATTTTGGTTAATAGAATACATACGCGGCATGATTAATGAGTTTATTATAGCAACAATTACTCTCGTTATTCCATAGAAATGTCGTTTACTCGATTAATGGCATTGATATGTGAGGATGATTAGTATGCAGTAGCGAAACTACGGGCCGTTAAAGAGTGAACTTCGCAACACGATATATACAAGAAAATGTAATAAACAACTGCTGCTTACTTTAAATTATTTTTATAGTAAGGTTTTTAGTTTAATAAAACTATATTATCTTATACAATCATGTGTTAAATTTCCAATAAATTATATTAACGAGTCACAAAAAATATATAAGTGCCCAGAATAAAATGAAAAATACTTGCTTTAAGTCTGAATAATAACTGCTTACAATTAATTGAGTTTAAAAATTTAAAGATAGCTTTAATCTACATTAAATCAAAGCTTCTTTTAGTGTGAATCATTAAATGTTATTTTTTTTAATGAAGGGCCGTATTAATAGCTTGTTGTTGTGGGAGAAACGTGCTGTTATAATATCAGTTTAAAAATTATGCAGATACAAAATGGCCGCCGCTCACCAATACGAACTTGTGTTGTTATGACCACCATTAGTGTTTGACATTTCATTTGTTCTTCTTTTGTACTTTTATCTTTCCACTGTTATTCTACTTTTTTACCTATTCTAAATGGGCTAAATAATAGCTGCTGATCCTCTGTCAACTAGGACTTGTCTTGACTAGAACTAAAACTAAATAAAAAAATAACTTACAGGTGCAATACAACATCAAGCAACACCGCGGGCTTATAGCATGGCTTTAAAATATTTTTATCGACATAACGTTTATTTTCGATATCAAAAATGTTTTTAGAAACATCGTCCAATCAATCGTAATTCAGTTTTACAGTTTTTAAAAAATGTTTAAGTAGAACGTCATACACGTTAGTTTACACACGTTGTAATAATTGGAAAAAAGATCATAATCCTAATACTATACTGATAAGTAAATAAGTACTATAAAAAAATATTCACTTCAGATAAAAATATTTTCATTTAAGTCACGTTCAATAAAAACTCTAAAGCTTCGACGTAAAAGTTTGTTGCATGAACATGCATAATAAGTGTCGTATTTAAATGAAGCCGAGGCGTGCCATATGTGCGGTCTGTGTAAAATGTTTAGAAAAAGGTAAAAATTCTTATTCAGAATTGGGTTTATAATAAGGTTATATATATTTTTCTCATATTATATAGGAGCTAGTACTCGCGTGAGTGACTCATTTTAATCTGTTTAATTTTATTTTGCACACTAGGTAATATTGGTTTGAATTTACGTCTTAATAGAAGTTGAAAATCGAAAAGTCGATCTCGTATGAATTTATTTTACAATATTTAAAATAAAGCATTAATAAATTTGTGATTATGAAAGTTAGAATATTAAAAAAATATGAGTTTATGATCTATTCAGAGGCTGAACCGTATCAAAATTAAAGAGCAGCAAAAAAGTCTACTTAAATAGTGAGGTTTATTTTTTTTTAAACTTACAGTTAAAGAGTACAAATTTGATGTACTCTAACTAATCGTAGCTAAATGATTTGGTATGTAGATTTTGGGAGGGTTCATGAAATAGGTCAGCCCTCGTGATCACATGATCTTCGCTAGACACTACAAATTGACTGGTTGACGTAACAGAACTGTCACCTTATAAAGATAAACCGTATAAAGATAGTATTAAAGTTAAAAAAAAATAATATTTGAGTAGGCAATTTTACGACACGTTATTACTGGTTTCTTAGGACAATTTGGGCCGATCACTCAATAGTCTGTGTGAAAAGTGAGATGATCCATGCGTCGGATGGGCTTGTAAAAAGTCGGTCCACCCACCATCCCGCATTGGACCAGCGTGGTGGGATACGGTCCTTAAGCTCCCTAATGGACAAGACGTGCATTAGGGGAGGCCTATGTCTAGCACTGGGTTAACACTAGCTGATGATGATGTATAACACTAATATTAACTTCTGCTCCATAAAGGCTAATAGATCTTTTCATCCGATGAAAAACCGTTAATATATGTTCGTTTTAAATAATATTATAGCTGTGCACTTATAATTATTTTTGAATTGGAGATAGATTCTATATATAATAATATTTTATTATTGTATGAGAATAAACATCTTATTCTAAATCTTAAAACAATACGTATGTATATATACAATCTCTTGAGACTTTATTCAAATACTTTTCAGTAGGAGTATAATAAATCACATTTGTATGCATTAAAGTGCTTAGCCTTCAAGAACTATAGTTTACACTAAATTGGCTTCACGTTTAATATTTTTTTCTGCCTTTTTTAAGAAGACTTAACAGCCAATTGATACTTTTTTATATTGAAGAGGGCGATGTCTAGACATGAAGTAAATATTTTTCATCGTCCGCAAGTATTTTCATATGTTTATATATGTCTCATAAATATTTGCCAATTTTACTTAACGAAATATGTGCCTATACGTTTAAGAAATTACTTGAAATGTTACTCAGTATTTCGTCCTAAAATTTATCGATTTTTCCTTAATACTGAGTATTTTTTTCTGATAATAAAAACATTTAATACATAGAATTATTTTAATTCTACCAAGACCATAATGTTATGCCTATCGAAACATAATGTATACTTTTAATAATTTTGCACATTAATGTATCTAAAAAATATTTAAATATAAAATTATTACTATTGTTACATCGCAGATATAAAAAATACTTTAATTACTTATATTTTTGTTATTATAAATGAACAATTTATTTGTATAGTTTAAACGAACACTAAATTTCCATATCAAAGTATATTTTTATTTGAATTACGACCGTAAAAATAGCAATTCCATCTTATTTGTGAACAAATCTTTGAAGCAAAAATTTGGTACGTGCACACGCATAATAAGTATGATATTCGTATAATAAACGATAAGGTGAGGCGAGGCAGAGATATGCCGGCGAAAGGTTGTTTATTTTTTTGAAATACCAAATAATTTTATTTATTTAATCTTTATGCACAAATGTACGAGGACGTTGACATAAAATTACTATTTAAAAATGTATTTATCGCTTTTCGGAGCAATCTCCGCGAAATTTGACAGATTTTTTCATACGTTAAAACCAATCATTGAAGCAGTTATTCCATTCAGAAGTTTCGATCTTCAAAATGACCGTTTTGTAAGCGTCCACGGCTTCTTCAGGTGATGAAAATCTCTGACGACGCAATTTATTATTTATTTAAGGGAAAATATAGAAAACATTAGAGCTCTGGTCGGGGCTGTACGTGTACGTACTGCTTACTTGCTCTAAAAACTCTTTTGTTCTGTGCGCGATGTGAGAATTCGCAATGTCGTGATGGAGGATGATGGTTGCAGTTCTCTTAACGGAGTTCAAAACGACCTATGGTAAACAAATGCATACCATTTTGCATGGACCGTTCTTTGCCCCTCAAGAGGAATAGTCGCAATATGGCCGTTTTACTCATGACTCATGCCAATGCATAAAGTTGCCTGAATGTCGCGGTATGTCACATGTCGATCTTCCTCAATCAGCTTACGCACAGCATCAACGTTTTCTTGTGTGACCGCAGTTTTTGGACGACCTTGACGGTGATCATCACTGAGCTTGACACGTCCACGTTAGAATACAGCAAACCAGCGATAAATTGTGCTTTCGGATGGGACTTCATCGTCAAATGCAGAAATCATCGGTTGGCCAACACACTGTTTTTGTGTTAAACCACTTCGAAAGTCATAATAAATTATCGCTCATGAATTTCCTCGAGTCAATTCCGTTTTCTTAACGACTAAAAAAGTTAGGAAAGACCTTGTGACAAGACCGAGAATCTTTTTTTAAATAAATAAATGGTATTCGATTTTCAAAAACAAAGAGCTTGCAATTAAGAACATTTCAATATGTCAGGAATAGTGGAAATATTCCATTCCCGATACTTTTAGTGCATCACTCGTACAGAGGTGGACTTAATGCCAATGGAATTTTCTGCCCGTCAACCTGTTTTGTCTTGTATAGTTTAAACTAAGCTAAATGATAATTATTATTAAGGGAACTTCGCGTCTTTTATTTATAATATGTGTCGGCCCTTATAGCTTTAACCAAATAGGAAATAATTATTATTATTCATTATGAATGTTGTTTTAATTTGAGGCCTTATATTTTAATTTAAAAACATGTGGTTAAGAGACACATTGATGGATAAGAGAACGTTACTTGGTGTAAGTTATTGATTTCATAGGAGAACGGTCAAACTGGTAAATATCTAGTGAATAAAATTGCATATTAAAGAATTAATTACAACCTCTATTAAATTACTTGTGCCAGAAATTGTATTCAAATCAGTACAAACAACTTTAACGGAATTACTCGTATAATTAAAAGGAGAAAGTAACAAATTATTATGCCATTGGCGAAAAGTTACGATTCAACAACGAAGTTAAATTTAAAGGGCTACCCTTTAACTTTAACATTAAATTACATTAACTTAAATGTAATTACCTATTCCAGTTTTATTCAAGAATTAATGATTAATTTGAAGGTTTTTTTTACAATAATTGGAAAGGATCCTATTTTTTGTAATACAAGCACATTTTATAGATATTTAGCTCTTATATCGTGACTTAAACATGTTTTATAAACATTTCAAGTTATCTATGTATACGTCCTAATGATAATACAATAAATAAATCAATTTAGCTTTTAAACTAACGATAGGCTTTCAATATAATTGAGTTATTTTCAGGCTTGTGTTCACACAAACGCTTAATGTAATCTGTATGAATGGTCTTCAGTTAACAAGATTTTTTTGGTGTTTTCGTAATAAATTGTCCGGACTTTGACATGGGTCGATTGACTGAATATTCATGAGTCAAATGGGTTAGCATTTATGCCTCAAAATGTAAATATCGAAAAGGAACGTTATATCTATTATAATTTCCAGATTACACGTAACAAGTGAACTGTAAAAAATCTAGATTAATCTGCTTAGTTAATATTTTTTTTTGTTTTAATATAATTAAACAGATTATAACTATACGATGAATGTAAAAAGTATATTTTACTTTTAAAATATTTGTAAAGAAACTAAATATAATAAAACCCATTAAATAGTACCGTAAATGGTTTGTTAGTTCTTAATCTTTAAAATAAAGTGACGTAGGTCAACAGTAATAAAATTATGAAAAGTTCAAAAAGCTGTTTACATGCCTGACTTTTTTAAATCACGATAATGGTGGGATTGTGTCGTGTATAATGAACGTGTGTCAGTCGGTTTTACAGTTAGCTGATAAAATACCGGGTGGGGGGCGATCTGAATGTTTCGTGAACATTTTTCCAGACTAGGGTTTAACTGCTCACTGCTCTTTGACATGTTATGTCCGTTTACCTGATAATGATCCTTGCTACGTGAGCACCGTAAGATAGTTGTATTTATATACTACTGATTTTCGGCGGAAATAGATACCAAACTTGTCTGGGGAAATACCGCCTTCAAAAACAGTTTCTTACATAGCTCAATATTTTATTCTTCATGTTATGATAGGTGTAAGCTTTTCCGATACCATAAAAACTTTTATAAAACCGGTTTAAACTGGATGTAGCCTTTTGGCAATAATTAACAAGAAGGTGAAAATGAATACGTATATTACTATGCATATATTAAAAATTTTATATTTTCCATTTTTTTATCACACCCAAGCTTTATAATGAATGGTTTAGTATAAAACTACATTGTTGTTTCCGAATAATTTAAACGATTACTTTACACAATCAAATTCTTTATTTTTATTTACATGAAAGTGTTGAGGTCTATTTGCCGAGGCTTAATTGAAACCTTTGTTGCATTAAATCGAGCGGTCGGCCTCATTCGGAACAAACTAAACCACCAACCGACCGTCCGTAAAGTTAAGCGTGTTGTAAAATGCATTACACAAAATAAATAAATATTAAAAAATGGACGACGCTCTTTGATAATTCAATATATACATATGTTAAAACAGGTTCAAGGTAAAATCAAATGAGTTGCATAAATCTATGACATTTTTTAAATATAATTACATAATAATAAAAATCCAAAGGGCTAATAAAGAACACGCTCCCTAAGAAATTTTGAAACGATGATAAAAAGCTGAAATCACTTAGAAGCAGGTGCAATATATTTGCTTTTAGCTAACTTTCGCTCTTAAAGGTACTCCAAAATGTGATACATCATAAAGTTTTGCACTTGTTTTTCGAGTTTGGTTTCGGATTTGCAATAAATATCCGTCTAAAGAAACATAATATCTGACTTGAAAGACATTGTGTACTTACAATTAAAACACATCCAGATTTCCATGGAGACGTTGTATGTTAATCCCTCATGTTAACAATATACATATTTGTCTTACATTGCACGATTTATGCTTATTATAAAGTTTACAATAATTATCAATGAAAAATAATATATTTTTTAAATAAACAATTTAGGCTTCTTGTACAGAAATGTCACCCTAAATAATCCTAGCTGTATACAAGTGTAGTTGTTTCAATTTGATTATGCCTGAAATCGTAACGAAACTATTTTTGAAATCATGAACGAGGTAAGCAAAAGAAAAACATTAAATAAAATTAGATCATTAGAGAGAGGTCACGAGATCAATGCGAGGGTGAACCGTTATAAAAGTTAATGGGCAGGACGATTACGTCCTTTGAAATAATTTTGATATTTTTCAATATGTGATATACTTAACACTGGAGTTGAATCAAATAGTAATTTCTTTTAAAAATATGTTATTTTAATACTTAAACCCTATAAAATATATATTTATACCTTCAATGTTAATGTTAAAAGTAAACCAAAATGTTATCTATAAGTAATAGTGACAAGTATCATCATCATCATCATCTATATACCTGCTCTGTGATAATCCACTGCTGGACATAGGCCTCCCTTAATACACCCCTATCTATTATCCGGTTTTGGACCGTATCCCACCACGCTGGTCCAATGCGGGTTGGTGACAAGAATAATATTATATTATTACAAAACATCATCTGTCATCTGCTTAATAAGTGTTTTGGGTAACAATATATGTAAAGGGACCTACTTTGTTTACTTTATATTTATTTTATAATTATAGTCTATAATTACTCTGCTTGTAACATGAAAATACTAAATCATACGAATGGATAAAGAGTTTGTGTGCATGTTATTAGGATATTTTATTTAAATATTTTTTTTTTAACTGTAAAATGAACAACATATCTAGAAAATTAATTAATAATGTTTATGTTTTAATTACACTTAGTCATGGTGGTTATACTCATGTTGAAAATATTCTTATCTACTTTTAAACAAATTGCTGAAGTGACGGTGAATATTTTAATTTAAATAAATAATTTCAATTCAAATTGTTATACTGTACTTACTCTTAAGAAAACTTCTTAATTTTGTATAAATTAAACTAAATTTGGCCGAAATTCAATTAGTCGGTTATCCTATTAGCCTTAAATACCTTTAACCGAGATTAAGATGTTTTCGCTTTGTATATTAATATAAAGGTGAAATAACTTTGATAAACTAATTAGAAACTTTAGAAGTAAAATCAGCGTGCCTGACTTTGATAGATTTTTATTGAACTATTATTCTACATTTCGTTCTAAACTAATTACGGTTTTGCCTTTGCTTATAAAAAAGACGAAAATTTAAAGTTGTTCCCACTTTGGATTTAAACACAGGATTTCCACCTTGGTTCAACTAAAATTATAGGTACTTTAAAACTGTAATTATTATTTTATATTCCATTACACTCATAACATTGTCTTTTTGTATTATTTGTTTTTAATTTAACTAATAACACTAGAAAACATTGTTCTAAGAATTTACAATTTATCATATGACAGCAAAACTGTTACAATATGATATTCGCCATGATCAGCCTGTGTCAGTCTCCTGTTTAACATAGGCCTCTTATAATGCACACCCTTGTTTCTGATCTTCAACCCACACCGGCCACTTTGCAAATGTCGTCACTCCATCTTGCTGCAAGGCGTCTTGCATTACGTTTGCAGAACCTCGGTCTCCACTCCAGAACTTTCAGACTCCGGCGGTTGTCAGTTCTGCATTTTATGTAACCGGCACACTTCACTTTCTGATCCGGTGGGCTATATCGATGCCTTCGGTTCTTTGACGGGTCATCTCATTTTTGATGCGGTCCTTCAGAGATACTCCAAGCCTAACCCTCTCCATAGCTCACTGAGCGACTACAAATTTGGGGACCAGTCGAACCGTAAGTGTCCAAGTCGCGGCACCTTAGGTCAAGACAGGTAGGACGCAGTGATCTTCTATTTGAGGCACTGTGGGCAGTGTGACGAGAAACCTCGACAAAGCTTATAAATATCCTTCTGTTGGCCTCTTCCTAAAGTGGTTTCGTAAACGTACTCTGAAACCACTTTGAGGATATGTGGTGCGACCTACTTTGCCTTGAATTAAATACAATGAATCATGTAGAAGTAGTGCTCTCTTCCTTTACTTGTAATTTTTTGAATGTAATCACTTTTTTTGTGTTGATAACAACTTGCACTGATATTTCTTATTAGGCATTTTAAAATGTAAATGAAACTAATTGGTGACTGTTTAAAACTTTTCAAAGTTTTATTCATATTTTGATCATCTTTTATATTAAACAGATCTTTGTTAATATTTGCAAATGTCGCTTTACGATTTCCTTTTATTATACCTTATGTGTATGTCTATGCTACAATTAGTAATGCATTATATTCTCCAAGGCATTAAACGCAATAATTGCTTTCCACTAATGAAGAGCCTGGATGGGGGCTTTGACCGTTAATGGATTTAACAACAGTTAGCAAAAGGGAAATGAGGTTAAACTTGACGCTGAATTTGACCAAAATGTTTGTTACTCGTTTAAGGTCGTCACAAACTTCTATAGTGATTGAGGAGTAACATGATAAAGTTGAATATTCACTAAACGATGAAATTTGTATCTTTGTATGTTTGTATTTTCATTTTATTTGACTTAACTACCTCTTTACTAACTTAAGGTTACTTGGGAGATGATGCCTAAGACATTAAGCTACCCTTTACATAACTTTATTGGTGCAAAGAGTTTCAATAAATAAATAATAAAAACATAATTAAATTTTCTAATTAAAAGGTAGTTCAATATATCTAATTTAATTAATTATTTTTAGCAATAATTTTGTAAATACCTACATAATGTATAAAATTAGATTATTGTGGAAATATGAAAGTGTAAGGTCTTCAATATTTTTATTAACACATGTATTATACGTGTAACGATTACATATACTTTATTTAAATAACCATTAGGGGGTTTCTGCAACGATGCTAACTTTACCGTGGGAATACTAACGATAAAATTATACTGATAGATAAAATATATTCTTTACAATTTTTACATTTAAGTTGATAACTTACAACAGATATTTTAGTAACAAAACTAGCAAACTTATGAAAAAAAGAAAAGAAAAAATTAAGATTAATACACCTACTTCCCCTGCTACCCTTCTGACGTAGGTATGTGACGACCCCTGCGCCCACTCGACAGTGTGAGTAAGGCAGATCCGTAGTACAAGTGCAATTAGTCAATTGCCAATCCTCTGCTCAACGTGGCATATATGAGTAAATCTTTAATTGGACGCCAACAAGATCGGCTGTCTTGGCGTTCATTAAAAATGGCAAATGTCCAGCAGTGGGATGCTAAATGATGTTTATGATGCTGATGACGATGAATGCACCTACACTTCCTAGATCTGCTTAACACTTATGTCTTTTAATAGGTACCTCAGTATTTTGCTACCTATTGATGAACAGTTAGTGAATTAATACCTATCATTGTAATTGATAATTTTCGTTCAATTGCATTTGGCAAGAATAAAAGTTGTTCGCCCAATTGGCTGTAAAGTAAGATGATCCATGCGTCGGATAGGCATGTAAAAAGTCGGTCCTGCGCCTTTTTTTTATTTTTTATTGCATACGCAGGCAGACGAGCAGTCGGGGCCACCTGGTAGAAAGTGGTCACCGACGCCCATGGACATTGGCAATACAGGTATCACCAACGCGCTGCCTACCGTGAGACATAGGATGTTAAGTCTCGTTTACCCAGAAAATACGCTGGCTACGGTGGCCCTTCAAATCGAAACAGAAGTGTTTTCATACTACTGCTTTGCGGTTGACATAGGCACCGTGGTGGTACCCACCCAGACGGTCTCCTGTAAAAAGGGGACCTACCACCGCCTGATCTCTTTCCGGTCTTGTCGGCTATCGGTCGCATTGGACTATGACAGCCAAAGAAGAGGAAGTGCAACTGTGTTTGCGCGTACATATGTGCACTATAGTATCTCATGTGCAGTTGGCAGATCTCTAATATAGATCGGTTGCCGTAGTCGGATTTCAATAGGAGGTCATTATTTTTCATACTTTTGATTTGACGCTGTAATAACCAATCAGATGTAGGCTTTTTATTTCTCTTTCCCCAGACGTTTTTTAAGCTATTCCAGGATGAGCTGGCCTAAACCAGAATAGTTAGCTTTCAGAAAATTGTAAGCACTGATGTCTTATAACGTCTGCCAAACTTAGTCTTGGTAACTTAAACTTAAATGCCTATATGCCACGTTGATTCTATAATTTTTAAGCAAAAGTTTAGACAATAGCGCAGAAATGAAGATAAACTGAACGCTGATGTTTTCCAAAAATGTACCGTTACTCTTTAATGGTCGTCCAGAACCTTAGTCATGAGGGTAATTGAATGTGTTAATTAAATATAGGTTTATAATTTTAGTGAATAAAATTAAACAGCAAACATGTTCAAAGTTTGATCTTTCTAGTATGTGCTTGTATTTTCTTACTTCAGATAATGACATATAACTAATACTCAGTGGTTCTTGATCCTCAAGACTAACAAATTTCTACATTAGTTGTTTGTTGTTGATCAATTTGGGCCTGAGTAGAGCACAATTACTGAATTAAACGTAAGATTGTCCAACGCAATAGAGCATCTTAAATAGTCTATAGGTCTACCCCTAATTCCGTCATGTTGAAGATTTCCAGATTACGTGTAGATATGTGTAGAAAACCTTAATGAGTAGCTTATTAGGAATACTATGTCAAGGTCTGGACTTTATGAAGGTAACATGTGATTAAACCTATTGTGATTGATATTTTTAACAAGATGTTAAGTGTCTTTAATACAGATAGGTGTGATGTGCGTAAATGGTAAACTGAATAATCTAAGGAGATAATCTTGATTAACTTTTAAGTTTTTTATAGGTTAGTTTGTATCGACATTTAATAAAAAAAATGTTTTATGATAGAAAAAAAGTTTAGAAACAAATAATATAATCAACGTTAAAAAATGATATTCAATGTATTTAATTATATTTTAGACTCGAAGACTTAACAAGAACTTATGAATACGAAATAAAATTGTCAACAATTCACGATACATACGAACATATTATTACATACTAGCTGTTGTCCGCGCCTTTTTCCGTCGGGTAATCATCCTAAAAATCTGTTAGTATTTCCATAAAGTAGCCTAAGTTACTCCCAGTTACATAATCTATGTTCTAGTAAGGGTCCCGTTAAAATACGACTAGCCATTCCAGAGATTACTTACAAGAAACATAGGGATAAAAACGTATAAAAACATGTACTCATTAAAAATCGGTTTATTTAATCTAACAAACAGACACTCCAATTTTATTTATTTGCATAGATGAGAAATCGTATTTGCTTAAGAATCAACTACCAAATAGTCACATAAACAAAATCATTTTCCTGATATAGCCTTGGAACCAGTTTTTAAGAACTGTTCTTCTAATGATATGAATAGCTTTTCAGAGAAATGAGAAAGTTAATGAAGTACGGGCGTAGCATTAATATAAAAATAGATTTGAAATTCTGCTACAATCTTTCTATCGCTTATCTTCAGATGATAATCATGATCTTTTATAAAACAAGAATGGTTAAAATTTAAATCCAGCAGTATTAAACAACCTTGGTTAAACATAACTAAAAAAGTAACTTTCCTAATTTCTAAATTCTTAATTATTGTCGAAAGTTCATAGTTCTCTAGCTGAGTGTCCCGAAACTTTTCTGCCTACTAATAATAAATGAAAGAGTGTTGCCCAAGTTATGTACACATTTAAAATAAAATTTATTGTGTGTTTGGTACTAATCTTAATATCGTTCATCATCATCAGTCTCTGATAGTCCACTGCTGGACATAGGCCTCCCCTAATACACCCCTATCCAATAGGGGGTTTGGACCGCACCCCGTAATATCGTTACTCGTGTACAAATCTTCTACGTAGGCATTTACTATCTTATTGCAAATAAGTCATTGGCTGTATTGCCCATAGCGAAAAAAGACAATGATATAGTGTAGTTATTCCCCTGTTACTTTTCATAAATATTATTAAGCGATTTCATTGATACGAGAGCCAAGTGCTCATAACATAAAGTCGGTCATACGCGATTATAGATTTTTTTACACTTACATTTTGGATAATTCATACGATAGATTTAGAAATTATTATAATAAGGTAAACTTCTTTCCATCGCGATGTTTTTGCGTAAAAGAGTAACGATTATACACATCAATGCATTCTTATAAACTTTAACGTTAGGATTTTGAGGTGTAGTAGTAGGTAGTAATGTCTCGTAGTCCTTTCGTAACCAGTTAACAAACATTTTTTTCGAAAACCTAATTTATATAAGGTTATTAGTTTTACTTCAGCAACATTGATGAAACTCGTCGTAATACGAAAATAGAAATATAGATAATCACATCATTAGCCCGAATAAGTCTACTGCTGGACATAAGCCTCCTCTAATGCACTCAGATCAGACAATTGTGTGATCGGCCCAAATTGTCTTAACCAACCAAAACCAACGACACCACAAATTTGCTTCCCCGCGGGATTCGAACCCACGACCTCCGGGTTATAAAGCAAGGCCAATACCGCTAGACCTCTGAGGTGGATGTAGAATTATAACCGAATCTAATTTCTGCTTTTCTTACGGATTTTCCCATATTGCGATAACTTGGAATAATAAATTTGATTTGATGAAGCGGGAAACGCAGAAATGCTGCTCTGCGTCTCACATTTCATTTTGAACTGAAATATCGCTTGTAATTCAATAAAGTAGAAGATGTGGGGCATGTGATTGATAAGATTGGATCAAATTCGTGAGGTTATTTGATTCTATAAAATAAGTATGCACAGCGATATTCATGTATAAATTTAATATTAAGGTAATGATCTGTAAAGAAAGGCGCGTTTATTGATTTTGTTAGAAAAATATTTGATAAATTTTGTTAGTTCTTTTACTTTAATCCTTGAATGTGGATCGTGATATGTTGTTGTTGTGATTTGAATATCTATATAATACAGGGTAACATTTAGTAGTTAGTCGTAAGTCATTTTTTTTCTTGTCACAAAGAAGTCGCTGGCAAAAATCTAGTCATTTCCAATGTGTTTATATAAGCTCATTTTATAAAATATTTAAAAATACGTTAAGATTTTTTTTGACAACAATTAAATATGCTGGTTACATATATCAATTTTATAATATATGTACGAACTTTATAATATTCTTATGTAATGAGCTATTTGGTATGTACCTAAATTCAACTGAGAGATGCATTAAATTGTTTTATTAATTTTACCGTAAAGATAATTTTATAGATTTCAAGTAAATTAAATGGAGTTCGTCCATTATTAAATAAAGTGATTATCCTTTTATCCGTAAAATAACTCGGGCTGGTATTAAATTGTTTGGGCTTAATAAAGTTATATTAAGGTAAATTTACTCTGATAAACTCGTAAACAATGTCAAATGTAAATTTCAGGGTACGGCTTAAAATTTGTTATTTAATTTGTGCCAACCACTTTGTTAAATTTGATTCATTTCATCAAGACCCGTTTTTATCCACATGGTTATATAGTCAGCGAAAAATACGTAAAAAGTGGATTTGAAATGTCGTAACATGTAATATTATGGGGTAAACGAAACGTAACATCCTGTACTTCTTTTGAACAGCGAGATTCACGCATCGGATCAAGAACTAACTTATTTCATCGCTTTAAATATATTTTTTCATGTAAGCAATGCGCGTAAAAATTAGTTCTGAAAAAGTAGTAAAAGATTTGGTGAAAAATGCCGATGAGATTGTATCGAGAGTAAGCCATCTAACTTATGGTTCATGAATTTCTCAATGTTTAGAGGACGAGAGATTTAGAAATAGGAAAACCATTAAAGTATTCGGTTTTTTTTACTAACTCTTAGCTTCGCAATAAATATAACAAACCAAATTACACGTACAATTGGATAATCCAAAAGATTCTTATAATAGATCTGGATTCAGAGTTGTCGAATTGTACCATACTCAAATTGAAAATTTTACTTACGGAAGTCGATAATTTGAAAATAAATAGACAATTCAGACACAAAGGTTTAAGACCTATGTATTTAATTAATTTTACCTAAAATATGATCTTTCCAAGATGTTATTGACATTCTACTGGAAAAATATATAAATATGATTTTAACCTGCAAAAGTAAATTATTTTTTTACAGTAAATATGAAATGAAAGAAAAGAATATATTAGTTTATATATTTAGTATTATATAGTTATAAAGTTTCACTGAGTCATGTATGAGCAATAAAGAACTTTTTATGAACTTTAAATTTTATGTTACCAAACTTGAAAATTTTTATGTGTGGTTTCGTAAAAATCGTTTTTGTAGTTGTAAGTAGGTAGTTCGTTTACAAGTCGTAAGTAGCATAGTTGTAGTGGGTTAGATTACAGTTCTTCTGACTTCTGACTTTTTTTTTACCTTTCCTAAGCATAGAGTTGTGAAGAAAATACTGCCACTTCGTTTTGTATCAACTGTTTTACCTGAAACAAAGACAAAAGTATTCAATTAGTTAATTTACCTCCGTTCTTCGTTTTTTTTCGAGCAACGCCACATAAGTTGTGCCGAAGATTAAATAGCAACAACAAAATAAAGCCCAGTTACAGAGCAACAAGTAAACAAACAATACCTCTGGCTGTTCCAAGCCGTGATTTGGAATTATTAAAAGCGCAGTTTATAAAAAATAAAAAAAAATTGGATTTTATCAAATCTATGACCATACAAGGCATAAGGTACGGGAACCAATAGGGAATAATAAAAAAATGTTTTTTATGATTCGCGGGGCTGATACGCGAGGCCGTTGAAATTAAAAAAACATCGTAATTTCAATAAAGAAGATGGTTGGCTATTACCGCCTGCTCGCGGTCCAATTATTTACAAAACTAAACCCAATCATAAAATTACTGCTAGACCTTAACATACCATAAGCTCGGTATGCGTAAAACGTACCAATAAATAAAATACAGAAATCGCGATGTACGGGTAGAAAACTTTGAAACACACCTCAGTCTGCCCTTGACTATGGTTGATGTAAAGTATCTGAAACGTCGGGAAAATTGTAAATCGATTTAAACGCGATGAATATTCGTCTTTTATTCTTTCTTCTTTAGTCTGTTATTAAATCATGCGTTTTATTATAATTCGCATTTTAGAAATTATACGATGATAAATAACGGTGACAGGCTTACGTCGCCGAGGCCGTCATACCTTTGAAGTCGGGGTGTATTATTTGTACAATTCTTCTTGTATTAATTGATATAAAACAGTTGTTTTTTCGCCTTTTGTTTACCTGTCCTTATATTACTACGTGCTATGATGCAAATTCAGTATATTTTTTTCCGGCTTATTTTGTCAAAAAGTGTTAACAGTTCTATTTTGGTCGAAAAATTTAAAATTTTACTATAAAATAAACGAGTTCTATATTAAAATATAAGCAACAAAGACTTTCATTTAGGGTCTCGGACGACATAAATTCAACTCAAACCTTCTGAGGCTGTCAAGACCATGTTCTTTTTATGTTTAACACAAAAGCGAAAGACATGTACACCATAGCCCACATTCGCTTGCTGGAATCGTGGACTAGTTTTTGGCAAAAATCCAATAGAGTCAAGGGCAAGTTTATGCCAGTATCCAACCCAACATCCCGTCAAAACCTTAGTTTTTTAAATACAAACACTTTTAATTAATTACATCCGTCGTAATTCGACTCCGTTTAGGACATGTTTGCTCCCCAATATTTTTAGCTAAACCGCGTATATTTGACTCATTCTATGCGCCAGTGTGGCTTAGAGAGAGTACTCTGGAATATTTATTTTTTCATGTAGTAATCTTACAATTCCCTATATGACATCCTCCCTTCATCCTTTCCCAGACCTTTAATAATCCTTATCTTTTAACCTTTACCAATCCAGATGTTATAAAATTTCATGCAAATTCATCAGGGTCAATAATATTAAAACTTATATGTAATTTTTGTTATTATTAATTGTTTGTTCCGTCCCTAATAATATAAGTGTCCTATTTATTGAATAAAGTAATTTATTAATTAACATTTTGTCTTGTGTCCAGGTATCTCAACCAACTGAGTGCTATTGAATCACTACTGTACAATTGTCAATAATACCGAACATTTTTTAATAATACTGCTCTTGTTTTACAACCTTGACATTGGCAGAATCACCAAGTTATCCTTGGTATAGTTATTATATTTAAAAGAAGAAAAAGAAGAACACAAAAGCGAGAGAGGCAAATAACAAACGAGTCGTGGTTAAAAACCGTCTATTAAAAATGCAAAACAAAAAACAATGTCTCTATCAAACATGAAAGGATTTTATTGCTCACGTTTATACTGTGCAAATTTACTAAATATTTTATAACCGGCATATGTTAGGCTCACTTAAGCAAAGGAAATAAAATGTGTGGTAATAAAACATAGCTAAAAGTATCATAAAGATTTTTGATTTGAATAATGTTATCTTTTGTACAAATTACATGAAAGAACTGTTTTATTTAAATGAAATAGCATTTCAATGTTAATGTATTTATTTATAATTTTACCAATTCTTCTCCGTTGATTTATCTTTAAGTTATGATATACATTTGTAATTGTTGTATTTAACATTTATATTTTCTTTACTTACACCATATAGGGTAAATAACTTTTAATAAGCTATAAATAAATTTAGACTCTCTCCGTTAACGTAGTGAAAATTATAGTTTTTATATATTAGTGCAGCCTCTTAATACTCTTAAATAATTATGATTGTAAACAAATGTTATACTGCACCCACTTACCCGCATTGGACCAGCGTGGTGGGATACGGTCCAAAAACCCCTTAATCGAGAAGGCGTGCGTTAGGGGAGGCCTTTTTCCAGCAGGGGACTAACACAGGCTGATGATTTGATATTAACAAATAAATATATGCCTAAGCAAACATTGGTCTGGTCGTTAAATCGTTATCTTGTTTGGTTACAAATGAATTTGTTTTAATTTAGAATTTAACAGCAAACATGCAGTAGTGGCTCTACCTGGCTCACAATCAAAATGCAGTGCTGTAATTCTATTGAAATTTATGTTAGTTTAAATTAGCTCAACTAGCCCGAGAATCAGGTTTAGTTAAGTATTTACGTATGTCTTAATTTGTGTCCGGTACCAAGTATTATTTTATGAACCAACATAAAATTTAAACGAGTACTTTTGATACCATAACACATTTTAGAATGATAATAATGTTTATATTAAATTCAATACATGACGATTATTTTGACCCGTGAAATGAGAAGAACATACAACATGGAGTCCATCATTTTAACGATAGTTTACAGCGGTTAGCACAAAAGTGGCAAAAACGGAAATTTTAAATTTAAGTACGGATAAAAGAAATAATAGGATAACGTACAGGATTTACCCTGCAAAAAGTTATACAAGATAATGTTGCACAATAATTTTCCATACATACCTTTTTAAAATTATAATATAACCGAATAATTGTGTTATTTAGTGAGATGGTCTATTATTATGTATTATTATTCAGTGCATTTAAATATGGATAAATGTTTTTTACATGAAGTCGTTTCAGTTTAGCACGTTTTTCTTCGTTTTATTCTCTGATTGATTGAAGATGATTTTCATCAACAACAATTCTTTAATAATCAAATATTATTAATGTCAAGTCTTATTTAATAAAAAAAACATTAAATGAAGCGTACGATCCGAATTAACTGCTGCTTGTTTCAGAAATCAATAATTAGGTAAAGATAACAGACTTGATATTACCTGAAATACATGGCAGGACCTTACTCGTTTTTCATTAATCATTTACTATCAAAAATGTAATAAACTACTACTAAATAGTCCGTTTGAGACCCAATTGGTATAAAATACATTTAAGTAACAGAAGGTAACATTTAAATTATTAATATGGATTTTGTTCTTTTTGTAGTCTGTTTAGTTCAGTGCAAGTGAGGCAACAAGATAGCCAAATCATAAGAAAACTTGGTAAAAGTTAAGTGATAAAACTATCACGCTATTATGCAAATGTCTTTAGACTTAGTCTAATGCTTATTTATTGAGTAGTTCTTACAAATTTTATTTTAGTTTAATTCCAAAATATTAATTTCATCTCGGCTCGACCTCTTTCACTTTGTGAGCAAACAAGTGCAGTCTGCATCACGGAATCAGTGACCGAATAACTCGTTCAGAAGTGATGACGTCACGTTGTCTGCAGAACAGCAGAATTATTTTGTGCAATATTTTAACCACGCTGTCAACTAGATCGAGATGCATGACGTCGAGCCTTGACGAGTTCTGTTTCATTTATTAAAATTCTGAAACAACCTGACAACTGGCATCCTTAGCTACAAATCAAAAAATCTTTGATGTTATTTGAGGACATTTTTATGGTGATAGTCTGGGGAAGTAAAATCCTTTATCGGCCTTTTCTTGTCAAAAACGTGTTTAATGCTCATTTTGGTCCAAAATTTAACTTTTACTACTATAAAAACGAGTTTTTATATAAAAATTTAGGCAACAAAGGCTTTCACTTAGGGCGTGAGACGACATAAACTTAATTCAAATATTCTGAGACTGTCAAGAACAGGTTCTTTTTATGTTTAGTACAAAGGCGAGAGATGCAAATGACAAACGAATTACAGCAAAGTTATCGCACAAGCAGTTATAAAGAACTTCTTTTGTTTACTTCATTTGTTTGTTACATTAAAATGTTCAAACAAAACTATTAATAAATCTCTATAATTAAAATTTGAAGGTAATGATTACTGCATCATTGTAAACAACGAATGCCTTTGTTGCTACCAATCAAGTCAAACCTCATGTCAACCTTTCAGCTTGATGTTGAATCAGCAGCTATCAAAGGGTTAATCAAGGCGCGCTGCTTGTTAAACTTTCCGATAATTGCGCATTCTGCATCAGGGAACGAGATGCAACGGTAATTGTAACACATACAGACATGTGCACAAAGAGAATGTATCTATATAATGTACTGGTTTTTTTTTTAATTACACATCTCAATTTAAATTTAAAAAAAGATTAATAAACGTGACGGGATTTAAACTTGCGCCATGACATTGTGAAAGTATTTTATGAATAGCACGTTGCATTTATTTAGATTCTTGATAATTATGGTAAGGGCGTGTAGTTTAGAAACCGGAGGTCTAGGGTTCGAATCCTACGGGGACTCAACAAATTTTTATTGTTGTTTTCTAGTTGGTTAGGGCATTTTGGGCTGATCACCCAATTGTCTGAAAAGTAAGATGATCCATGTGTCGGATGGGCATGTAAAAGTCGGTCCCAGTTATCAACTATATTTGGTAGTTGTTAAAGTGACGTGCCTTTAAATTAATTAAGAACTAATCCATACAATGCAGTTTACTCTTTGGGTCATTGAGGTCGATGACACTCAAGTGAGTGTTTTACTCATTTTCGGGACAAAGTGGATGTTAGTCAGTTACGTCGGTTCATAGTAAGTTTTTCACAACACAAATATGTGATATGCTTTTTGGTATTTAAAAGTACAGTACTAAAGATTATAACAGCTAATAATAATATATATATATATATATGTAAAGCTTTTAAAAACCACAGTGATCGTTATTTTTTTGAGCAAATTACATGACTTTCAATGGTATATCATGTAACGTAATATGGCGTCACGTAATAAGTATAGTCAGTATAGTCATGTAATTTGCTTTTGTTACTTATTGATATTATTTTGTTAAACATCAACTACGTTTGTATTATATTAAATCAATATTTGTGTTAACCATTTTTATAACTTTTTAAATATCGTCAAATAAACCGTATATAATACTCAGGGTTTTGCATTGCTTTAGTACAACATTGTATACATTTTAATACACATATTACACATATATGCAATTCAAAGAAAAATTGTACGAAATATTATAATGATTATTAATATTAAATTAAAGTATATAAAGTTAAATTTTCCAAAAATTATAATCGCGCCTTTCTAATTTCATGTAGCCCTCTTAATGAATTACAGGTTCGGACCAAACCACTTACAATTAACTCGTATTACTTCTCGCTCTTTCAGATCAATTACAAAAAGGCTGCTTTATAGAAGCCTTGTTCGAAATAGTTTTATTGAAATAATAAGGTTCAATATTTATAAATAAAGCATCGTTTTCGATTTTCATAGTTATATATACCGTTAAAATAAGTTATATTGTAACGACGAACGGCCTTTAAACTTTTGAAAAAATAGACAATAATGCTCGAAGTATCGAAGTAGCTCCAGGGATAACATTTTCAGCCTGTGTGAGTCTACTGGTAGACATAGGCATTCCTAATGGACGACACCGCTATTCATTAGCGGGCCGTATCCCACCATGCTGAAACAATGCGATTAGTAAGTTGTTCGAAAGAGCCTCGTTTGTTATTTAGCAGGGTGTAATACGTGCAGGTGAGGTTGACTGGGGCTCTGAAGATGTGGTTCGGAGCCCCTTAAACCCCCCAGATTTACTTCAACCAGAGATATACTTAAAACAAACAAATGAACTCGATCTAAAGTATTGATTATAAAGTAACAATCATAAATTCCAAAGAAAAGACAAGAGTTTGTCACACTACTTTAAAATGTTAGAGAGATTGGTTTGTATGATTTTTAATATTATTAGTATACATAAAAACATATTTTTTATGTTATTTGGTAGTTAATAAAAATATGTATGTAGTTATATTCAATAAACCTAATAACAATTTTTAGGATTATTTTAATAATGTTAGAGGATCTGATGAAAAATATCCCGATTTTAAATAAGTATTTTATTTCGTTTTTACAACGTTCATATAAGATATTTTGTAAATTGTTCAAATAGATTTAACGACAAGATGTGCTAGACGTTTAGCTGAAGTTTAACGAGTATTTTCTAGGAATGCAACGTAAGAAGCGACTAGTCCACACCATGTCCTTCAAACCGGAACGTACTAGTGTTTTCACGCTTTGCGGCAGATTTGGGCATCGCGATGGTGCTCTCCTAATTCGAGTCTTTAAACAAGGGGACTTACCAACACTACAACTTTTTAAACATTATAATTATTTACTTTGAGTAAGGTTAATGTTATGATATACAGATGCCTCCATTAGGACAGTCAAATTTAAATGGGTTCAAGTTTGTATTGTCTTAAGCTACAACTGCATCCCATACAAGCTGCAAGCTAGAGTGTGACGCCTTGTGGCACAATGGAGTGAAGATCGGAAGCGCCACTCGATTTGAAGTGGTCACCAACGCCCATGGGCATCGGCAATACAGTGGTATCACCTAAGCGCTGCCTACCGTGAGACATAGGACCTATCGTCTCGTGTACCCAATAAATACGCTGTATACGGTGTCCTTCAAACCGGAATACGAAAATATTTTCGTATTACCGCTTTGCGTTAGAATAAGACACCGCTCGAGATTGCCCCCAGTAAAAAGGAGACCTACCTTCGTAAAGCTTTTGCTTTAAAAAGTCCTATAAATAATTTACTGAACTGAATATTGCTTAGTATTAAATAAATAAAGTTTAAATTTTTCTTAAAGCTAAATTTTACTTACGGTTCTTTGAGTCAAGCGTTTACACGAAGCGTTCCTGAAGGCATGCCATCACGTTACGACGCCTCGGAAATGCTAAAACTTTTGCTAAAGTATTTTTTGTGCAGATTAAAAAGAAATCGGTTGAAATAAAGGTTGATTAAGATCAAGTTTTGTTACGAACCAAATGATCCCCCATCTTTTTAATTTTTTTAATAATGTGTAATGTTACTTTACATTATTAAATTGTTAGTTTACTTCTAAAACCAAAATAATTTTAATCCAACCAACTCTTGGTGAACTGAATAAAAATAACAATTAATTAACAATTACAACATATAAAATATGTCGCATTTGATTCTACGGCAAAAAATGCAAACTTTATTATTATTATTTCTATATAAAATATTGATTAAATGTTTAACTGCTAAGATATTTTTAGTAAATAATATTATTATTTAAAATGATTTATCAGTCTTTTATTAACAGTTTTTTTTTATATTTGATAAAACACGTTATTTTAATATTATAAGTGTATATTTATTTAACAGTAATATTTTTTTACGTACGCGATAAATTAGGAGAAGTTAAAGTTAGCAGTAAGATGGAAAATACGTTTTAAAATATATTTTTTTGAATCTTTAAAAACTTTAATATGACTTTAGTTCTCTTCCTACTATGGACGATTATTTTGTTCATTTAAATTGAGAATTTATCACACCTTTCAATTCACCAATTTTTCCTAGAAGGCATTCAGTGATGCTCGTAACATTTATATAATATGCTTAATAATGATATTAGTAAGCTAATCCCAACCATCATAATCAGCCCTTATCGATGCACTGCTGGACATAGGCCAGCTTTCAACCCGAACCAGCAACAGCACGGATATCGGCATCCCACCTGTTCGGAGGACTTCCCAAACGTGGAATAGTAAGCTTAACATTCTTTAATTATAATCTTTAATATTAATATAATTTTTCAATGATACTTTATAAAATTATATTAAATGTATTTGAAAAATATCCCTAGATGGCCTTGAGTGAGACGAAAATTTCTCGTTCTTCAGTAGAGTTTCATTATACTGTTATCTGTTATGAAACGCTTACTCAATGTAATTATCTTCTGTCATTAGGCTTTGTTCTCGTTAACGACACTGCGATGATGTTGTGGAATTATAGCGTTTGTGATAAGCGATAATTAACTTTGCTTCTTGGGGTTTGGGTTTGTGAGACCGTCAATTTTTTTTTCTTATAGTTCGGTTACTATGCTAGCTGTTGAGTTTGATGATGCTGTTTCGTTTATTTAGATAAGTGCAAAAGAAACTAATACATACATACATCATACATCATCAGCCTATTTTAGTCCACTGCTGGACATAGGTCTCCCCTAATTCACCCCTATCCATTAGGGGGTTTGGATCGTATCCCACCACGCTGGTCCAATGCGGGTTGGTGGGTGGACCAACTTTTTACTTGCCCATCCGACGCATGGATCATCCTACCTACTTTTCAGACAATTGGGTGATCGGCCCAAATTGTCCTAACCAACTAGGAAACAACAATGAAAATTTCTTGCGTCCCCGCATGATTCGAACCCACGTCCTCCGGTTTCTAAAGCACACGCACATACCACTAGGCTACGGAGGCAGTTAAAAAAACTAATATAAGTAAATTTTAATTCCTATCTATTTTAAATAGTATTATGATATCGTTAAATCCTAATTAAGAATATTATTTGTAATGCGGGTACTTAGAAAAACTCTTGATATTGACGTTTTGTCATTTTTCGATCAAGAATAAAAGTCGGGTACTGAAATATAGCGGACCCAGCTTCGTATAAGCCGCGGCCCGGAACGGAACTATCCTCGTATGTGATAAGTGTTGCGAATCTGTGATAGTGTTAGTGTGCCAAGTGGTTTAAGGCGGTTGTACGCATCGACTCATCCGTACGAGACAACTGGTGGCTGTTGTCGGGTACGTGAGTCAATTTAATGTTTTTAAGTATAAGAGGATCTATGATTTACCTAATAATCTTTATTTTTTTGAGAACCGAATTAAGTTTGCTAAAAATATAAAAAACCTTCCCAACGTTTTCGTTACGCTTTTCCACCTCTTTGATCTTATTGTGATAGTAATATTTATAATTCCTAAACTCAAATATATGATTTTCTTTGTTTGTGAATCAAATCTTATTTTGACGATTTATTAGAGATTCATACATCCCTACTAATTAATGTATATAATAAGTAAAATCATTGTGGTTTTAGAGATTTTGTGATGTAAAAGTCTGTTTAGGTCATAAAACTTTGTAAAAATGTATGTAATGAATATACTAAAGAAACTACGATTTCAAAAAGCTTCATTTTTGAGTTACATTTGCTAGATGTAATACTAATAGAAAAATTAAATCATTTGAAATCTTTACTAAAACCAAGGCGATATGTAAAAAATCAAGTTAAAAATTTTCTTTAGTCTCATTTAAATATCTTTATTAAGCAAACATTTTAAAATGTACTCCCATGCAAATCCAGGGCAGATGGCTAGTTATGTACGAAATTGTTTTGAGGTTTTAAATGTATTTGGAACTGAAAAGTACAAATTACTGGCCTATTTCACGCACAATGGGGACGGATAAACGACCTAACCCTTAATGCCATTACTAGATTGAAAGCCTTTAGGCGTCCTTTGAAATTTTTGGTGAAATATTCTTTATTCCTTTACATTTATTTTAAGGCAATGAAGTTATAAGCATTTTAAGGCTGTAGTTAGATGTATGCATAAATACAGATTATTATTTTATCCTTGTCGTTATTCTTCCAGACTCATGTCTTTGGTAAGCTTTATATAACACAGAGTTCACAGGAAGATACCGTCCCGGCGAACTAGGTGGACGACACTTTTTGCTATAAGTGAAGGCCACACGTACGTTTTGTACATGAGGTAGGTTTTTGTTATGTCTCCAAAGGATCGTCGGCGATCCATGTACGGATCGGGACGCCGATCGTCTAGTGACTGTGTTAATCGATTGCTGGGGGCGGTGAGAACCGCCCTGGAGTGCGGATGTATAAAGTGTACCGGGTGTGTGTTTTTGCTGTGCTCGTAAGCGAGGGCGAACTACAGGTGAGTGTGTGCTATCCCTGCTTGTGTGGTGCGTAAGGTTGAATGACCCCTTCCGTGTCCGGATCGAGAAGAATGTTTCATGGTCATAATTTCTGACTGATGATGCGTTTAGATTAGCTGAGTAATTTGCTGCTTTAACCAGCAGAGGATTACTATGGTTGACTACTTATCTATGTGTTTGCGTGTTAACTTTTGAAAGTGAACGTAATTTACTTGAGTAAAATCAGACATGTTTGTCGGATATTGCTTCCAAGTTTCAACATAGTTATTTATTTTAGTAGGACACCGGTCTTAAATTCGTGATGTACCATAAAAGGGAATATCTTTATAATTACAGACAGTCATATTATTTTGAAAATATGCGTTTACATTATAACGCAACGAGAATATATTACTTATAAAATTATTTTACATATCATCAAAATATTCTATATTGTTTTTTTAAAATTTTCTAGCTTCAAGAGGCCAAACGCCTCAGCGTGCCACCATACTCCAGTAAAAGGGCATTATAGAAATTTATTCCTTCTCATCCCTTTTTTTTTTTTGATGGATCCGTGCTCTGGGAAAAACCTTTAGAACATAACCGGGTTCGGGGCCCCCGGCCCCCCCGTAAGTGACTTAATTCACCGGGCCCCCAGAAGGGGGCCTAGGCTTGGGTTGTCCCTTCTGGTTCCGTTAGCATGCTGAATCGAGGGCTGCCCAGGTGGGCCGACGCCTCGGCTCGTTCAGACCTTTGCAATGATCTTTAAACTAAAGGCTCTATCAAATTTTACTACCATAAAGCGTTGGCGCTGGGAGAAAAGGTGGCGCAAGAAAACCCAAGCCCTATCAATATTTTTGCTATGTCATTAAAGGTGTAATTATCGCCTCATGGGGCCGAGTCGTGTTGTTGCCCCACTTAAGTTAGGGTGTGTCGCTACCTGGGTGTCCACCCAAGCCTTAAGGGGTAATTAAATTCTTGTTTTAAGAAGGAAAAACCTAACCATCCGTCGCCGGCGGCCGGGGCAACTCTCTCGCCTGATTAAATTCATCTAAATTAAATAAATCTGCGAAAGGAAGGACGGGGTTTTCCAGTGCTGCCATTCTTGGCTAGCATCTGGTTTTGAGGGCGGCGGCGCTGTGCCTCGGGTGGCCCGGCGTGGCTGTTCCACGCGGGGCGGAACTGCCAAGCGTTAGAAGGACGGAGGGTGGGAATGCGGTGGTATTGGATGGGGGTCGCCGAAAGGCTTCCGGGGATCGCAGGAACTCCGTTTTGGCCCTTGGCAGCCGAGGTAGTTGGCCGTGGCCCGCGGCAGTTCGCCGGGAGGTTCGTAGGTGGCAGGACTTTGGCCGGGTCTGGGACAGGATGCGGTCCGTGGTCCCCGAGGCATTTAACGCAACGGGGCGTGGTTTGTTCCCCAGCGTGACCGAAACGCGGTTTGACACTGCCCTCAAACCGTTGGGGTGGCCGCTCGAGAGACGCCGATCCACACATTGTCGACGTCGTAGATGCGCTTACCTTCCTTGCGCTCGGCGGATCACCATACCATAAGGGCGTTTTGCGTGGTGACATACGTTGACCCCGGACTGGAAGTCAATTTTTAATCGCGGAAGTTATTCCGCGCATGGGATTCCCAAGGCAGCCCTTTGACCACTGTCCGGTACCGCTCATCCGGGAGCGCAGTATGATATTGGTTTCCTTTTCCGGAAAAAGGGTCACCTTTTAAAGTCGTCGGGGGTTTAACGAATTTGATCCCCGTTGCTATCAGGGCCTCAAATTTAAATCTATTGGATAGAAAGACGTATGTCAACCCATTTTCCTTCCAGGTAGATCGGTGGGGGCGTTTCCCTACGGTAGCGGGGCGGGGCGAGGGCCGGGGGCCTGGGATCGGCGGGATGGAGGTTGGGGTTTTGTCGCCTGGGGAGGACGGGTTTAGGTGCTGGGGGCGGTGGGTAGGATGTCAGCTTTGCACCTTGGGGTAAAGGGGGGGAGGTGCGCCCCTTGCCTTCCTCTTGGATTTGACTTTGAAGCCGTCGTCGGATTAGTTTTGGAGCTTGTGAATGCCTCGACCTCCATGTCCGATTCCGTGCGGATGTAACTCAATAGTTGTTGCTTATTTCGGGGAATGGCCTGGACGGTCCGGGCGTTGAGTGGGACTTGGTCGGGTAAATCTCGATAGAGCAGGTGCACGGCGTCGGTGAGCTTCATATTAATTTTCACTTCTCGCTGATCCCTTGGTGTCGAGACCGCAGGGCGGGCCACCATTATCCGTTGTCTTGCGCTGGGGGGGGACATTGGTTGCTCATCCAACGCAATCGGTGAGTCCCGTTTGCCGGGCTTTTCCTTCCCCCCGGCTACGGCGGGAGGGTTCTACCCGGACGAAACGAATAAAAACGTTCGTGGGCCCTGGAAGTTTAAACGCTTTTCCCAAGAAACAAAAAATCCCTAAAAAAGATTACGCTAAAGCCTAAAGCAAACAATTGTGTTATGCAAACGGTTCAAAACACAGCCGCTAAAACCGACCCGGTGCGCAATAAATTCTCCCGGATGACGTCCGGTCGACAAAAGGCTCTATAGGCGGTGCACTCATAAAACCAGATGGGCGCGGGACGTTTCGGCCGGAAATACTCGAACGAGCTTAGACCGGCGAACACGTGCGGTCGGACCGCTCTGGAGCGCTCTGTCCATCCCTTTTTCTTCAATCCGGTTTTAACCCTTTCCCGGGGTTGCAATATCGTCCTTGAACTACAATAACCGCCTGGTTCTTAAAAGTACCAATATTTATTGGCCCGTCAAGCTAGTTAATCAATCAAAGTTTGGCTAACATACTAAGGACCCCACCATATTCAAAATCCTATAGCCTAGTTATGCGAATGCTCGTAAATTTTTACCTGTATTTATAACAAAATAAAATATCCCGTTTAAAACTTTGTCGACACTTACTAAGACATTAAATTAACCAACGTTTTCGTTGCTTCAGGCGGAAATGTAATTAAAGTGACACCCCACCGAGTTATTAGTTTCGAATGTAAGGGTAGCAAGGTGAGCGACACGGGATAATTTAAATTGATATTAAAGATCGTCGGGGACTTGGGAGTTTATAGCAAGAGGCTATTTCTACTGCATTTTAGTTTCTATCAGATATTAGCGCTTCTTGATTGACTAGAACTTTTTTATTACATAACACGTTAAAACTGAAACTGAAAGCAGTACTTCACCCCATTTTTTGTTGAGAAAAATGTTCTGATGAAATTATTTGGTAAGTCAATTCAATAATAAACATGACCAGTGAGTCAATATATAGGTGGGAATCTCTTTTATATACATAAATAATTAGTTGACGCTTTAGTTTTAAAAGATTTGTTATGCATATGGTGAGAAAAGATTCCAGTTATTACAGGTACTACAGTTGATTATATTATGACAGTTATTACATGTATTACAGGTACTACAGGCAATTTTTAAAAATATTGTTTTTTGACTATTGCAGTGCAAAAATGTACACAAGTATACCCAAAGCTTTGAACATAAAACTGCTTTATTTATATTTCATTTCAATCATTTGACGCGGAAGCGGAACGTACAGCGTTCATGTAAGCTTTTGTGTTTACTTTTCATTAACAGAATTAGTAAGTTTGTAATTAGATGAATGCATCGCTCGTTTGCGAGTTCATAACAAGCGTTTATTTTGTTAAATTTGTACGTTGTTTAATTTTTATTGAAGACTTGTACTAATATAACACGATGAAAAACGTTTAATCAACTGTTAATCATGTTAACGTTCTTCTTATTCGCAACGCCTCGTGTTGCGTTACAAAGTTAACTAAAACGTGGTAACCATCTTAGCATTAAATCCCTAGCTAGCTATGGTGGCTAGTGATGGTAGGGTCGCAAAAACTACGAAAAAGGTCCTGCGAGGCCACATCGTTGTGATTTCATTCAATGCCAGTCCAACATAGACCGTCCTTGCTCTCGCTATAATAAGCATGGTTTTATATGAAACATACCATACCAATACATAACCTAAAAATAATACCTAAAACCTAATTATACCAAAAAAGTATCATTTACATATCTCTCTTAATTTAACACTAAAGTTTGATTAACACGTCCATGATATATCTAATTTATACCTACTGGATAATTTTAATAAAATTGACACGCCTGTCACTTCACAGGGCCCAGTCATGTACGACTTAGGTTAACAGGATTAAAAGCAACGTAAACGAAAATTAATTTTCCATGGTATTATCTTATTATAATAAAGTGATATTTGAGTGAGATGATGACTGATAATTTTCCCGAATTACTTTTTCTGTGAATATTTTCGTAACTTATAATATTAACTAGGAGTCCGTCCACGTTGTTTTCTGAAATGGATTTTCCTGGGTTAAAAAGTAGCCGTTATTAGTTAAGGATAAAAAAGCTTTCTGGTAGTGATTGAATATTTTATATAAGTTTATTTATTTATTTATTTATTCTTTATGCACAAAACATTGTACAAAGGCGGACTTAATGCCGATGGCATTGTCTACCAGCCAACCTTTGGGTGGTGAAGAGATAGCAAGGTAGGTGCACCAAAATAAGCAAAATGAAATATTTTAAAATGAGTTTTTCCATAATATAATAAGATAAAGTAAATAAATATAACACTTTATATATATATATATATAGCAATAAATATCTGTGTATATATCAATATATACAAAGCATTTATAGAATACATATATAAATATATATATATAATATATATATATATATATATATATATATATATATATATATATATATATATATATATATATATATATATATACACACATACACAATATGTACATATATGCCATTGTATAACAATATGTATTATCCTGTTGACAGTTTTTTAAACATATGATCATGAACTCTTTTCTTGAAGGCGAGATAACTTTGTGCCAACCTGATTTGAGGAGGTAACGCATTCCACAGAAGGATGGACTGAACAAAAAAAGAGGAGTGTGTAAAGTTGGAACGATGGGCCGGACATAAGAGAAGACGGTTATTCGTCGAGCGAAGATTTTTATCATTTACAGTGCTAAGGTATTGAAAATGGGAGGATAGGTAAGATGGAGTAAAAGATGAATTAAGGAGAGAAAAAAGAGTTGTTAGTGCTCTTAATGAACGCCTTTCACGGATAGGCAACCACTGTAATTCTAAACGATGTAAGGAAACACGGTCATATTTCCGAAGGTTGAAAACGAATCGAATGCAGTTGTTCAGAAGTCGGTCAAGTTTATTGAGGAGATCTGCATTCAGGTCAAGATAGCCACGTCACCATAGTCGATTACAGGAAAGATTAAGGTCTGGACGAGCGTTTTCTTAGTTTTAATGGGCAAGAAATTTTTAGTTTGTAAAGCAAACGCATTGTTTCGTTACTTTACGACTTACGCACTTACTTGGTCTCTCCAACTGAAAGTACTGTCAATTAAGAGACCCAGATTTTTAACATTTTGGCTTATCGGAATACACGAATTATGAAAACTATAGGAGGTAGTACAAGAGAGTTTACAGTTTTCATAATCCGTGAACTTCCTACGATAATGGCTTGACATTTTGCTATGTTGACATTGAGCCCAAAATCATTACTCCATTTTTTGATTAAAGATAAATCTTATTTATGTTTACAATCGTTTGTTGCAGACCATCAATTGTAGATTGAGCATACAACTGAAGGTCATCAGCATACAGATGATACTGCACATTGAAGTTCATGAGTATAAAGTTTATAAAAACAGAAAATAAAATAGGAGAAAGAATGCGCCTTGAGGGACGCCACTGAGGCACATCTAACCAACTGAAGTCAAGTCGTCAGAGATCACTGCCTGCCGGCCCTCGAAGATATGAGGAAAACCATTCCAGTCCTTCATCGGAAACCATTGAATAGGAGAGATGGCTATAGGATATCATGACTGACGGCAATGAAGGCATTGGAAAAGTCAATTAAGACCATTACAGTCACCATTGAATTCTCCATACCTGCTCTAATGTCCTAGTCACTTTGAGGAAGTAAGTGGTTGTACTATGACCTGGGCGGAATCCGGATTGAAATGAACATATTAAATTGTTACTAAGAAAAAAATGAGAAACTTGATTTAGAACACAGGACTCGACTATTTTTGACATGAAAGGCAGGATACAGATAGGTCGAAAGTGAGAGGGAGTGGAAGGATTAGAACACTTAGGAGAGGACGTGACAAGAGCATTGCGCCACAGTGAAGGAAAGGAGCAAGTATCAAGAGAAAAATTAACAAGATGAGTGATAGCGGGAAGTAGGAAATCAAGGATAGGAATTATCATCCGTCGGCTAATTTTGTCACAGCCGACTGCCTTAGATTTTATGGAAAGAATACATTTTTTAACGGCTTCCGAAGAGACTGGAGAAAACTTAAAAACATTAATACTGGGACGCTTCAAACCATTTAAATACGAAACTGTTTTACACATTGTTAAGTAGTCCATTGTGGAGGTAGAAGTAAAATGTACATTTAAAGCATCTAAATTAATAGAGGATGTAAGGTTTGAGACACGTGACTTACCGATACCAAGAGTCCCTAAGAACCTCCAAATATCAGTAGACGTAGAAGATGAAATATTTTGGTGAATATATCGGCGTTTAGCATTGCGTATCATCTGATTACAACGGTTTCTGGAGAGTTTGTAAGCTGACCAGCTTTCTTCAGACCGCTGTTTTTTAAATTTACGAAATGCGCGGTCTCTGCGTCTCATGGCTATTTTTATAAGTTCCGTCATCCATGGGGCCGCCTTGCGTATAATTTTAATTTTTTTAATTGGGGCGTGAACATCATATAATTTAATAATTTTTTCATTTAGGATGTTGACCTTTTCATCTATATTGTTTGCGTCTAATAAAGGCTTCCAGTCTATATCAGCAGCATCCTTATTTAAAGATTCTACATTTATTTTGGATAAGGAACGCAAGTGCAGAACCTTGGACTTGAGTTTTGGAGGTTTAAGGATATAGGATAGGAATATTAGGTCGTGATGAGAAAAGCTAGGAGCAGGATGTTGTCCACAAGAGGAAATAAAAGAAGGATTAGAAGATAGGATTATGTCAAGCCAAGTGTCTTCACCAGATATATTACAGTGAGTAGGTTGAAGAGGTAAAATATGAAGACAAGCTTGACTCAACTAAGTGTATGAATTTACGGGTACGAGAGGAGTTAACTGCAAGGAGATTGGTGTTGAAATCGCCCATGATGACGTAGTGAGCGTACTTGGAACCCAAAGATTCTAAAACCAATTCAAAATCGGTGAAATAGTCAGCAGGGAGATTTGGCTTGAACTTCCAGGGAATAAATACTCAGCAGAGGCTGAGTAATTTTGGGAGGAGGAGGTCAATACCATGCATGTGAGGTCACTTCTCAGATATATTGTCGACACCCTCCCGTTTTCCTTACGGTCATTCCGAATAAGGACGTAGTCAGGTAGCAGTACATAGTAGAGGTAAATGTGGTTTGAGCCAACTCTCCGAAATCAGGATGGCGTGCACATTAGAGTTAGAAAAGACATCACACAAATCCGTAAAGTGACTTGGGATGCTTTGAGCATTTATGTGACATATGTTAAGAAGATTTTTAGATTTATCAGAAAAATGTCCTTTGATAAATTCATCTAACGTACTGCTAAGAGAACTTAAACTGTCAATGGATTCATTAGCGGAATAATAAATTTCGTCGTCTGAGGTAATAGACATATAAAAATATATATATAAGTAAATATAATAGATATTTTTATTAATAATAACGTATAGAATTCTAATCAATTATCGTGCAAGATTTGGGGGCCAAATTATCTCAGCACCACCCGCCAGATCACATTGTCTTAAGAGTATTAAAAATATAAAATTAACAAACTAAAACTAATATAAATAAAGATAAAAAGTAAAATTAAAATATAAAACAACAAAATATACGGCTTCAGAAACATGAAACGGAACTGCAAAGAACATGTCAATCTGACATCTAACCAAACGTCACACTTCATTAGTAAAACAACAAGCATTGTTTTAAATATAATTAATGGACAGCATATATATCACAAATAACTAAACAAAACTGAAACATTTAACACTAAGTTATAAAAAAAAAAACTGATTACGTTATAAGTTACATTAAATTAAAAAGATCAAATGCTGCTTAAAGGAAAAAAAGGAGAAACAAAATTTTAAAAGGTAATGTAAACATTAGTTTGTTGATGAAATGGGAGATAAATTAACAGTGCAAAAGAAAATATAATATAATAAAGTAATTGGGTTATTTGACTAGTTAATAAGTTGATTATTAATTTTAGGTTTTAGTTATAAGTTTATTTTAGTTATAAGTTATAAGTTTTAGTTATAAGTTCAGTAATTTCAGAGCCTATTCATCACAACTTCAAATCTTTCCTCATTATTATTAATAAGGATAAACGTTTTCTTTAAGACGTAAATATATAAATTGTTAATTAATCTTATATTAAGTATCTCCTGAGCATCAAAAGTAATAAAATGTTAATAAAGGAACTAGTAAGCAATTTCTTTTTAATAAGTCGTAAATTCTGTACTAATGTAATTAGTCTAGATAAAATTTCGCAATAAATATGCGATACCTTGTTCCTAAATATCAAAAGGGGTTGTTTATTTAGAGTCTAGGTTGCGAATAACCCGTGAATGTTTGAGCACGTGTCAGGTCTTTGTTTGACCAGATTAATCGTTTCGAGATTCCAACGCTTTATTTACAGACGTATATCGTAAATTTTGTTCTTTTGTTAGTCTAGTTAAATAGCGCACCCAGTGAGAATTATAGTTTAACTAAGTTACAATTGGAATATATTTGAAATAAATAACTCATGGTAAAAGTCGGTCCACCTACCAAGCTGCATTGGACCAGCGTGGTGGGATACGGTCCTATAACCCTCTTATGGAGAAGGCGTGCATTTAGTGGAAGTCTATGTCCAGCAGTGGACTAATACAGGCTGATAATGATGATTCGTACAGTTTAAGTATTATTTACATAATTTTTAGTATCGTTTTTTTTCGTTACTAAAACTATGGATAGTTGTGAGCAATTTTTTTTTTTTTTATGGCCTACGCAGGCAGACGAGCAGTCAGGCCACCTGATTGGAAGTGATCACGACACCCATAGAGCGTTGACAATACCAGTGGTATCGCCGACGCGCTGCCTACCGTGAGACATAGAGTGTTAAGTCTTGTTTACCCAGTAAATACGCTGGCTACGGTGCCCTTCAAACCGGAACGCAACAGTGTTTTCACCACTGCTTCGCGGCAGAAATAGGCACCTGGTGGTACCCACCAGACGGTCTCCTGTAAACAGGGACCTACCACCGTAATGTAAACAGGGGACCTACCACCGGTAAGCAAAATCGAAAAACTTTACGTATGATCTGTATTAGAAATCAATTGCGAAAATAAAATTGAGCTATATAAACAACGAATGAAATTGATTGATTTTAAACATATAAAGATAACAAATATTATGTTTAATAACAAATTATCAGTATATATTTAAATGACTTTTATATTGAACGAATTATTACCAACAATTTTTTAGAATAAACTTCTGTTTCATAGATATAAATTATATATATGAAATAGCACTATATGATAATAATTAATTCTTTGGTTTGCGCGAATATTACATTTTAAATTCCAGACGTTTCGAACACTCTCCATCGGCCGTGGTCACGGGTAGACTGAGGCAAAAAGACGCATGAAATCTCAGTCTGAGAGGTCATGCAAATGAACGCGATAAAATCCGTAAGAAGTCCTTTTATTCAACAATATATGGTAAGTCCATTTTGCTCTTACCAAACCGGAAGCAACAGTAAGACGAAATGGTTTCTCTACCATATGAACCAAATATTTCCGGTTTGTACTGTACGGACCAGTGCCTCTAAGCCGCGAAAGCAGTTAAATAAGGCACTATAATGTTGGTAGTAAATCATTCCAAGAATTGAAATATAAGGCCTTCAAATTGTCTATAAAATACTTAAAACTAGGAGTAAATTGGTTAATAAATAAAAATACATATATACCTACGACCTTATTATGCATACAAAAGTTTACAGTTATAATTTATGACGTGATTCTAAAATTATGGGTTTAGACAGACAAATTGCTGAAGGGATAAAGTATAAAGTAACTTTCATAATTGAAATGATACAATGTGTTATTGTTTTTAGAATTAATAAACATTTAAAATCAATATCATTTAAAACATTTAAATACTATTATTGAGTACAAAATTGGCAGTTGAATAACGTAGCGTTAAATTCCACCATTGTCCAGTCTGCCCACAAATTGATGTACCGAACGCAGCGTCCTACTGAATTCCACGTATGTCAACATTCTATTATAGGAACTTTGCTATGGGATATTCACGTTTGATTACTTTACAATTATTTCTTTTATTTACGCGATTATACATATCAAATCCACTTATTTACGGATTTTTCGCGTTACTTAAATATACTTTTTCCCGACGTTTCGGATTCTTTTCAGCATCCATGTTGGTACCAACTTAGTCTGCCCGTGATCATGGATTGGTTGGTACCAATTATTTTAACATTCGATTTTTGACGTAAAATGGCCGTTTCTCAGTGTGAAGGGTCGATAAAATCCGTAAAACTGCCAGTTAGTATTAGTTACTACAATCAGTATTATTAATAAAAAAGTTCCACCCCAGTCAATATAATTTTTATTATTATTTGTTTCTTTTTGTAATTTTTAAACACTTATTGTTATTATTATGTACCAAATAAACGTTTTTTCTTTCTTTCTTTCCATATTGGGCTTTAGAAACGAGACCTTCTGTTCCTTTTTTCGTTATTTGGCCATCTGCATTTTGATATAAGTCTAAAAAGGGCATGAAAGAACCTACTTTCCAACAAGTTAGTAATCCGCACAGGGCCTAATGGATAAAAGTTCATCGCGTAGCTACAGCATCCGATACTAAAGTTCTGTATTTTAAAGATTCATTCTTTAGTTTCATTATAATAATTTACAATAAAAAATAACAAAAAAATAAAATAAAATTTATCGTTTATATATAAATATATCATTATGTAAAACTGTCTCTCAGGTAAATCTAGAAGGGTAAAACAGATTGAATTAACTGACAATCTTCTCATGATATTTGTAATTCTTATTTTTTTAAATAAAAATGACAAACACAATAGGTACTTAGAACTTGGTCATGACAAAAAGTATTCCAAGAAAAAGTTAGAAGACTTAGCTATATGTTACCTTATAATAATAATAACGAAAGGGACGATACATAACTTTAAAGTTCCCAGCAAAGCAAGTGATAGCGCTATGCTCTAAAACAAACTTTAACCACTTAGTTAAACTTTACGCAGCATTATACAGTTGGAAGTAATACTGCTGTATTATGCAAAACAGCAGTTCTCCTAAGAACTTGACCTGTTTTGTATCATAAATTACTTTTGAGCGTCCAAACACTGCTAATACTGGTTGTTCTGATTTTGTAGGTGAAAATTAATATTTTGTCCACATTTTTGAACCTTTTCCCGGGAATATACTAAATCGCAATTATTTTCACTATTTTAAAAATTGAAGCGATGTATAAAAATGATAATTAATGTGGTCTGTCCTTAACAATTGAAGCGTAGCACACGAAATACCGCTCACCTACCTGAGACATGAGGTATCCAATTCTAAGTCAGTTTGTTTACCTATTAATTACTATTGCTACGGTGGCCCTTAAAGCCGGAAGACAGCAGTGCCTAATTATAACTATTTAGTGGCAGAAATTGATAATATTTTTGCTTTGTATAAATGAGACCTACTACCTTTAAAGTTTATTTATTTATTTATTAACACTTTATGTACAATAACAGTACAATGGCGGACTTAATGCCAAAGGCATTCTCTACCAGTCAACCATTGGAAGGTGTAGAGAAAGTTGAGTAGGTGCTAAATAAAAAAAGGGAGATTAATATTCTTGAATCAAGTTTCAAAATGTATTAACAACAGTATATTATAATATAATAAATAATACACATACGTATACTACAATATACATAAAGCATATTACAATACAATACACACATGATTTAAATACATACATATATACATACGTACATATACATACATATACTAAATATAAATAAATAAATTCAAAATGATAAGTTTAGCTCTTATTGTTATAAAGACTAGACAAATGTTCACGAATTTTACGCTTAAAGTCGTTGCGATTTTTAGCCATCCTGATTTCACGAAGGCAGCTCATTCCATAAGTGAACTGCTTGTATATGGAATGACGAGTGGGTAAAGTCAGAACGGTGATAAGGACATTGGAGCAAACGATTATTTTTGAGCGAAGGTTTTGTTGCTGACTTCACATAGATATTGAAATTTCGAGGATAAGTAGGTTGGAGTAACAGGTGAATCTAAAAAGAAAGAGAGTTGTAAGGAGCTGGAGTCCTAGGAGCGTCTTTGTCGTATGGGTAGCCACTGCAATTCAGCACGATAGACCGACACGTGGTCAAATTTACGGAGATTGGAAACGATCCGAATGCAGTTATTTAGAAGTCTGTCAAGTCTATTGAGTTGATCTGCATTCAGGTCAAAGTAATAATCGTCGCCATAGTCGACCAGAGGAAGAACCAAAGTCTGCATAAACATTGCCTTCATTGGTGAAGGCAGAAAGTTTTTCAATTTATACAGATACCGCATGACACCAGTAACCTTCTGACTAACGCAAGCAATTTGTGTCTTCCAGTTTAGGGTGTTATCAATGTTCAAACCCAGATTTTTAACGCTTTGACTGATCGGTATTGGATGACTGTCAAAAATAACCTCAGGTAGATTGGCATAATTTATATTTGCTAACATTCTTGAGCTGCCTAGCACGATAGCCTGACATTTAGATGGATTAACAGCCAATCCAAACCGATCAGACCAGCTTTTAATAGCAGCCAAATCCTGGTTTATTTTAAAAAAGGCATCTGGTAAGCTACCAGCATCCGCTTGGGCGTATAGCTGCAGATCATCAGCGTACAAAGTAAAGTTCATGTTTATATAATTATTTCTATTGTTTGCGCAATATTATACATTATTAAATAAAATGACTTTACGGATTTTATCGCATTTATTTTTACATTTTAAATTCCCGACGTTTCGAACACTTTCCAGCGGTCTACCCGTGACCACGGCCGCTAATAATTCATATTTATAATCACACAACAGTCTGCCCATAAAATAACTTTTTAATCTTTTGTTTTAAATTGGACGAAGCTAAGTTTTTTTAATTCAATATGAATTAAAGCGAAATTAAACAGGTTTATTGTTTTTGTTTTATAAGGATAAATTATACTAAAATGAATTAAACATAAAATATTTAAAACGTATGGATATGCATTTGTTTCAAATTGTACAGAACGTCCGTAGCTTCTCGATAAATTTGCATAATCATTGCGAACTTCAAAAGAGTCAAGATATATATCGGATCTATTTTATCCTCTTTGATCTTTGCTGAAATAACCTAAAATGCGTTTATTTTATAATTTTACTCTTCATAATCAATTTAAATGCCCCCTACCAACATTATTTTGTAAGTGGTAGTAGAAAAGTTGACCCTTTTCATTGCAACGTAATTACGTTTTTATCTTTTGTTTATTGCTTATTCTGATTATTCTATGCAATTATTTTCCTTAAGCAACTCTTGTCTATAAGATTTCTGGATTATTTTTGTTAATGGATTTTTTTTATTGAAAATTACAATATTGGACTGATATTGTTATATAATTTGAGAATATCTCTTACGTTAGAGCCGTTTAGTCGTTTACTATATTATTTTAATATATTTTTACGACTATTTTATATGTAGGACCTACCTAAAGATTTGTATGAAATTCTTGATATTTAATATCTTTAAAAGGGAGTTCAGTACGCATTATGATGCTTTTGCTGCACATTGTGCTGACTTCATAAAAGTTTTACGATTAAGTTTAATACATCTTTTAGCTTTCATGTTTCTAAAATGCTTATTTTACTACCTATGTTTCGAGAGCAATGTTTAGACAGCATCTGCTTGATACTGTTCATAAATATCATAAAAGAGTTTTTATTGACTGGTGATACCGTGTTATTACTACCATATGCTTCTTCTTTACACAATTAAGTGGTACATAAATATTAATAAAAGTTAAATATGATCGTGTTTGATTTAAGTCATCTGTTTTGAAGTACAGCAAGTTAAGAAGCTACTTATAATAAGAACACAAAGAAAGATACTATATTTATAAGTGTTAACACTTGGGGAAGTATTTTATAATGAAAAGTTAATTTACGATGAAATGAAGTTCTGGTGTCTAAATGTATTTACTTATCTTTAATAGAATTACATTGACATCATCATCATCATCAGCCTGTAATAATCCACTGCTGGACATAGGCCTCCCCTAACACACCCCTATCCATTTTTTTTTTTATGGCATACGCAGCAGACGAGCAGTCGGCCACCTGATGGGAAGTGGTCACCGACACCCATAGACGTTGACAATACCAGTGGTATCGCCGACGCGCTGCCTACCGTGAGACGTAGGTGTTAAGTCTTGTTTACCCAGTAAATACGCTGGCTACGGTGCCCTTCAAACCGGAACGCGGCAGTGTTTCACACTACTGCTTCGCGGCAGAAATAGGCACCGCGGTGGTACCCACTCAGACGGTCTCCTGTAAACATGGGACCTACCACCGGTAAACAGGGGACCTACCACCGGAGGACCTATTCATTAGAGGGTTTTGTTTTTGGACATTGACATAGCTACTTCATTTTATTGTTATCGTGTTTTTCAAATTTGATGCTAAAATCGGTATAGGTGGTAATGAATTTTATGTAACACGACATTTAATGGCCTGAACATGTGAAATAAAGCGTATTTTTACAATTTAAATAAAAGGGAAACATGGACCTGGGAAGTGTTTGAAACGTGGAGTATAATTTATTATAATTGTAAAGTAATTAATCGCGAAAGGAGGTAGTGGGCCGGTCACGTGATCTGAGAAACGGATAACTGATGGGCTTATATAGTTCTAGGGTGTAGGCCACGTTTAGGCAATCGAGTTTCGGTCGACCCCCGACCAGGTGGGATGGCGATCTTCGTGCAGTAGCCGGTTCAAGTTGGCAGCGAGTAGCAGGAGATCGACCGTCTTGGCGTTCATTGAAAAGGCTTATGTCCAGCAGTGAACTGATGACTAAGGAGCTGATTATTATGATGATGATAAATTAAACTCGATAAAATCGGTAAAAAAATGTATTATTTATCAAGGTAAGCATTGTTGTTATACATCGTAACGATTGAAGATTGGCTGTTACTAAAGATTACGTAAAAAGATACATTTTTGTATTCTCAATCATTTGCATCAAAAGTATGCATAAGCAAAATACATGATTATAATATTAATATATTTTTTATTGTATTGAAGGTGTACATTTTTTTAAATTATATGTAAACATAAGCCAAGGATACCTAAATAAAACAAGTAGGTAATAAAACTTGGTTTCAAATTAATGAACACAGTGTACACGGTGTGTTACAATATATGTATATATAACAAAAACCGCAATCAGAGTGTCGGGCTTTTCCAATTACGGCGTACCAAAACTCAAGTTACAACAAAAACAACGTGCGAGTTTAGTGTGTTTAGCAATTTAGTTTCAAAGTGTTTTGCGTACGTTCATTTTGCTTATTACGGTTTAGATTATCACATTTCATATATATGTTAATTTCTTGTAGCTCATTAATCGGATACGCTTTTTTAATGGTATTAAATTAAGTGCATTCTTTATATTTCAACTTATTTAAATAAAAAGATATATTTTTTATTCTTTTGTAAAAAATTCGCACCGTTACACAAAATTAACAGCACGAAGTTTCCCACTAAATCTCTAATTAAGTTAAGGAAAAAATGCTACCATCAAAACGGAAATGGAACTTCATTTTGTATTCATTATGCGAATTTTATATGTGACTCTGAATTATAATTAAGGGTAATTTAAATTAAATATTGGTGAAAAAACTGTGCTTATTAACCTTCCTAAGTACTCCAATATAATTAAATTTAACTATCCGTATGTATTATTTAGTGATATAAATGACAAAATTATTATTTAATATAATTCATACCGAATATTATTAAATTATTAACGTTAAGTATTTATTATTAATTGTTTTAATGTGTATAATTACTGGCATGTAATCAAAACCTATTTTTAATAATGCCAAAGTAGAATAATTTCTCAGACGCGTACATAAGTACACGCACCCTTCATTTTTGTTAAAAAATATAGAAGTCAGATGTTATGTAAACTTTTTTAAATTGCTTGTTATGGAAAGTGTAATTATTGTAAAATAGCACTGGGAATCAAGGCTTCGTATGCAAATTGAAATTAAAAACAGACTAAAAGGAAAAAAATACGCTTAAGCTCTCCGCAGGAGCTCAGGGAAGTGTTGTATGTTCGTTAATAGTTAATTAATCACAAGCTTCAGTAAGAATAAACTAAAGCGTACATATAACACAATCATATAACAAAGTCGCTTTCTCTGTCCCTCTATCCCTATGTATGCTTGAATCATTCAAACTACGCAACGGATTTTGAAGCGGTTTTTTAATAGATAGGGTGATTAAAGAGGAAGGTTTATATATATTTTTCATGGATAATATTGTAGAGAAACGCTAGAGAGAAACGACAAATCTATATATTTTTCCATAGATTCTACAGATATTAGTTTTGCACCCGTGCATAGCCGGGGCGGGTCGCTAGTAATAACTAAAGAAAAATCCGGTTTACGGCTTCATCCTCGCGTTTTGCCGAGATTGTGGGTACGAGTCATACGATCATAGATTTCTGTGTCCCAAGCTCCTGCTGTGTACTTGCCACCCGACATTATAGGTGCCAGAACCTAAAATCACGAAAAGCAAACACCACGGAAACTCTTCATTATCAAACGGCCTGCTAGCCATCCAGCGGCCCAGTGTCAGGAGAAACTTTGCATGTAGAGCCCACCCTGTTCCTCTCACGGTCCACGGCTCCTTTTCGGCATGCATTGCATCATGCATCATCAGCCTTTGATAGTCCAATGCTGGACATAGGCCTCCCCTAATACACCCCTTTCCATTGGGGGGTTTGGACCGACTTTTTACATGCCCATCCGACGCATAGATCATCTTACTTTTCAGACAACTGGGTGATCGGCCCAAATTGCCCTAACCAACTAGGAAACAACAATGTAAATTTGTTGTGTCCCCGCAGGATTCAAACCCACGACCTCCGGTTTCTAAAGCACACGTCCATACCACTAGGCTACGGAGGCAGTTCCTAAGTTAGTGATTAAGTACTGAACTTTTAAATTTAAAGAGTATTTTTCATAAATCAAATAAGGTTATACCAAAATATACTCTTTAAGTTTTGAAGCCTTGTATCGTGGGCTATAATATTTAATCAAAGTAATTAACATGATGCCGGAAGGATAAAATTATTTGTGCTTTGCCTAAAATATAGCTATTATAAAATACTGCCAGTTACTTATCAAATTAAATTTAAAATGTCTTTAAGTATTATATAATCAGCAGAGTAATCATCTTCAACCTGATTACCATTACCAAAAACTATCGAATAATACATCTCATTTTTAAAGAAATGTCGAAAAGCGATGAAAATTGCAGCCTATTAACAGCTTCGAAAGCAAATCGACTAACAATCGACCGATAAAGCGACCAGCACATTCCGATGATAGCCTTGCCTGCTTATATCTGCAATATGAAACAAAAGACAAATAAAATTTAGTCTTGAAATAGCTGTCTTCTGTGTTAAGTTACCGTCAAATCATGAAGCGCTTTTTAATCTATTATATTCACTTTATCTCGAATACAAGGACGTTTGAAATATCCATTTAGGATTAAGGGTTTACCTAAAAATATTTTGCAAAGTGATATCAACTTTGCCAACGGAGTTTTGAAGCAATAATTTAAAACGAATTAATTAAAGGTATACTACAAATTTGAAAATAATTATACAGTTCGGTAAAGTTGTGCTGATTTAGACACAGATGTTTAAGAATACTTTGGATGGAAAGGCAGGAAAGTAAAGGAAGAGGAGTTTGTTGTAATTAAGATGTAATGGTAGCTTTATATTTACTAAAAACTGTTTATTTAGAGTTCGTTAGGCCTTTTAAAACATCGTAAATTAAAGGTCTTGCTACACAAAAACGGTGACTGTTTTCTTCATTCCGTTCTACATTGTAATAAAATAAGTAAAACAGTAATGTCCTTTTAGAAGAGCTCTTTAGATTGTAGGCAACATAATAGCGAGAAATTCTATAAATCTTTGCTTAATGTGAGAAAGATACTGTTTGCGATTTATTGATAGACTTTTTACTTGTGTCAGCTATGAACTGATTACAACAAAAAGATACATAAACATAGCATTCGTGTTGCGTATAATAACGTTTTTAGAAACTTGATGGGGTTAAACAGCTTTTGTAGCGCTTCGGAAATGTTAACTGAGGCCCGCGTGGCCACATTTAACGCTTTTCAGCGAAAAATAATAGCTTTCCCTATGTCTCGACTCGACTCTTGTGATACTGTTGTCATTCTTAAAAAAATGTCCCTCTGAGTTTCTTACGCCGGTTGCTCTCAAATCAGAGGATTCCATTTCCGAACCGGTGATAGTTTGTATAACAATCAATAAGAAAGTGTAATGCTCCCATATTGAAAAATATATTTGACTCTGACTTTGATTTCGAGCCTGTCAGAGAGATCGATACAAAGCAATATGTATTAAAGATGTTCTATACAATCTAAAAGAGTAGAATTTTGTAGTCATTTCTATATATACCTTTTCTTCTTTATATTATTGTGATAGTTTAATATTATTTTACTTTCACTGGACTTAACTTTGTATGCATATGAATCTATGAGTCTGCAATAAAGATTTATTATTGTTATTATTATAAAGTCTCTTACTTATTACTTACTTACTTTGAACAGTATTCAATATAAACTAGTTTAGTTAGTCCTAGTTAGTGGTATTAAATGTGACGTTCATATTATGTTATAAATACGAATGCAGCTCTGTCTGTCCGTCTTTACTGTTTAAACAACTGAACTGATTTCGATGAGATTTGGTTCATACTTAGAATAGATTACAAGAAGGGACATAAGCTATTAACTATTGCGATAAAAGTGGTGGAAATGGGGATAAATGTCAATAAGGGAATTCGGCATCGTCGAAGCAAAAGCTATAAAACTTTGTGTCTATTGATGGGTACATAGAATTAAAACACCTCATTAATATTTTAAAATACAGTAAATTTCAATACACCTTACAGACATTTCTCCTATACCACACGGACGCGGTCGTGGGTAACAGCTAGTAATTACTAAAAGAACAAACTGACATTTCTATATATTAATTTGAACTTTTTATAATAATTATAAGTACTAATATGATCGCCAGTTGACTAACAGAATAATGAGAAACAATAATAAATGTATTTATAAATTTGTCAATGTCTGCCGAAATATAAGCAGCGCTTTATAATTAGACTTTTATTTAAATTTTTAATCCAATTGCAACGTGGAAAGTTCGTTAAAAACGAGATAACTTATTTGAACTACAGTTCCTGCAAATATTATTACATTCAAAAGCCAAAGTCAAAAAAAAATCGATATAGGCTCTACTGAGCACTTATGAACGTCAGAGAAGCACCAGCAAGAAACTCTGCAGTCTTTTTTATACATTTATATATAATTTTCTTTTAAACAATGAAATTTACAAAAATTGTCTAAATACTTAAATTTTCTTGTAACCCGGGGATGTGCTAGGGCAGAACATAAACTGCTTTCACACATCGTGGTCGTCAATATAATCTAACATTTATATTGTATTGAGAACCGAGATGTAATTATATATTATTTACATAAATCTACTTTTGTGTATTTTTGTATTTAATAAATTTAGATACGGTAATAAAATAAGTCGTAAAAAGCTCTTTGCTTTTCTAACATACGAGATTATATTACATTGCGATGTCACGGAATCATAAATTTGATAACATGAATCAGAGAAATATGGAAATGTTGTTACACGACTCACATTTCACTTTGATATCTCTTATTATAATATAAAAATGAGAATGTGGAAGACTTCAGCGATATAAGTAAGCGTGATTTATTTAATTTTATTTCTTACCCAGCTCCTCAAAGTTCGTATGTTTTTTTATCTTTTTATATTTATTTATACTATTATCTCTTATACATTATATTTATATTGTTTCTTATATATAATTTTTATAATCAATGCGTCGGATGGGCGAGTAAATTTCAGTTCACCCACCAACGTTTGTGGATAAGGTCCAAAAACTCCGTAAGGTAGTTAGCTCCACGGAGGAAGGGTGTATTAGGGGAGCCCTATGTTTACCAGTGGACTAACCCACGCTGTTGATGTGTATGTAAGTTGTACGCTGTACAACTAACTTGTTTGTAACTTGGTCGTTTTTTTTTTTTAATTCAAAATTTTCTTATTTTCTGTTAATAAATAAAAAAGAAGTCTTTCACTTCTGTAATAGAGGCTAAAGTAATTAAACGGATCATTTAGCAAACTCCTTTGTACCGTAGTTTACATTTTTATATTGAAAGTAATAAATAGTTAACATTAAAATTTGTTTAACAATGCCTTTAATATTTACAAAGATTGTTCTTAAATGAATACGGTCTATTCATTAAGTACTGAACTTTTAAATTTAAAGAGTATTTTTCATATATTAAATACAGTCATACCAAAATATACGCTTTAAGTTTTGAAGCCTTGTATCGTGATGATGCCGGATGGTAAAATTATTTGTGTTTAGCCTAAAGTATAGCTATTATAAAATAATGCCAGTTACTTATCAAATGAAATACGAAACGTCATTAAGTATTTTATTTTGAGTTAGCAATGTAATCAGCTCAGCAGAGTAATCATCTTCAATGCTATTAACATTAACAAAAACTATCCAATGTTACTTTTCGCTTTGAAAGAAATGTCAGAAAGCGATGAAAATTGTAGCCTATGAACAGCTTTTAAAGCAAATCGACTAACAATCGACCGATAAAGCGACCAGCACATTCCGAGGATAGATAAGCGATAGCCTTGTCCGCTTATATCTGCAATATGAAACAAAAGACGAATAATATTTAGTTTTGAGGTTGAGGTCTTCCGTGGTAAAAATTACCGACATATTCTTTAATCAATCGTATTCACTTTATCTCGAATACAAGGACGTTTTTAAATATTCATTAAGGAATAAGGATTTACCCAAAAATATTTTGCAAAGAGATATCAAGTTGGCTCACAAAACTTTGAAGCGAGAATTTAAAACGAATTAATTAAACGTTTAATGCTAAATTCAAATATTAATACTTATCGGTAAAGTTGTGCTTTTTAAACACAGATGTTTAAGAATACTTTGGATGGAAAATAAGGATATTAAAGGAAAAGGACTTTGATGTCATTAAGATATTATGGTAGCTTTATTTTTGCTAAAAGGTATTTATTCAGGGTTTTTAACGCTATTAAAACATCGCAAATTTAAAGTTTTGCTACAGATACGATGATAAAATAAGTCGTAAAAAGCGAGACATAGCTCTTTGCTTTTCTTACATGCGAGAATATAATAATATTGCGATGTCACGGAATGATAAATTTGATGATATAAAGCAAAATATACGGCAATGTTGTTACACGCCTCACATTTCACTTCGATATGGCTTATTATTACCTAGAATTGAAAATGTGGAAGACGTCAGTGATATAAGTAAGCGTGATTTATTTGATTTTCTTTCTTATCTAGCTCTTCGAAGATCGTAAGTTTTTTTATTTATACTATTATCTTTTATATGTTATATTTTTATTGTTTCACCGCTGCTATTGTTACGGTTACGATCATTCGTAAGGTAGTTGCTCTCATGTGGTGCAACTTATTCAATAACTTATAAATAATTTTATAAGGAGTTTGTTTAAATAACATTTAAGCCTATAAAATTATGATAAAATGGAACGAATGAACGAATGAAATAAATTATGGAAAATGGACAATTCTGGCACGTGCCAGAATTGTCCATTTCTGTTTATGATTTTATGTTATTAGAACTGGTAGTGTTGAAATGGCATTTTTATTATTTCAATGGCTTAATCTTTATATCAGAGATTTATAATTAGGCGGAAAACATATCCAGTTTCGTGCAGAAAGGGTGTTGTATTCCGCTAATTTAGTACCATTCGCAGAGTAAGCGGATAACGGCTTATCCTAAAAGGTACAATAAAATAATGTTCTATAAAAGATTATTCTAAGTAGACCAACAAAAAAATGTCCAGAAAAAATGTTAATCTTCTAATAATGAATTACAGAATCGATTCAAATTAAAGTGTAATGAATACTTTACAAAGCTAACAACATAACGATATTTTCAATTTTATGTAGATATAATAATATGGGATTAAGATTAAATTCTAGTAAAATTATAATTGATTTAAATTTTACAGCCTATAATTATAATTAATATCTTACTGGTTATAGGTAATTACCGGAGTCGGTAGATGAGCTTAGATGGCTTTCAACCTATAATGTTCCACCAGTATTCTATTTCAATGATAAAAATTATTCCCACCTAAAATAACTGTGAATATTACATGTTTCTTATTTATGGTCTAAAAGACTTATAGTGCTTAACTATGAAGTGCAGATGAAGTACAACATAGTCAGTCCCGTGACCATTGACGCTGCAAAAGGTCCAAAAGGAAAGGATCCGTAAAAAGTATTAATCGTTTATGAAAATCCAACATAATGAAAAACAATTATAACTGTGATTGTCTTTGGAGGATGTTATGACTTATTTATTCCTTTTTTGCAAGTCATGAAGATTTCCAAAAGGCTTATAAATAAGAGACTTATATATTGTCACGTATGGCTCTTAGGTTTAGTTATAACTTATAATTTCCTAAACTAATTTACTATCACAGACCCTTGCAAGTAGCTCTACATCAACAAGAAAAATTTTGACATTTGTTTGAATTGAGTTTAGTAAAATTACACTTGGAATAAATGGAAACAATAGCAACAAAGCAGTGTTGTTATAAATTATTGTTGTTTAAGTAACACCATACGTACAATCTTCTCTTAGTGATTGAAATCTGAAAATTCATCAATATGAACGATAGATATGTGTTGCCACTCTCGTTACCATGGGTTACAATGTTTGCATCTCTTCCGAATCTAAAATGACTTTAATTAGAAGTGTTGTCCAATACGGCTTATTTTAAAACGAGTCCTTGTAAAATTCTAAAACAAAAGAAATGTGAACATTAAAGTAGGAGTAGTCGAAAGAAATAGAAATTCATTACATTCACAAGAAGAAATTTATTTAGAGATGTATAAGTTGATGTATAAATTTCGAAAAAGGTTTTCGAAAACGGAAAATACTTTATAAATTTATTTTTTATTACATGCATACAAGTATACAAGTGTCGGTGGTTTCCTTGTAAAGCCTTGCCACACAAAATTATAAAATATATAAGCTATTCTATATTAAGCGGTTCTTAAAATGTATTCCCGATTAATAACGTAATTTTATTTATTTCCTCTCTTTTTCAACAGAGTTTTCATTGATCAACAACATTTTTCATACTTTCAGAAATTTTTAAAAAAGGCATTGCATAATGTGGTTGTATAACCTGAAATAAGATAATCAATTACAGAATTAATTATATTAAAATATGAATTTTATTACACTACGAAGTTCATTAAAATTTAATTTGAATTCTTCTATATCTACAAAAGGCTCCCAAAGCTTTTTAGCCTTGGATTATGTGTATCGTTTTATGTTCTTTTAATTTAGTCCATATTTCTAGCAATCTTTTTAATATTATACATGTATTGACGTAATGAATTTGTAAACTTAAATGTAAAAATAATTTACATTATTACCTAATTATGAAAATATACTCGCATTCGTAAAACACCGCGAGCTAAATGTTATCAAGTTTCTAATTAAATTTCTATAAAATGGCTAAAATCTTCTAATAGTATACATTTATAAATATTATATTATTATTTTTCAGGCATTAAATTCATACCAAGATCAAAAAATATCTAACAGTTAATATTTTGCCGCAGACTTTTTATCTATTTAAGTGTAGATACATATATCTACATTATATCTATATAATGTATATTATTTTAATTGATACTTAATAAACTTCTCATGTTGTTTCATAGGTAGTGTCACTCGTAAGTGCTGGACTGCGTTTGCTGCACTGCCATTACTTAATTACAGCACCACAATTTTCCATTAAACGCAATTACCTGAATTTCTACACGCCCTTTTTCCATCTCTAAGTGCCATGGGTTGTGACCAGAATATAATATGTACAAACAAACTATAGAAACTATTCAAAACAAACTATAGAAAAATCGAGGCTAAAAAGGCAACATGTAAAAAAAACGTACGCTCTCCGAATATAGAGCCTCTTTCGGAAAGTCGATTGAAAATAACATAAATTTGTGTCGAGTCTTGACCGAAAATTGTTCTAGTGTTTGTTGTTTTGCCTTTTTATTGTAAATACTAGCTTTATTGAAGAAACCAAGTATTTGTCTTTTGCTGGTACCAGTATTTTTATTATTTTCTGTTTTCTAAAGTAGTTTCTCGTCTGGCTTTAACGAACACTTACAACAATAAATTGAATATTACACATATGCAAATTATTAAATTAAATATATAATAAACAATACATATATAAATACATCCAAGCCAGACGGAAGCCCTCGGCAAGGGAGACCAAACGGCCGAGGGTTAGGTCGAAAGGGAGAGAAACCGGCGGACAATGCGAATGGGTCCAGAATCACCGCTTTCTGCATTTGAGCTAGAAGCGGTCCGTCACGGAGTCCCAGCCGCCTCAAGTGTTGTGATAGGCTCACTGGGATTAACCCGTTTGCAGAAACGACTATCAGGATAATTTCGGTCGGCATCTGACCCCACATCTCAGTCAGATCCAGATATTTTCGTTTTTTTTCTGTTTCGGCTTTCACGAGGTTCTCGTCAAATGGGATCGTGATTATTAATAAAAATGACTTTACGGATTTAATCGCGTTTATTTTTACATTTTAAATTCCCGACGTTTCGAACACTTTCCAGCGGCCGTGGTCACGGGGTAGACTGAGATGTCATGCGTCTTGTTGCCAGTGCTGAAGCGGGCTCATAATTGTTATTAATTATTTTTATTCTGTACTCTCCGACCTATGCAAATGAACTGGTTTTACCAGTTTGAGCCAACAGTGGTATTATGCTTGGGTTTAATTTTAATTTATTAATTATGGGTCCCAAGCGGTGGTAGAACCAACCATCTTCTCTATTGAAATTTGGATGTTTTCTTATCTGAATAGCCTCACGGATCATCCTTGGTAGGAATCGGTGTTCTTTAGCGAAGGTTTGCGGTCAATCAAATCTGATGTAATGGTTTGGGTGATTTAAAGTATGGTCACATACTGCCGACTTGTTGGGTCTTTTATGTTTAATGTCAGCTATATGTTCCTTCACGCGGGTTCTTATTGCTCGCTTTGTTTGTCCAATATAAGAAAGGCCGCAGTCACAATCTAGCTTATACATACCTGGATCTTGTAGATGAATATTGCACTTGACAGGTGGTAGGAATTGACCAATCTTCTTCAGTGGCTTGAAATAAGTTTTGATTGAAGCCCGCCTCAAAATTTAGCCAATCTTGTCAATTACGCCTCTCACAAAAGGTGGAACAGACGCTACTCCTCCCAAAAGCCAAAGCCCTCCCTAATGAAGCGTTTTCAATCAGGGGTTTTGGACCATACCACCACGCTGGTCAATGCGACTCAATTTTAATAATTAAAGTAGTTTTTATTTACAAAAAGGTCATTATCGGTTTTTAGCCAATTTTCGTTTTGTTTTTATTAAAAGCAAGGAAGATCTCCATATGATACAGATTGAATAATATTGGTTTTGAGAACGCCAAATCCAATGCTCTGAAAATATAGTTTAATTATTTTAACGTTGTAATTTTTTATTTGTTCTAGGTCCTTTAATAAAGCCTAAAGCCTTTAGTAGTCTATGCTAACATTTCGAGATTTTATCGAATTAGGGACATAAACCCTTTAAAAACAAAGTGATCCATTGTTACGTGATGGCTCCATATATTTATTATTGGTCGTTACAAAATAACATTCACCTATTAAAATATAGCGATAAGAATAATAAAATATTGTTTACTTGCTTTTTTATTTAACGTTAAAATATCAATAAGAACGCGGAGTGGAGCTGAAGTCGTTAATATTTGATATTAAAAGGCACATAAAAGCGATGCTAGTATGAAATCACATCGGATTAAGTAGACGTGCGTCGTTACGTCACTTTTAATAAGCGAAACGTAACCAGTTACGTGGACGGCGTCGCTTATTTTAAAAGTAGTTATTTTTATAACAAGCTACTTTCATCCAGCTACTGGAATACATAAGTTTCACAACTATATGATTACGTGCGTTTCTCAACTATACGGTTACATACGAAACGAGAATAACGGTTTCGTGTTTGATGCCCAATAGTTAAATCAATATATTTACTTTTCTGCATACTTTACTCCGGTTTACAATTATAGAATGTTTTATTGATTGATTGGTGTTTACTACGAAATTATTATTTTAATAAAAACATTACGACTGACGTATTTAAAATTAAATTTTATTGTTACAATGACGATCATTAATATTTACTGTTTATTTTCACTTGTACTATGGAAAGTAGATAACTGACGAATGCATAGACTGACTTTTTTGCAAATGAATACGTATTATTTAGATAAAGATACTCAGACTCGAGAAAAGACTATATTCATCACACAATATTTTTCCCATGGAATCGAACCCACACACATAAGTTTGTGAATTAATGCGTGGACAGAGGTGCTCAGTGAAGCAGTTTATATGTCTGACTTGAATTGTTGTACAATTTAAATCTTATTATATGAAAAGGTTTCGAAAGGACTACGGTCTATCGCTTAATGGAAAAACTTCTTTCATTTAATACCTATTATGTTTTATGATTAATTATAACGGTAAAGACCGTTATAACAATAAAAGTATTGTATTACTTAACTTTAACTTTACTTAAGTTATATTTAGTAATTTGATACAATCGTCTACGTTTTTCCCTTTATACGAGTTCACATTTTATGGATAATATAATTTATTAATTGTTAGCAAACAAAGTAGTTGAATTTTAAATATTTTAGGATTTGTTTAGTTTCCTAGCAAACAGATATAACTAAATATCGTTAAATTAAGGTATCTTTTGGCAATTTTATGTATAAATGCGATTCGAAGAGAATTTATCTATTACTTTAGCGTAATGTTAAAAGATCTATCAAATTTTATCTTTTCAAATATTTTATTATACGGATAAAGAACCTTTTGAACCTTTAAAATAGAGCCAAGTAGTTGGTAGTATTAAACAGAGTTTATGAACTGCGGCTTAACATTATTAACATTTAAATCACATCATCACATACATCATCAGCCTGTTTTAGTCCACGGCTGGACATAAGCCTCCCCTAATACACCTAACCATAAGGGGTTTGGACCGTATCCCACCACGCTGGTCCAATGCGGGTAGGTGGGTGGACCGACTTTACATGCCCATCCGACGCATGGATCATCTTACTTTTCAGACAATTGGGTGATCGGCCCAAATTGCCCTAACCAACAGAAACAACAATGAAAATTTGTTGCGTCCCGCAGGATTCGAACCCACGACCTCCGGTTTCAAAGCACACGCCATACCACTAGGCTACAGGAGGCAGTTTATTATTATCAATTTAACATTTAAATGGTTATATTTTAATTTGAAATCCTACACAACAGATTTGTTTGCGTGGGTAGTAAGTACTTAATTAGATAGTTTTAGTTTTATAAAGTGCTCGTCAAATAAAATATTAATATATTTTTTTTTCATTTTCACAATACTAAGAGCAACAAACTTAAGTTGATGTTCCAACAACCCAGGGTTTGATGGCCAGACAAATACTTTTAAAGCTAAAGGTAAAGTTTAATTATATAAGTTGTCACAAAAGCGCATACAAATAAAAATTCATTATTAATTACCCCGATAAAAGTGTTATAAATAACCTTTTTCTGTGAATAAGTTTACTTTTTACGGGTAAAATTTTAAAAAGACGGAGTTTTTTCATACAATACCCATTCAATTAATTATAATCACATTCCCTAAACAAAAACGTTACATACATATATTTTTTTTAAATGTTACTATTTGTAAAATATTTATTTACTATTCATTAACGAGGTTGTAAGCGGCTATCATTTATATGTATCGATATTATACATATTAGAGTCATAATGTATATAACATTATGACTCTTGACTTTGAGAAATTCAGATTAAAAGTATTTTATTGTGAGGACAGAGAAATTGCTAAAAATATTAAAATTTGATAACTACGGTCCAAAAACTACTAAAACTCAACAAAATTGTCTTGCCGCTTAAATTAACGATATAAATATAATTAGTTCTTGTCTTTTTTACGGATAAACTGGGCAAATAAAAAGTATAATACAACGAATAGAATATACGAATAGAAAAGAATACTAAATAGTAATATTATGTCCTTGCCGAGTAAGAAAGGTCTTTTATGGCTCACGTTTTTAGTCTGCAACCTCCGCAAATACTTTATTACGGACATATATTATGCGCAGAGCAAAAATAATAATATATAAGGTAATAAAGCAATGGAACAATCGTATATACTTTATAATAAAACCAACAAATGATACGTAATTTTATAATATACTTATTAAGAACTCAAACCTAACAATGTCTCTTTAATAACACATCTTCATTGGCATTTCCTTTACTCAGTAATAAGGTTATATACGCCCTTTAAAATGGATTAGAAAAGTGTTTCTACATTACTGCTTTTGGGCTTGGCAATGAATTCTCGTTTGAGGAAATAACGTAACATATATTTTTAAATTATCATAATATTTAAGATAAATCATTAGTTACATAAAACTTGAAATTAAACTTTTGATTTAATGTTTTAAATTGTTATGGAGCTTACTTTATGTTATGTTAGCTTGCGGTTGCTTGGTCACTATAAGACTTTATGTGATACTGGTGACAATGTAATTAACTTATGTATCAGCAAAAATTATTAAAGAACTTTTATAAATAACATTTTTTATTATTTTTATTACGTAGTTAACGTTTTAAAACATATAACAAGATTCAAAACTAGTTATTTCAAAAGCTAAGCGCAATATCCTTATAAAAAACCTTAAAGATTTAATTTTAGACAACTTTCAAATGCACGAAAACTTAGTTCACTCACAAGTTTCATGATTTAAGAGGAAAATGCACAAAAACTCTCGCGGGACATTTTAGGTTAATTGCTGGTGGCTTTGACGGAGACAAGGCGTTACTTTAATGACTGCCAGAGCAATTTAGAAAGATGGGATTATAAAAGGGTGAAAACATGCATTATATATAATTTTTGAAAACTTTTTTAAAAGCCAACTTTTGTAAAAGATACATAATACCTGGTATTGTTTCACATCTTATATAACAAGCCAACGAACGGAGCGTGAGCTCCAAGCGCGTTTTGTTTATCGTTAAGACAGCATTCTACGTGTATTATATTATATTTACACCGCTTATAGGCATAGAAGTCTGTGCATAGAACTTTAAGCTAAGCTTGCAATCACCCTGGTAATAAATTGAGAAAAATATATTGTAATATTTTTTAAATATGTAGGGATGTGATTGAAAAAAGGAATAAAAAATATCCCGATGAGTTACTTACGCTGGTTTTTATTTGGCTAATACAGGACAATTGTTTCATTTATATGAGGCGGGTGTTTTAAAGGCAAACGTATAAAACGTATTTAAATTGCAAATTAACAATTTTTAAAAATGTTACCCGGTATGGACAGTCTACGCTTAAAATTAATTTTTAGCGTATTTTATTTAATAAAAATAAACAATAATTAAAATTAAAGTTAGAAAAAATTCACGTACTATACAGTTTTTCAATCATTTCTAATGCGGGGCGAGATATCGAGCAGCGCCATTCGACTTTTTGAGTTAATTACAAGTGCCTCTGACCGAGATCTAGCATTAAGTTAATGAGCGCCAGAGTAATTAAGAAGGATGGGATATAAAAAGGAGTAAAATATCTGATATACATTTACATTTTCTTTTCATATCTTTATGCCATAAAACAGTTCCGCCTTTTTTATCACAACCCAAAGGGTAAACTACGTTCTTAGAATGAATTAGTTGTCAGTAAATTTGAAGACACTGAACTTCCTATAAAGACTGCCAAAGATGGTCTTGACAACCGGGACCGACTTTTCTACATGCCCATCGGACGCTTGAATCATCGGCCCATATTGTTCTAACCTACCAGAAAACAAGGCTAACAATATTAGATGTTTATTACATCATTTAAAAATTTTAACGTTGTTTCCCCTCGGAAAGCGAACACCTAGCAAGGGCCAATACCGATAGGCCACGGAGGCATATCGTATCCCATTAAAATATTTTCAATTCCAATTTTTTTTTCTTTTATTATGACTATTTTAAAATATCATCATCATCAGCCTGTAATAGTTCACTGCTGGACTTAGGCCTCCCCTAATAAACCCCTATCCATTAGGGTAAAATCAATTAGGGTAAAATTCAGTAAAATCTAGCACTTTCATTCCTTACGGAGAAATAAACGGTACGGGACTAAATGAAACAGAACCTCTTTTTTCTTGTAAAAGGCATTTTGCTAGCAAATTTTGAAATTTTGCTAAACACAGCAATTCTGTGGCACTTAGCTTGACTTAGTGGGCTCGTTGCCAGTATAAATGTTAGTCACCATTAGTATTAATTGAAAGAAATATTACTTTATTTGTGCTCGTGGGAAGTTAAACTATTGTAGAAACTTGGAAAAATTGAGATAAAAAAAAAACAAATTTGTATAAAATTATTAAATGGATATAAATAAAGTAAAATAATTAAATGAAAAACTCTGTTGATTTCTTAACTGACGAAATAAGCGAACTACCGGTAGATTTAACTATTACATAAAACATGTTATTAAGTTATTACTAAAAATAAGTAAACTTTAAAATTTAGTATTTTTGTTTTCATATCTTATGTATGCCACTAAATTAGATAAAGCCTTGATAGTACGAGAGCCCACGACCAAAACCATGTCTCATAGCAATACGGCAAAAACCCTATAAAATCGTTACATTGTATGATTCCGAACCCGACTAAGTCTGTAGTAACGGTCGAAAATGTAGCAACTGCGTGGGAGGACCCAAAAAAAAAGACAGTCGGTTTTAAAGCAATACGTCTGATAGTGAAAATGTACATAGATTTTATAATTGTATTACGAAAAAGTTTGTTTTCAGACATTTTAAGTGTAGCATATACTCCCAAAACGAAAATAACGGGATCCGCTCTGGCAAAATCTTTACCTGTGTTCCATGCAATGACCGGCTGCGATTATAATCCGCGTTATATCGCAAGGGTAAAATAGAACAATGGCTGAAAAATTCGAAACGCTATCAAGAAGCTTTCGGTGATTTGGGCAGCTATACTTCTGATAATGACAAGGTATTCCCGGTTTTGGAAGAATTCACGTGCAGATTGTATAACGAAAAAAATTAATAACGTCGATTTAGCTCGACTCAACAATTTTTCGAAGACATATAAAACGACGAGGCGTCAACAACTCTGAATCTCCAGTTATCCAATTACGACGCCTGCAATCTGCTATCATGCAAAACGGAATTGGAGAAACATTTATTACGAACAAAATATATTGCACAAGTCTGGAAGTCTGAGTCATACCAAAACGCCAACTGAACTGAACCCTGCAGATTGCGGATGGTATGAATACAAGGGACGATTTCAGTTATCGTGGTTCCCTACCTGAGTTGAGCAACGTTATTTTGGACGACAAATCATCATCCACAACAGGTACATGGCTTTTGCTGGTAATTTCATAAATAAGTTCGTGATTTCACTAACGATGTTTATTTTACAGAAGAGGACGTTGAAGATCTCCCGAGCGACGCCGAGAGTGATTTCGAAGACGACGATTCCGAATCGAGAATATTGTGTAACTGAATAAACCGTTTTTTTATCTTCATTACTTTTTGCGATTTATTTCAGTCCTTCAACTTCAATGTTACAGTTTCGGTAAATTCTTTGTTAATTGACATCTAAAAATTCAGAGTCCAACATATTCATTGGCTTGTAAGAAAATTCAAGATGCCTCAATACTTTTAAATGATATCCGAGTATCGAAAAGTTGTCTGATAGAGAAGATGCTACTTAATTTGTCTGATATAATTTTTTGCAGATGTGGACAACTTATTTTATCATGTCCAAAATTTTCAGAAATATTGCTTTGATACCGAGCGGTAAAATTTGTTAACATTTTCAAACGGTCTCAAAATTTAATGCGTTCACATTTCCGTCTGAAAACTGTTTTGTTCGCATCAAATAACCAAAATTTACTAATAAGGAAGATTTTCAGACGTATGAGAACATTTTTTTATCTCATTTTTAATTGTTTTAAGTGATTTTACGAGTTTGCGCTACACCACTAACGTCTGAAAATATCAGAACTATCATTCAACTACATTCTGCAAATCCAACATATTGCTATGATGCAGTTCGGTAAAATTCTTAGTGGCACAGGTTAATTACGTGCAGACATAAAAGCTCTTCGTTGTGGAGGAGTTATTGCTGCTTTATTACTCCTAAAACTATGTTGTTGTATGTACCGATTGTAATTCATAGATAATTTTCAGTGAAAAAATATTGAAATGTTTTGCCTGAGTGTTTTGTAAAGAATTGTGCTCTGATCTCGTGTTCAACTTTCAAATGTTTAAATAAAAGCTAACTAGAGGTATAGTTGAAATTGTCTTCATAACCTTCTATAAACATTAATTAAAACAAAAAATATAACTTAGTTGATTAGATTGAACTATTATTATTTTTAATACTGAGGCGTCAGTTTAAGATGATTTAAACAATAAAGCAACTGTGAGCCGCCTAGTGGTACTCGTTATCGCTTTCTGCAGCAGTTTGAAGCATGGCAAATAGCAAACGATCGGTTGTCAGTTCTTACTTGATTAAAGGACTACATAGCCAGGCTAGAAGGCCAGTAGCATCGTGGTTGTATACGTAGTGGAAAACAAGCCAAAAAAGCCTTTATCTGCTGGGAATAGGATGCACAAAACCATGAGAAGCATCAGAGAAGAAGGAGTTGGGGTTAAGAATGTGGGCCTCTAAGGGCCAGCGGTCTAGGTTGTCAGACAGCAGACAAAATGTAATTTTTAAATTACAAGTTGCGCCGAGGTCAAGGAAGGGTCAACTGGTGACCGATTTTTAGTATTAATACCGGTTATTCCATTTTAGCTGTACAGTTTCAATGTTTCCTGTCGTTTCCTTATCGCGTGGTGAGAAATCCTACTAGATTTTTAATAACAATAAATAATTCATTATCCATTAGGTTTTTGGATATAAACCATTCTAACAGGACAAAATTAATGATATATATTTTTAAAACATTTCGCTTATTGTAGAAATTTGCTATTATTTCTACAGACATTTTTAAGAAAAATTTCAAACGCACTTTTACGTAACCCATTTAATATTATTCCAAAGTCCCATTACTAAATACATAATAAGAAATGAAACATTTTCCAAATGAAATATGCCGCGAATAAAAGAAAATAACGATTAAAATGACAAATATTTCGTTTTTATTTATAAAAATATATACTGAGTTCACAATTGAATGCACAGTGTATTTTTAACTTAAACTTAATTGTGAACTTTGATATAGTGCATGCCGATTGAAATTTTTTCACGGTGATAATTAATTAATTAACATTATCTTTGCCCCTGCTGGCGTCTGCTCAGTGGAGCATAAAGTAGAGTACCCTCTGCTGGAATGGTTATCGTATAATTACGCTTTGATATGCTTTAGCCCTCAAAGAAGACTTGTGATTAGTACTTATAACCTTTAATTATGTCTTTACCATATATAAGAGATACTGAACCTTAAAAACAGAAGTTTAAACGAGCCTCCTACTTTTCTGACAACATGCATATTTCTTGTTCTACGTAAACGGGATATAACACTACCCGTAATGTTGTTTGCGAATTCTTTTGATCGCATTATTTCTAATAACATCGAATTTATATAAGAGCCACGTATTGTAGAAGCAGCAAAAGACCTTGTCGTCAAATTGTCATTACGCCCACAATACCTGAAACAATGAAAATAAAAAATTATTAATTATGTATATACAAATAAAAATAAAAATAAAAATGTAATGTAAACAACACCATGAAAGGCTTGAATAAACGTTTAATGACGCAAAAGCCTCAAAAAAAACGCCTCAATAAGAAAACTGTATAAAATTAAAAATGCTGATGGTTCTCAGAGTTCTAACCCTATTTTTTAAATATTTACTATTTCTTTAAAAAATTTTAATTCTGTCATGAACTTATGGCAGAAACCACAGTAAAATGTGAATATCCACAAAACGAGCATCTTATTAAGGGGAGCTAAATCTTGGTAGCATCGGAAAGTAAATTGAAGACAGCAGTTTATCTACAATAACAGTTTATATGAATATTCATTAGTATAATTGTTCATCAAGAGTTACATAGACCTTTACGACGTTTGATTACAATATTGAACATCTACTTTGAAGGAATTATTTTAATGTTTTCTGACATCATGTCAAACAATATAGTTGCTTGTTTGCTAAAGCCAGAATATTATATTCTTCATATGAAAAATAAACACGGAAAATATACATAGAATAATTATTACTTCTCCTCCACTATGTTTTAAGGCAAATAATTCTTATGAAGCATAAATAAGAAAGTTTAGTATCCAATATTTTTGCATAAACTTGCAGATATTAGCCTAGCAATATTCTATGAATTAACTGTACAGAACCTTAGTTCCATGTAATACTTATTTGAACAGAAAGTTTTATGATGAGTATTGCGTTAATGCTTGGAGAAATCACATAGTATCTTTATCCACAACTTTATTGTTTTATATATTAAAGACAAGATGAACAAGATGTTCTGATGGTAAGTAATATGCTCTGCTCAGAATAATTGCAGCGTAGGCCTTAGTTTATAAAGCTTTAACAAACAAAATTAAATTTACAGTGTTTTTAAAAAAACGTTCATTTTCAAAAAATGGCGGCAAATCCATTCCCTAAATTTTCATGAGTGCCAATCCGTTAGCTTCTGTGCATAAAAATGCAAATTTCAGCTTTCAGTATGCAAAGAACGTTAATAGCTATTAAAACTTCTGACTCATTGATGCACTTGACAGTAGGAAAATGAAATTTTAGAGTAATAAGAGTAATAAGTCAGAGTCAGAAGTTTTGTCTTCGTTTGTCACACTACGCTAACTCAATTCTGCATAACAACTAGTTTGCTATTTGCATTTGGATAGAAAAACTGGTAAAAAGCTTACGGCGGAGGTAAATGCCACTTTGTTCACAACAAGTTTCACAGTCGTTGTAGAATAGCAGTTGATGTTAAACTTTGCCGTAGCTTATAAATTAAATTGCAACTTAATTCTATCTACATTATAACATTTTAAGAAAACTTACAAGTTTAAATAAGAAATTACGAAATTATAGAACAATATCTATGTAATGTAAGTGTTGACAAAAGTAAAGCAATGCAAATTATTTAAACTAAGGGTAACCCTTAGTTTAAATGATGTAGTGGTGGGTAAAAAAAACCTGATGCATTTTATATTATTCTTATTCTTTTACTCCGAAAGTTTGCTAGGTTACGATATTATACAAACGTACTTTATTTTATTCAATCATCAGATTCATCACCATATATGCATCATCATCATCAGCCTATGTTAGTCCACTGCTGGACACAGGCCTCCGCCAATGCACGCCTTCTCAATTAATGTGTTTTATGAACCGCGTTATCCCACCACGCTGGTCCAATGCAGGTAAATGGGTGCAACAATTTATGCATTTTAGGCTTCATAACTTTGCCTTCTCCTTTTTAAAAGAGTAGCGTGATACAAACGTGAAACGTAAAGACAGAGTGCTCTCAACTTTTCATTTCGTGTTTCAAACACTAGTAAAATGGTTTTCTGGACCAACCTATTTGTCGTGCACTGAACTGAATTGTGCAGTAACGCTTTATAAGCAAGTATTCATAGTTGTGTATTATTTTTATTAGTAGGGTATAAAAGCGATATGGCGTTAAGAAGTTAATTTTTACTTATCAAAAATACAATGTACAATATAGTAATATATATATATTTATATATATTCATATTTATCAATGAAATTTATACATAAATCGCAAATGTTCAATACTTCTTCTCGTAATGGAATATAGATGGCGCCGCGCGTGTAACATATTCATCGACTCGTATAATATAATTAGGAAAAAATAGTAGTTTTGTGTTAAATGTTCGAATAGTAGGTTTATTCAGTGACTCTAGATTCAGTACACCTGTGAAAGTGTTATACTCCAATAATATTGTGCGTGTAAAAAGATTTTTCAGGATAATGTTTACAACAGTTATCTAAGTGTTTGGTTATAAATTTTGTTATGTTTTGGAACCTACCGTGTGAATTAACATAAGTTAGTGACAGACAGACTTTTAAAATATAGTGTTTTAAGATTTCTACATAAACTAAGAATTTTAATAAAGTGTAAATTTTGTTGACCATTACGTTAAAATTCAAATTGTACGCAGCTATACTTTTTGGATAATAACACCATCTAGAAAATCTAACATTATTAATTTATCCAATCGATTTACTCCTGCTTGAGTTTATTTTCATAACGGGCAAAAGATGTCACTTCCGACCACAACAAAAATTTTTTGCTATGGATGTTCGCAAGAAATTAACAGCAGACAATTTTTGAAATGTTACATCTGTTTAAAATATTATGATCTCCCTTGTACAAATGTATCAGAAAAGCGTTTCTATAATATTATGACTGCAGATCATAAAAAAAATGGAAATGCACAGAATGTTTGAGCAAGGAGCCCAAGACATGCAACACGAACACGCCTCTAAAACAACAATCGCCTGTTAGCAAAAAGGAAGAAAGCTCTACAAACATCACTGTGCGAAATCGTAATCAGGATGAGCAGAAATCTTCGAATACATTAGTACATCCGTCACCTACTGTGGAAAGCTCCAATATCGATCAAATAAATGAATTTAAAATGTTACGCCAAGATATTAAGGACATGCGCAACGATATACAAGAATTTAGAACCACTATGTGTAGTCTTCTTACTGCTATTGCCGCCTGCAATCAGCGGATGGACAATCTTAAGGTTCGAATGGGGAAAAAATAATAAAAATAATGCAACCAACGACATATCATTGCTTGAGAATACAATTGCAGAATTAAAAATGGACATCAATGACCGGGATCAAGAGTTGTTACGAAATGACATTGAGATCTCTGGAGTGCCTGAAGAGCGTAACGAACGATCCATGCATATTGTTTGGGCCATAGCGACAAAGCTGGGTGTTTGCGCATCGCGGCGATTTCTGGACCAGTACACCCGGCGTTTAGGAGGGAGACGTTTGGCCCGGGACATCGACGCGTCACACACCTGTGACATTGCATCCCGGAGCCATTGTGCCTCCCCCTCCACATCGACAATGTCGGGCGCAGAAACTCACGACTGCACAATTGCCGCCTCCTTCAGCAGCTCTCGGTCCAGGCTTCCGAGGCGCCACCTGGGGCCGTCGTTCCTCGGGGTCCGGCCAGGGTCGGTAATGGTGTCTACCACTAATAAATCCTAAAGCAACCTATCGTTCGATAAGTTGCTTTAGGAACCACGATAGGTGTTGCTAACGGGTATAGGCATGGACCTGACCAGCGGCTGATCGAGCCGAGGCTTGGCCCTCTTGGGCACCCTCGATTAAGCCCGCTCAGGGGATAAAGAAGTGGCAGCCCGAGCCAAGGTCCCCCTTCAGGGATCCCTCGAAGCTAAGCCACAGAATAGAGGTGAAGTCTGTGCGCATTTAAAGTTGCACAGCCCCTCGAACCCGCCGGGTTGTAGTTGAACGAAAATATATTTATAAATAAAAGGTCAATATGTAACACCTTAAAAATCTTGTTCACAAGCAACCAACCTTCATAGAACCTTATTATTAGTATAGTAAAGTAATAAACATTCACCTCTTCAGTGCTGGACCGTACCAAAAGCCATTGGCGTAATTATACGGTAACCATTTTCACAGGACTCAATATTACCTGCCTGGCTCGTTGCCAGCACGCTACACACACTTCACTGGTGGCGGTTGCTTCCTACGAACTATGTGTTAGATGATGCTTACCAAAAACGTGAGTCTGGGAGCATAACGTCAAGGAAAAAAAATACTTCACTGTGCGAACACCAGATGGGATTTAATTAGGGAAATTAGGTTTAATTACGTAATTATTACGTGGTTTAATAGAAATTTATTTGAAATGTAGTGTACGTATGAATCAAATGGACTAAAATTTGGTTTGATGATAAGAAGTATAACTTCTAACGCGTGTACATTAGCACACATCCACTTCTTTTTATTTATATGCGACTTTGTAAACCGAGTGTGGTCCTTTTTCAAAAACCTATTGTACTTGATAATATTGTCTCTAAAACTTCTTTATTCTTCAGATCAAACGAGGTCAACTTCATTGCGTTTATGAAAAAGGCAATGTTATTGAATACAATAAAATTAATGCTTATTTCATTGTTTAATTTTTCATACTAAAACGCTCAAATGAGAAAAAGCTTTGACCTTAGTTATATTGCTCAAAAGTACGTTTGTTTCGTTTAAGAATTATTATTTTACAGTGTTCGCTAATATCCTTACGTATTTACGTATCTTTCTATATGCTTTCGTTTGGAGAAAAGTGCGTACAAATTTAAATTTTATTAAACATAGTAGTCGTTCGAAATGTGCTACCTAAACTATACGAGATTAACTTTTTAATAATGTGTAAGACTTAATTTACTTTTTAAAATAACTTTGTGTGAAATCGAATTTCTACTACTAACGTTCAGTGATTGCAGTTTAATGTAAACAACCATCACACTAGTTTCAACTTTGGTTTTACTGTAACTAGTAAATAAGATTTATGACGTTTCAAAAGAAGGAAGTATACAGCTCGGAGATCATGTATTTTTATCTGTAATGGTTTTATTCTTACGATGGAACATTTCCTATTATTATTATATCTAAAAGATATACATGTCATGTTTAAAAGAAGTTTCAATATAATGTGTTTAAATTATAACCTGGTGCCAATGATTTCATGACAAATTATGCAATTTAATACAGTATTTAATGTCCATTTATTAAACAAATTTAATTTGCAGTATAAAATTTTGCTTTAATGTTATACAAGGATATCTCATAATACTTACTCGTAGATCACCTCTTTGATCGTGCAAGTTAATTACCCTCATATATTAAGTCTTAGTCATAGTCACGTTTACTATATCGCGATGACACGGGACGAGTTATTGCGGTTGTAATAAGCAATAAACTGTCAAGCGATGGGACACATGATAAATTATCCTGAATACGCATTATGCAGCTGTAATTTATGCATGTATCACTAAGGAAAATAATATGTGATAAAACTATAACGATATTTGTGACTTCATAACATTTACATGTGGAAATTTATTGAATCTTTATTCATATATGTAGTCCCTTTCTTATCATTATGATCATCATCATCAGTTACTGTCAAAAGCCACTGCTGAGCATATATCTCCTACCTACATATTTATACGCTATTTTATATATTATACGCTACTTTATATTGTTTCTGCGAAATACTGTCGCCCTATTTATCACAATTTTTTTTTTTTAAATTCTTAAATAAAAGTTGTACTTTTGTATCCCTAATATATGTCGATAGATTTAATTGCCTACGTAGAGTGGTGGTAAGGGATTGCACTTTACAAATCGGTGGTCGTGGGTTTGAATCCTGCGGGGATTCAACAAATTTTCATTGTTGTTTCCTTGTTGGTTAGGGCAATTTGGGCTGATCACCCAATTGTCTGAAAAGTAAGATGATTCATGCGTCGGATGAGCATGTAAAAATTCGGTCCACCCACCAACCCGTATTGGACCAGCATGTTAGGATACGGTCCATATCCCCTTAATGGATAGGGGTGTATAAAAGTTGAACGCAACCGCTTTAACATGTGCCATCATGTTGTCAATGCATCAGCTTTTGAGGCGTCCATGATAGTATCCGTGAAGATAGAAGAAGAAGAAAGATAGAATTTCAATAATTGGGAGTAATGCGAATAAAAGCAATATAATGGAATTAAATTTACAATTACAGCTTTATAAAACCCGAACTCAGCTGATCTCTTCTTGGCAAAAGAAAGAATATTTTTACCAAATTTCTAGTCAATATCGGCCTTATAGCTTGAGAGATATCGTGATCAGTGAGTTCAAAAACGGTATCTCCCAAATATATATATATATCGATGGATATCTACTAGGCTACTACTAGATTACTAGGTAGACTACTAGGTACAAAAAAAACGTACATTTTAAGTATAAGCGCGTAAATACGAACAACCCTATAAATACAACGAACTATTTCTTGATAATATAAGTAGATAGGAATGTTTGTCGAAGCTCCTAACTAAATTATATCGCCTTAAGTCGTTATTAAATCAAGGGACAAACTGGTTTTGGTTTACTTAGGCGGACTCCGAGTAAAGTTCTTACGATTAGCGAGGAAATAATTGCAAGAGATAGGTAAAATTAACAACTTGATAAGTGGAATTGAAAACTAGTTTACCGCAATAAAGGAAACATTTTTAAGAAAGTTCTAGTGTAAATTAACGTAATAGACGACAATTTTTAGTTTTGATAAATTAATGATACAGATGAATTTAGTTGTGTATAATGAGTTGACATAATCCTTACTCTTTTAGTCCCTAATTTCATTCCTCATTATTTGTAATTAGTTTTATTACAAGTTTTTTAAACAGACAAAATTGCAAAAACTTTTAATGTGATCTCTTCAAAATCGTGTTTTTCAATTCTACTGCTACCTAATTTACGGAAAGTATGACACAAGCTCGAAGTTGTCTTTATTTATATACACCGTAATTAATAGAATTTGTGTTAATTTGTTGGTTTGTTAAAATACGTTGACGTAAATTAAATAACCCCTCTGGAAAGCCTCATTTTTCCTTTTCATTTGCATTTTTAGTAGCTATTTGGAAAAGTACATAATACAGGGCTTAATTGTTAATAAATGACTTATCATTTTTAAAAGAAAATTAGAAAACTTTATAAGATAGAAGTACAACGATAAGAGCATCGAATAAACGATCATATCAGCGCACAAAAGCTGCAATTCCTGTTAATTTTCTAAGATTACGATCATAGAGCTGTGTGTAAAAGGCTTAAGAAAATAGGATGTAGCTAGAGTATTGTTGGGAGCATTAAATGATTTATCATTTGAAAAATTAAAAATTATGTATAAACTATGATTAATAAAGTTGAAGTCAAACGTTTGTTCTTAATTACTTCCACAAACGGCAACGACGGTTCTTTCTCTATTAAACATGTTCTGAGTCCACTTTATATACCAAATTTATGTAAACAAACGAACTACCCATGTGTAAAATGCCCCTGAATATTCATTGGGGTCCGGAATTCTGAAAAGCTCGTTGAAATATGTAAATGTGGATTCTTCTAACAAAACGTAACTGCTTCTGTGTATTAAGTGTAGTACTTGGAAATAACTATCCAAATTATTTTATAGTGAATGAGTTGATCCGCCTCTGTAGATAACTGCCTCTGTAGCCTAGTGATCAGGGCGTGTGCTTTAGAAACCAGTTGTCGTCGTGGGGTCGAATCCTGCGGGGACTCAACAAATTTTCATTGTTTTTTCCTCGTTTGTTAGGAAATTTGAGACGATCACCTAATTGTCTGAGAAGTAAGATGATCCATGCGTCGGATGGCCATGCAAAAAGGCAATCCACCCACCAGCCCACATTGGACTAGCGTCGTGGGGTACGGTCCAAAAACCCCTAAATGTAAAAAGCGTGCACTAGGGGAGGCCTATGTCCAGCAGTGGACTAGCACAGGCTGCTGATGTTGACTGATGATGAATTGATCCGTGAACGTATCAATTAGTTTGTCTAAAAGTTATTGTATTAAAAAAATCTTTATTCAATGCGCATAAAACGTATCATATACCATAAAAGATATAAGAGATTTAAAATGCAGGTGCGGATACCGCGGGGTAGTTTCTTGCAGAGGGCACGTTGTCACCGGCTTATATTGCGCAAAATGGTTATATACTGTTTAAAGCCGGTCACATTTCATTAAAATTGCTCTTGTTTATGTATAAATTCATTAAATACACATATTGATACAGCCATACTCTATTTAATGTAAAATTTCTATGTATTTAAATGACATATTATTTATGCATAAATTCACGTATAAATACACAGTTATTTGTGAATTCATCGCGTATTTATCAATGAATATGTTTACAGTATATGAAATGAATATCTGAATCTCTAAAATAACTGGCGAATCGCTTTCTGAATATTCATGTTTCCAAATTAGTTAATCTTTGTGAATCTAAATGCTAATGTTATTATTCAGCGTACAAAACACGTTAATCGCTGTTATGAATTCCACATAATTTCGCATCAAATAAGCAACAACAATGAGAAATAGCAAGTATAATATTTGACGTCCCGCTTGATGCAGTGGTAAGTGACCCTGACTGTTGCGCCGAAGGGTGTAGATTTAATATCCACCACGGGAAAAATCGTGTGAAAATATTGTATTTATAAGATGTATTTAATTACGGAGGTACTGCCTCCGTCGTCTAGTGGCATGGGCGTGTGCTTTAAAAACCCGGAGGTTGTGGGTTCGAATCCTGCGGGGATTCAAAAAATTTTCTTTGTTGTTTCATAGTTGGTTAGGGCAATTTGGGTAGATCACCCGATTGTCTGAAAAGTAAGATGATCCATGCGTCGAATGCGCATGTAAAACGTCGGTCAACCCACCAACCCGCATTGGATCAGCGTGGTGGGATACGGTCCAAAAGCCTCTAATGGGTAGGGTGTATTAGGGGAGGCCTATGTCAGGCAGTGATTTATCACAGGCTGATGATGATGATAATGATGATTTAATTACAAAAACGAAGTAAGTCTATTTATTTATAAGTTTTCTAGTCTCCATAGCTTTGCTTAGTTTGCGATTTGATGATATCGTGTTTTTATTGCCAACGAAGGCAGACAAAAAGTCGGGCCACCTGATGAAAAATAATCACCGACACCCGTGGACATCAGCAATACTAATGCGCTCTCTTCGTGAGACAAGGGATGTTACGTCTCATTTACCCAGTAAATTCGCTGGAGCTACAGTGACCTTTAAACCGGAACACAATAGTGACTTACACGCTACTGCTTTGCCAAAGAAATAGACTCCATCGTGGTATCACCCCTGACGGCTCCCTGTAAAAAGGGTATCTACAACCTCTGAAAGACTGTTACGGTAGATAGCGCATTGGTGATGGTATTTTTGATGTCTACTAGTGTCAATGACCAATTAACATTATGTGGGCTACGTTTTCGTCTGCCTTCAAGTGCGATTAAGAAAGTCGACAAACATATAACAATACAGTCGGAATACTACTTCTAGTGCGGGTACTTTGAGAAAAGGAATCTCGATATTGACGTTTTGTCTCTGCGATCGTCTAAAAAAGTCGGGTCTGAATTATAGAAATGGCAGATCTTTGTAAGCCGCTACCCGGAACTGAACTCTCCTCGTGTGTGATAAGTGTTTGTTGTCGAGGTCACGTGAACAATTTCAATGTTTTTAAATATTAGAGATGTTCAGTATTTGTCATCATTGTTACTATATATACCATACATACGATGCCGCTTCGTACCTATGAGTTATTTTGTTTACATATTCCGAGTATATATTTTATAATCTATGTTTAAGATCGGCTTAAACGTCAATAATTAACATGAACATTATTAATTAGTCAATCTTAAGTAAAAATAAGAAATATATACCAGCTGTTGTTTTTTTAACAGTTTAGGAAGAAATAAAGAATAAAATGTTTATAAGATATAGAAACAAATTTTACTATTTGTTTAATAAAAAAGATTTGGTTATTGTCACGTATTGACAATAATACGCATCGATTATGGATAATATCGCTAGAAATTAGGTCAGACAAAAGAAGGTACACACGTACTATTTAATTGAGTCACGTCCAATGATATTGGGATATAGATATGGTCACGCGCTAAATTCAGTAGTTTCCAAACCATTTGCCGATTATACGTATGAAGTATTAACACTCTGTCCAAATATTGCAGTTTTTATTCTACGTAACTGTGTGTAAAAAAACTTTTATAAACAATTACGTAAATTTAGGATCTGTAAAATAGCTGTCACTTTTTGTGTACATCGTCAGCCTGTAATAATCCACTGCTGGACATAGGCTTCCCCTAATACACCACTATCCATTAGCGGGTTTTAAAACGGGTTTTAAAAATTATATACTTCGGCTTCCGTGGTAAGTTATATAGTTTTACGAATTTTGTAGCATTTAATTACTTTACAATTATAGCGACGTTTTATTGCCTTTTCAGGGTCAGACGGACAGAATTGTGAAATAGGCAGTCGACGGGATAAATTTCTTCTAGCAAAAGCTCTGTTACACCTCTGTTATCGCCAACGTCCCATGGCGATATTCATTTAGAATTAACTTAAAAACATATCTTTGTATTTTTATATCAAAATCAATTTAATTATATACATTATATCTATTAACTAAGGCACATTAATAGAAATTTTAAAAATATATAAAATTTTACATATAGAAGAAATTATTGTAATATAATATAAATTATCAAAAAAATGTTTCACTGTGGCACAACTAAAAACATCACAAAATATGTAACTACTAAAAATTTGTTATGACAAATTACTTTTAAATAATTTAATTTAATTTACAATGTACCAATGATTTATTGGAAATGCTTAACACTATAACTAATTTACATTTTGAATTCACAGGATTTATACCAAACATTGCAATACTTTAAAAAGATATAGTCTATATGTATGTATAAAAGTAAATTTAAACGAATAACCTTTCTATAAAGATTAACATTTCAAAGTAAATGATTATTTATTCTATGAATAATAACGGGTAGACCTCTTAGAAAGTTTGATAATATACACTTGAAACAATCCTTTAATTTAATCCTAACCGAGGATACTCGTCTAAATTTAGATTACGGGATTATATGGATTATAGATCGTTAAATTTTATATTTCAAATTGCGGGTTAGGTAATTCTGCCATAACTCTATTTAGATAAAGCAGTTTGAATAGGAGAGGGGGGGGGTAATGCCTAGTTTCATGGTGAAAAAGGTTTTACGTAAAACCTGAACTAATTAAAAACCTCTCATAATGTTCCTAGCATTACGCCAAATTGATGTGAATAAGATAAAGCTTTTGTAATCGTTCGCAAATGGTATATAAATGGGGTAGGCCTTTATTTTAAAAGCAATACCCGATTTAAAGACTTTATAGCAGCCTAGGACCAGGTCCCAAACCAAAGGTATCTCCAAGGAAGTGCCCTCTAGGGCGAATATGGTTGTAGTGGATATCGTTGGGTACGAGAAGATTTACAATAAAACTTACTTATTAAATTAGATTGACAATGTGATAAATCTTTAAATAAATAAGTAGGAATATTACAACGTTTATTGCTATTTGCAAACTAATAAATTACATACGGATGGTACCGTTTAGAATGCTACGATCAATTGACGTACTTATAAAATAAACTTCATTGTTAATTCGCATTGACGATGCAAGAAACGTTTAAATAAGTAACTAGGAATATTAACATTACAATTATGAATTGTAAACTAATAACGTAAAACTGAGGCGCCGACATATCTATACAAGTAAATAAAGAAATGAATTAGAGTATCAGTTTGTGACATTAATATCACTGTTTTTAATAAACACCTGCTTAGCCTAGCGGTATGGGCTTGCGCTTTAGAAAACCGAGGACGTTGATCAGAATCCTGCGGGGTCAGAACCAACAGGAAACATTTTTGTTTCCTAATTCGTTAGGGCAATGCGAAGTGGTCATGCGCCTTATCTCTATCTGGTCGTGATGGTTATCGCCCCCATCGAGTTTTGAGGTTATAAAGTAATAAGTGCGTCTATGTTTGAGCGAACTATAATGTTTCCTGCGCATATATATATTATTACCGTCATTTGGTCCCATTTTTTTAACAATTTTGTGATATACTATATATATTATCAGTTTATTATTCTTATACATATTCAAGCAATAAAAATATTACGAAATTAAGAAATCTTAAATTAAACATGAAAAGGCAGTGATATACTTGTTTTCTATAGCACTTGATACAATTTTTTGACCGACTTTCCAAAAGTGGATGTACTCCATTTGGAGCGTGATTTTTTTGTGTATTTTATCTCGTTTCTTTGCTGTTAGGTCTACGATTTTGCTTTTTTTGCTTTTCTTTTAAATTATATATGTGATTAAAAAAAACCATCAGCAAAAATCTCAACCTCGTGCGATTAAATTGCAAACGCTGCCAAAACCGTTAACAACAAATGAAAAGTAACATACCGTGATTTTTTTAAGTATTTAATAATCTTTTATGAAACAGTCTTTCATGACATTTTGGTAAACTAATACTTTAAGAGATATTAGAGATTTATAATGCAGTGGCAAAAAAGCGCGGTTGTTTCTTGTAGAAGGCACGTTGTCACCGGCTTATATTATACAAAATGGTTGTATACCATTTGAAGTCAGTCACATTTTTGGTTAAAATTTGACTTGTTTCATTTCTCTTTCCATGATCACCTTTTCTCCACATAAAGTATTTTATGTGGAGAAGATTTTCTACTATTACATTATTTTTGTGCGTACGTGCGTTCTCGTTTTTATTTAATTTTCGTAATTTCTAAACAATATAAGTCGCCTACTAATATTGCTTCTTGTTTTACAATCCGGATGTCCTGAGATGTCCGGAATGAACCTGGCTAACGTTGCTGTGGCTAGATTTCGTAAAACCCGTTCTTAGCTGTTCTCTAAACTTAAATTAGATTATATTGAAAAGTTTTTTAAATGGAAATTTCAGTTATATTTATGGGTAATATGTTATTTAATTTTTGTTTTTAAAATAAAAGAATATATAAGATTAAAGACATCTTTATTAGAGCTATTTCAGTCACTTATCTATTGTTATTTAGGGCTTATTAATTTTGTAGAGAGGCAGTTAATTAAACAGAAAAACAAGCCTCTGGCAGTTTAAAATTCAATTTTGAGCCGCAATGCTGTATCAAATCTGGCAATCTGCTGTGTTCCGGTTTGAAGGGCACCGTAGCAGCTGTTACTGGGTAAACGAGACTTAACATCCTATGTCTCACGGTAGGCAGCGCGTTGGCGATGCCATTGGTATTAGCTAATGTCTATGGGCGTCGGTGACCGCTTCCATCAGGTGGCCCGAATGCTCGTCTGCCTGCGTATGCTATAATAAAAAAACAATGTGTCATAGCATGTCGATCGAACATATAGTCTGCATATTTCGATGTCATAACATTTAACTAATTTTGTTTTGAATAGGAAAAACTAATATTTCGAATAATAAATGTTTGAAATTGCAACTATTTATGAAAGGAAAATTATTGTTTTGTATGGAAGAAATTTTCATTAAAAACGTTACATAAAAAATGTGTTAACTGTTAAGAAACTAAAACCGATATCACCAATATCGGAATCTGAAATAAAACATACTGCTTAAAAATGTTTGACTCTAAAAAGCTTTTAATTTTGTCTTTGCATTGTATAGTTGAGATACGAGCACATTTGAATAATTGATTTTCAGTCAGCAAAACATATAATACTACCATTAGGAATGACATGTCGAGGGTCGTTATTTAATTACGGATATTGTTTTCAACATTCGCTTAGTTACATTTAGATTGTTTAATTTTAATCATGTAGTTTAATATTAATATTATTTTATGAATATATAAAGTGAAGACGTAAACGTTTACTAGATGGCAGGCAATTTTAAAGGTGGGAGGGAGGACGTAAATCTTACAGGAGATCGCCTAGGAAAGTACCATCGCGGTGCCTATTTCTGTTGCAGTACAGTAGAAGTGTTTCAAAATACTGTCTTTCGGTGTGCAAAGCACTGTAGCTTTCGTAAATACCTGGTAACGAGATGTAACACTTTATTCATGGGGTCCTAATTATAGCTTCAGGTCGAATTCATATTTGTCCCACTGCTTGTAACTTTAAATTAAAAATAATAATGATACACTGAAGTATAAAGTCAACCCTCTGTACAAATCCACTCGCTTACACGGTACCTTTACCATTAACAGATAAATTATCTTCATACGTAAATGCATATATACATATACATATGTAATATAATAAATATCGGACTTAATCAAGTTGCTTACTTAACGTCGCCCCCGTAGTCTAGCGGTATTGGCCCTTGCTTTATAAACCGGAGGTCGCTGGTTAGAACCTCGCGGGGAAACAACTTTGCTCGTTCTTTTCTGGTTTGTTGGGACAATTTAGGCCGATCACCCAATTGTCTGAAAAGTAAGATGATTTATGCGTCGGATAGGCATGTAAAGAGTTGGTCCACCCACCAAACTACATTGGATCAGCGTGGTGGGATACGGTCCAAAAATCCCCTAATGGAGAAACCATACATTATGTCCTATGACCAGCTGCCGACGAACGTAAGCTGAAGATAATGATGATGATAACGTCGATTGTTGTAAGAAATAGAGCGGTCAGACTTATTAGAAACATATATATATGCTCTTAAATAATAGGTCTAATATGTTTAAACCGTCAATTTAACAGCAATCAAACTAAATGTACACAATAAATAGCCCTTTTTCTATACACAAAACAGTTTTTCCAATCTAATAGTTTGTTTTTAAATAAGTTGGTAACATTTCATAATATATAAACGTGAAATTATTACGAGTATACAATTTAGTCGGAATTTAAGTGAAAATTTGTTTTTTTTTATTTAATTTAAAACTTTTTTCTTTCTAATCTGACACAGATAAATGTGTTACAGAATATTAACAACGTCTTTGAAAATATATCAAAACCTTAGATCTAACCTGTAATAAGATTGAATTGTGAATATATTTTATAGAGGCATTAATTTTAACCCCAAGCATGTCCATTGAAATTGCAATAATTTTCTTAGCCATATTTACTTTTTGAATAAAGCAAGTAAAGTTTTTAATAGACAATAAAATCTTACTTCTATTTCAACAAATATAATCTTCTTATCAAACACTACAAAATAATGATGCTTCTATTAAAGTCTATTAAAGTTAGGAGCAATGCAAAATGGGTTTAATTTAATATAAACAGAATAAGGATCTTTAGAATTCTTAGATAATCTGATAAAATACAAGCATAAAGGATCCGTTTAGATAGTCTAATCCTTAAGGGTACTCAACAAAAATAAGATAAACAAAGATTACTATCGCCAGGCGGCATTTACGCACGTTTTATATTTACACAAGTGAAACTATTACTTCGTTTAATATGCAATGTTTCTTTGTTTTTGATTTTAAATATATTCTTTAGCATAAAAGCCAAAAAAAATATTATCATCTAAATTAAGAAAGAAAGGGAATACAACAGCTAACGTGGGAGGTAGCAAATGTTCTCCACTTTTACATTTTAAGCTTAGGAATCATACAACACTCGTACAAGGTGGTATAAAAGCCTTTGAAAAGTGTTACGTGAAGGGGAGCAATCAATAAACGGCAGGTAAAACGGCCGCTCGTTTTCCAACTTTTGCTATTAAAAGCACTTCAGAGGATCTTTTTATACAGCCTTAGTTGCTTACAGGGGCTTTTTAATGGCCTAAAATAATATTAAGCGATAAACAAATGTTTAAGGAACTTAAGTTATTTAACAATTCTATCAGAACATTCTTATTACATTGACTGCGCAATTACATGTAAAGACGGCGTTCAATAATACAAAAAGTATATTTTTTTTATATAAGACTTTTTGGATTACGGATTTTATTGAGTGTAATAATTTTTGTAATATTCCCATAGTTTTGACATAAATTGCACAGAGCCCCTGTAAAACTAATTAAACGCGATAAAACCCGTAAAGTCTTTTATTTTATCCTGTGCTGTAATGGCGTAAATGTAAGAAGTATTATTGTATAATATAGTTACATAAACGATAAGGAACCACGAATTAAATAAATACATTATCCAAAATATACATTTAACTACTTACCTATGTTTTGAAGCTTATGTAAAAAAGAATCGTAAAATGATTTATTTAGCAAGGCTTTCTTTTGATTCTTTCAAGTTATGTTATTGCCGTTTATGAAGGGAAATTATTATTAACAATCATTTTAATAAAACATAAAATAAAACTAGGAAAAGAACAAAAGTAGAGGATGAAACAAATATTATAAATTATACGTAATACAATATTATTCATTATTATCCGATTTTGTTTAATAGAATATTTGTACGTATACCGCATGATTAATAAGTTTATTATGGCCGCAATTGCTCTCATTATTTAATAGAAATGTCGTTTACTCGATAATAAAGAACATTAATATCTGAGGATAAATATGCGGTAGGGAATCAACGGGCCATTAAAGAGTGAACTTCGCAACTTGATATCTTTACTACAAGAAAATGTAATACACAACTTCTGCTGCTAACTTTTAGTTATTTGAGAGTGAGTATTATAGTGGTATTATAATATTATTATGTGTTAAGTTTTTATGAAATTTTATAATCGAGTTAAAAAATACATTATTGCCCAGAATTAAATTATAAATACTTGCTTTAAGTCTAAATAGTAATTGCTTAAAATATCATTAATTAGAGTCGAAAAAAAACTTAAATCTCAAATAAATAAAATCTTCTTGTGGTGTGAATCATTAAATGTTATATACTTTTTAAGAAAAGGCCGTATTAATAGCTTGTAGTTTTGGTAGAAATATTGTGTAGTAATTACAGATTAACAAATTTAGAGACAGAATTTTAATGAAGAAAGTCTACTGTCAAACTCAGCTGGCGCCAAAGAGTTGGGCACGCTTATTGTTTAAACATTATCATCATCATCATCAGTCTTTGTTAGTCCACTGCAGGACATAGGCCTATCCTGTTGTATGCCTTCTCCATCAGAGAGTTTATGGACGGAATCCCACCACGCTGGTCCAGTGCGGGTCGGTGGGTGGAGCGACTTTTTCCATGCCCATCTGACGCATGGATATTCTTACTTTTTAGATGGCCGCCGCTCACATTACGAGCTTGTGTTCTTATGACGCCATTTGTGTTTGAAATTCGATTTGTTCTCCTTTTGTACTTTTATCTTTCTACTCTTACTCTACTTTTACTCATATTTTAACTGGACTAAACAATAGCTGCTGATCCAAACCGCTGTGAAAGAGATGATGGTGTAAAGTTCGCAAAATGAGGTTAACCATGCCGTCAAACATATTGAACTGTCCAACTTTTGTTATTAAGCTTCGTAAATTATTTTTTTGCTGCACTGTCAACAAGGACTTGCAACTAAAACTATAAAAAAAAATAAACTGAGAGGTGCAATACAACATCAGGCCAAACCGCGCGCTATAGCACGCCTTTAAAATATTTTTATCGACATAACGTTTTTATTTGATATCGAAAATGTTTTAAGAAATATCGTGTAAGTAATCGTTATTCAATATTACAGTTTCTTTTTAAATATTTAACTAAAATGTATACTATTGCTATTGGTAAATGAAAACATATCTTCCTATATGAACAAAACGTCGACACTTGCTCATTATTATGAATATGGTGCGTAATATTGATAGTTTAATTAATTGCTAATACTTACAGACTTTTTTTACTGTCATTAAAGCACAATTGACAGATGAGGATATCTGAGTACTTGATTGACCGTCAAGAGCGAACAGACTACTCCCATTAGCAAGGACGGTACGAGTCGTTAACCGTTAATATTTGATTTATACAGAAATTATTTACAATAAGGCCAGTAAAACGCAATGATTCTGTATTTATCAAGTTTAAATATTTATGCAGTTGACAAACCATATTACAATAATGTATATTAAATTTTGATTACCTTTAATAAAAATAAAAGTTAAGATAATTTTATATATTGTATTTGGATAGGAAATATTTATAAAACAATCATTTGAAAAGTTGTAAATGAAAAGTAATAAGTTACTTGATAATATACTTATTAATAAAATTTTGCAATAAATACATCTATCATTTTAAAATTAATAATCATTAAAAAGTTATTAGGGGCTACCTGGTCCGATGTGCCTTTTTTATTATCGTAATAAAAGTCGTCTGTATATGTTTTAATAAAATGATGAAAAAACTGACTGTTACCCGCAACTTTGTTCGCATGGAATAGGGAGAATGTCCGCAAAGTGTATTTAAATATACAGTGTAAAGTATTAATATATAGGAATATAAACGAGCTGCTATAATTGTATGTGTCTTTCATTAGACACAATTATTATACATTCATCCCGAATTCAACCCCTATTTCACTACCATACAGGTCCAAAAATATAAAATTGGTAGAAAAAATGCTTATGGCTCGTTTTAAGTATCTAGCCACAAAGTTTCACAGTTTCATGTTTACAATGAAGAATTTCTATATAAATTTCCATCTCTTATTTCAACCATTTCAACCGATCTTATCGCAATAGTTTATAGCCTATAGTCCTTTCTTAGAATCGGATCTGAGTATGTGCCGAATTACATCGAAATCGCTTTATAGGTTTAGGTGATACAAACTGACAGACAGACAGATAGACAGACGGATAGATAGACAAAGTTACTTTCGCATTTATAAATATACTAGTATGGACTAGCGTGGATTATTAAACTCGATAAGCAGAGCGTTAATATAATCAACCAGGCTCGCATTCACCTGGGTCTAAACTCGCAGCAAAAAAAATGCAAGAAATGAAATTTCATGCTAATAATACTACTGATCTTTTGTGATATGCAACAAATCGGGTCAGGTCAATACAAGACCTTGCACGTATCGCCTAATCAAATCACGTACGTGATATAGCGAGGACCGAATTTTTCGGATTCTTGTTTTTCTTTTTAAAATACATCGCTAATATGTTTTTTGAAAGCGTTTTCATATTTAATTAGATAATTTAATTTAAAGGAGTTAATTTAACAGTAAAATCATAATCTTCGTTATTGTTTAGTTCAATAATATACGAAAATATATTGAATAAAACAACACGGTATTTATTATTAAAATATCCTCGTTGACGATCAAATTGTTAAAAATTTATGTCAATGTACAATATAATACTTGCCTGGTTTAGGATCTTGCGCTACCTCGAATGACCTTTTTAGGTGATACCCGGACACACGTGGGGACGAGCTCGTTGTCCCTGCATTTTTTCATGAAATTTAGAGATGTTATATGTCTTGCGTGCTTAGTCATCAGACCTTCCAACCGGCAAATTTTGTTTGCGGTTTCCAGTCCGTACTGGTACACATAATTATTTCTATTGCTTACGCGAATATTATACATTATTAAATAAAATGTCTTTACGGATATTATCGCGTTTATTTTACATTTTTAAATGTGTAACAGTTAAAAGTTTTCGTAGTACTGATTTAGATCGGGTTCCCCAAACAAGGCTCTTTTGTCTACCACACGCGTGGAAAGTTCAAACTGAATTTAAATTAAAATACGGTTCAATCGTATAAACATTTATCTGATAACCCTTCAGCACTGAACAAGTTTAGAAATTGTAGCTACTGTACCAGTGCCCTATGTAACAGTGTTCAAACTGAATATTCAAATCGTTATTAAACGCGTATACGTATCATCCAATAAAGTCATTTTAATAAGTGACACAATGAAATAGGATGAAGTCTCAAATGTACTTTCATCATCATCATTAGAAGCCTTACCCGTCCACTGCTGGACATAGGCGTTTTGTAATGAACGCTAAGACGGCCGATCCCCTGCTACTTGCTACCAATCTGAACCACTAAACGGAGATCGGCATCCCAACTGGTCGGAGGTCGACCAAGACTTCGTCTTCCCAAACGCGGCCTCCAGCCCGGAAACTTTTTGGCCCATCGGTTATAGGTTCTACTGACAATATGGCCGGCCCACTGCATCGAGCTACTCCTGTGCAATATTTGTGAGGTTTTCGTTCTTTGTCGCTTAAGCTCGTTACCAATTTTATCCGACAAAGAAACTTCAAGTATGACGCGCTCCTGTTGCACTTCGGTAAATTTGTGGATCAATAGTACAGTCAAAGTTAATCACGGGGAGTACGCATTGGTTCAAGACTTTTGTCTTTGAACTCTGCGGTATCGGCAACTTGAGAATGTGGTTCGGCTTTCTAAATGCTCTCTAGCGCAACTGAATTGTCCTATCGGCTTCTCTCTCGAACTGCAGTATATGTCTAAGGTAGACATTCATCGATAACCATCGACATTGATCTCGCGAGAACGTGTCCGTTGAACATGTCTTCCGTCTTTTCAAGGTTCATCCTGATTCCATTTGGAATTCAAATTTGAATTTGAACTCATTGAACGAGTGACAACGAAACCGTTTAATTACAATCAGCCTTCTCGGGTAAAGAACATCCTCAGCATGAAATTCGAAAAACATCCCTCGACCTGAATTTGGACTGGTCTTGTTTACCCCACCGATTTAGGACAGACATAAACGCACCTAACTGAACAAATCATAACAGACATTAAAGATCAAAGACAAATTTCAGGTCAATGCTTACTAGTTCCTAAGCGCCTGAGTCTATTGTACTAAAGATTAATAACGTTTATTGGTATATGATTAGCTAAATCTTCAGTATACCTTTAAGCATGTACCTTAGTGCATTTTACAAGGCCTCGAGGTTGACTGGTAAGATGTCCTAGGATAATCCGCCTCTTGTAAAACTTATTGATAAGAGATTGCTTAAAAAGGAACTAATCGTATAAATCACTTGAAATGCAGATAAAAGAATGATGCTAATTTACTCTTGCTCAATCGTTAGTAGTCAACAATTACCGATAATATTAAATATTAGTCTTTATTATGCTTTGATATTATGTGATAAATTATTCCTATAGTTGTCTAACAGATAAATATCTAAACTTTAAAATGACTTATATTTCGTCACCGCTCGAAAAATGGAGAACTCCTATTTGATTAATCGCTTATTAATTTTTAATTACATAAAAATAATATACTAAGTAAAAGGCTAATTCTCACTACTTAAAACAAAAGTGCAATCTCAATATATTAGAGCGATTATTAGTGAGTAACATTTTACGTTTAATTAAGATAACATCTAAATTTACAATATATTACTGCCTTCGAAAAAAATGTAAATTTCAAGATAATTATTCTTAGATTTCTTATTACTAAAATATTCTAAAGAAAATTAACATTTTCAAAACAAAGTCACTCTCATTACAAATCTGGAATAGTGTTTTATTAAATATACATATAACTTGCCTTAAAAGGTTAAATTTATAAAATATCTAGTCATTATATAAATTATAAGAATAAGGTCCCTGTCATAAAGGTTTTTTGACAAAAGGTATTAAAAAACAGATAGTTCAAAATTCAATAATAAGGCTACTCAATGAAGAATATTAAATAATATAATTAAAATAATTATTTTACTAAAACAATAAAAATAACAATTTACTATGGACAATTTAATAATAAATTTTTTTGAAATAAGGAACATTCTTTTATTTCTCAAGATAAAAAAAAACTATTGAAATTGCAAAATGTTGTCACTTTGTCATTTTTTTTAATTAAAAAGTATGTATAAATAATATTTATAATAACTTACGGTAACGGTTGTTGTACACATAATTTTTATTTTTTAAAAGGATCAGCAGCTAACAAGATTTCCTTGTGTATGAAATAAATTGCCGGCCTGTTAACACGACGGATGGATTGACTGAATATTTATGAGCAACAATTTGCTTGAATTTATCGATATGTAAATTTTAAACAAATAAACATTTATTACAGTGTCAAATTTTTAGGTACAAAGTATTTTTGTGTAATTCAGAGCCTTATCTGTGATTTATATTGATTTCCTTATGCTGTTTAAGTAGGTAAATGTATTAGAACCCTTCCCTCACTAAGCAGTAAAACAAATTAAATCTGAGAATTTTTTTTTACTGTTCAACTTTGATTAATTTAGAATAAAAAATATTATGTAAGTTTACACACGTCGTAATAATTGGAAAATAGGTCATAATCATACTGCTATACTACTATTCAAATAAGGAAATTTTCATTTAAGTCAATAAAAACTCCAAAGCTTCCAAGTAAAGTTCGTCGCGTGAACATGCATAATAAGTGTGATATTTAAATGAAGCCGAGGCGTGTCACAGATACGGTCTGTGTAAAATGTTTACAAAAGCTTTAACTTCTTATCTACAATTAGGTTTATAATAAGGTTATTTGTATTTTTCTCATATTATACATGAGCTTATACTCGTGTACGTAACCGAATTTAGTTTGTTTAGGTTTACCTTGCTCGCTAGATAATCTTGGTTTGAATTTACTTCTTAATAGAAGTTAGAAAATGGCTTCAAAGTTTTATATTTATTTATTTTACAATAATAAATATAAAGTATTTATAAATTTGTGATTACGAAAGTTATTATGAAAGTCAAAACATTTCAAATTTGAAGTCAAGTCAAGTCAAATTTGAGCTTATGATTTATTAAGCTTATGACGTATTAAAATTAAAGAGCAGCAAAAATTTTCTAAAGTCCACTTAAATGTTGGGGTGTATTTTTAATTTTTTAAACTTTAATCTTATGAATAAAAATATTTATATATAAAATTCTATTTTATCATTATAATTATAAACTTTAATACTTAAAGTAGCAGACCATGAAAATTGTCGTTGGGCTCTATAATTTTTTAACATAAGAAAAAAATAAGATTTTTATATGGTGGTAGGTAAATAAAGAATATTACATGAACGCAGAGTTTTCACATTTGTTTGTAAAACTTATCCCTATATATTACATCAAAGTGTCAGCTTAAAGTACTATAATATTAGCTATTGGTCAATCTACATCTAGTAATATAGATCGGCCGTCGTGGTCGTAATCCGCTCGGAGGACATAATTATTACTGCGTTAACAGAGACGTGACATTTAATTTTACATGTCATCAAGTAAAGATCATCTTTAAAGTTTTTTCCAATTAAAAAAATTATTGCTAAAAAATAAAAAAAATATAGCTAAATTCTATTTTTGAAGGTTTTATTGATGATTTTTATGACCGGTATTAAGGTCGCTTTGTGCAGAAAAATACATCACATTGAATTGAAGAGCCCAAGTTATAATACCCTTGTTGTTACGTTTACCTTTTTTAGATCCAACGAGTACAAATGGGATAAACTCTAACTAATCGTAGCTAAATGATTTGGTATGTAGATTTTGAGAGGGTTCATGAATAGGTTAGCCCTCGTGATCACATGCTCTCTGCTACACACTACAAATTAATACGTTGACGTGACAGGAGAATCACCTTTGATAATAAAAAGGATGTATAAAGATAATTTTAAGAATAACATTTTTAATTTAGTTTAGAAAATATTAATTTAGTTGCGACTTTTGCGACACGTTTTTTCTGGTTGGTTTGGGTGTATTTGACCAGCCTGGTGTGATACGGTCAAAAACCTCCTAATAGAAAAGGGGTGCATTAGGGGAAGCCTATGTCCAGCAGTGGACTAACACAGCCTGATGATGATGATGATATTAACAGATTAAGACGTGTCAAGTCTAAAAGCACACAAACGTCTGGTGCTAGAAAGTAATGATGAAAATATTCAACTATTATAAAGGGTGAAAGATAATAGGTGTAAAAGATTACGAGAGGCTAAACTATACCTTGTCTGTCTATGTTTTAAGAACTTTATGTACTTTATTTTTTTTATGGCATACCCAGGCAGGCAAGCAGTCGGGCCACCTGATGGGAAGTGGTCACCAACGCCCATAGACATTGGCAATACCAGTGATATCGCCAACGCGCTGCCCACCGTGAGACATAAGTTATTAAGTCTCATTTACCCAGTAAATACGCTGGCTCGGTGCCCTTCAAACAGAAACACAGCAGTGTTTTCACACTATTCTTCGCAGGCAGAAATAGGCACCACGGTGGTACCCACCCAGACGGTCTCCTGTAAAAAGGGGACCTACCACCGGTGAAATTTATTATTTTACCTTATTGGATAAGTATTAAAGTCAGACGAAGTGCCTGTTACCTATTATTGATGATTATTTTATACACATTTTTATCAATAAATTTATCATCCATACGTATATAGATAGGATACAAGCTATACTTTAGCCCTTTCAAATTTTACACCTATAATCTTTCACTCTGTATTTTACTGTCAGCCCAAAATACAGATGTTTAAAAATAGGTGTACAGCGCCAAAAATAACAGGTGTTTTGAAAATAGCCGTGTAAATAATGTCGTTATAACTAGTTATTTAAATATTGCCGTTTCGAATATTCCTAGATAATTATCGAGTGCGTGTATAATTCGAATTAATGGCGATATTTAAAATATTTAAATGTAACGTAAAACTACGCGATCGGAAGTTCTAATCCAGTTAAATTTAATACCAGGTTTACGTTTGCTTTTTCAAATCATATAAATATGGAGTTATACACTGATTACTTCATTTTTACAATGTATATTATATGTAAGATATTGGTGGTACTTATAACTATGATTCTCTTCACATAATCTAACATTTATAATGATAACTAAAATGTGACATAAATTTTCATTAGCCACAGCAAGCGCTTGTGGCCGGGTCTTATACATTATATTCTATATTATTGTTATTTCACTGTAATTACATAAATTACTAAAAAGTCAATTATAATCGGTAATTAAATTTATTGTGCTAACAGCTGTTTCATTAATTACAAGACTTTGACTATCTATGCATGGTTTTAATTATATAAGTCCTATAAGTGTCTGTATTTTTACACTATGTATTACCATTTAATGTATTAACGATATTATGTTCGTAGATCAATTAAACCTACTTGCGGCTGCGATGCACGATGTTCGACGCTCAATTTCATGTCTTTTCCAAGTCGTCAATGTGTATATTCATTATAAGTCTTCATAGAAACATAAAAGATTTTCTGCTATATCTACAAGAGAAAAAATTAAGTATGTCTTTTCTAATATTATAAAGCCATTCGTCAGCCTAGTGGTACGGTAAATGTCGCAACTTTAGAACACTGCGAGTAGCCGTGGATTCATCGCCAAGGACACAAAACTTTTATTGCCTTTAAAATAGATGATTCCATGAAACTCTGAGGGGCTATGTAAAAGCTTATCCTGCTATATCCTCTCCGTATCGTGTTAGGTTATACTGTCAAACTATCTTTTAGAGTATGACTGCATCTGTGCATGCCATACACTTGTTTTGCACTAGTCAATAGTACTCTGCCAGTTAGCAATGATTACTAATTTCGATCAGCCGTTACCGATCTATTTCAGACTCAGACCATAAATATTTATTATATGTATCGCCATGAAACAGAATATGAAAAAGACTATTCTTCATTCATCCTTCGGTAGTAGTAGCGAAGGTTAAACTCAAAATACTGCTGTGCCGATTTTAGAGCTTTTTAACCATTCAAAAGCCCACACCCACCTTGAGCTTTTTTACCTAAGAAAGTTCAATAAAGGTAACTATCTGGACCAGTTAGTGTCAAATATTTAACTAAAATATAGTGTACTAAGCTAATGGATGCTTGAAAAAAATTAAAACCAGCACGTAATAAAACATTCTAGCTATTTTATTTCATATAATCTTTTATCTGCCAACATTACTAAATAAATAATAGTACAACATTGTCTATGGTATGTACACCTCAACCGCAAATCCGCGTCTCAAGCCGCGATTTAACGAAGCTCTATTCCGCTGTATGCCTAGCGCTTGCCCGTAAATAGTCCACATAAATTTTCAGCTCGGAGCGATGCAATTTCATGAGAGTTATTCATTTTAATAAAGTTTCTTTCGGTTGTTTCTTTATTTTTATGAATCTTAGTAGGAGTTGATGGAAGTAATTGTATGCCTAACTGCTTTCCAAGCCTAGTGGCATGGGCTTGCCCTTCTGAATGGTGGGTTTGTATCCTGTTTAAACTAAGCAACTTGTCGTTGTTGTTTTTTAATTGGTCAGGGCAATGCGAGCTGATCTCTCAAGCTTCTAATAGGCATGTAAAGCATGGGTCCTACATCTGATCTCTCGGGTCGAGTCAGCCCATTGGACTGGAAAAAGGAAAAGAAGAGGAACAGCGTCTCAACCGAGCAAGTTTAAAATGGGTCTCCTTTTTAAAAAGTGATTTCCTTTACAAGCCCTTGGGTAGATGATCTACTGATTTCTGGGTTAACGAGATGTAACAACTCAAACCTGAAATAGGGTTGTGGAGTCGTAAATTATTGGTTGGTCTTTCACGTATTGTCAAATCTATCATAAAACAATATTGACAATTGATGATATCACTCTATATAAGCGAAGTTAAAAAAAATAAAAGTGAATGATGAAACGAGCAGTATATTAATCTGGTAACGTAAAGTAGTAATAACTAGCTGCAGATAAAACGTCATTTCAAAAATCAATTAAAAACAATATTTTTGTACAGATTTTTACCGCGTTTAATTACTGTACACTTATTTAAATTTATACCCGTCATGAGCCCAAACTATGGTTACGTGATCATTCGGATTCGTAAAACTGTATTGTTTATAATGTACAGTATTCACTTAAGCAACAGAAGATATTGTTAGTCTAATGTTTTGCTAGATTTTCTTGAATTAGTTTGTTTCAGAAAACTGAAACCGTAAAGTCCATTTAAAATTTATGAGCATCGTTGCCATAATTTTTACCAAGAATGAACTGCAAGTGTGGTTTTTGTTACATTTATTGACAGTTCGGGCTTTCGTAACCAACATTTAACAGTCGTAATTAGTAAAGTAATAAATAATGGCTTAATTTTGACAGGTTCAGTCAAATTTGTTAAATTCTATAAACATCAATAATCAGGAAAGACATATAAACTTTTAGAATAGAAAACCGACTATAAGGTACTTGAAGATAGCTCTAAAAAGAAGTCCGTTCGCGTTAAAAAGAGATTGTGTCATAAAAGTGAATTTAACTCTTAAAAGGTTCATTTTATGTTTATAACACTATTAAAAAAGAAACCTTCAAAGTTTATTGCCAATGTCATTTAAAATTTTCACAGTTAGCTTTTTACGAATGATTTTCATCTTTTACCCTTTTCTGTAGTACTATTATTGTGTGTTAGGATGTTAATGAATAACGTCCTCCTCAACAAATCCGACTACAGCAGCCAATCTATAGTAGAAATCAGCCAACGGATCAGGAGAACCTATTTCTCTATAGTGCGATGGGACAAAAACATACACAGAGGGTTTGATGTCTCTCACCATGGATCATCTTGGTTCACAGGTAATCGGGTGATCATCCCGCATCCCTAACCAACTCGGAAACAACAATAAAAAGTTGTTGAGTCCCCACAGGATTCGAACCCACGATCTTCGATTTCTAAAGCACAAGCCCTTCCCACTAAGCTACGGGACCAGTTATGACGGAGATGAGTGACATTCAATAATAGTAAACATTGGCACAATCACTGAGTTACTCTTGGTGAAGCCATTATAATTATTTCTGCCGCAAAGTGGTGGTGTGAAAAACACTACTGTGTTCCGGTTTACCGGTATGAGGGTACCGTAGCCAGCGTATTTACTGCACACAAGCAACAACAAGGATACCTGTTCGCTAAGTCACAGAGTTTCGCCTTATAAAACTCTAAGACCTAGTTATAGGTACAGCCAGATGTTACTTTGTAATGTCAATATTAAGGCAAGGGAATTTTGGTAAAAAAGGCAAGTAAAATACTTCAAATAAACTTAGGGCTATTAGTTAATCTTTATGAAACAATTTACGGTTGGGATAAACGATGATATAATATGCGTGGTAGCAGCACTCTTATATAACTTTAGTTTGTAAGGCGTAATTTATTATCAGTTTTACGGAATTATACAATTTAATAAATTAAAAATATGATTGTTTTTTTTTTTGGGAAATTGCTTATATTATAAATTACTATAATTACTTTTGATGATTGCAATGTACACATATGTTTCATGCCTAACTAATAAAAAAGGTTTAAGTGTACTTCGGTTTAGACTCTGAATATACGTTTTTTCAGGTTATACCTTCACATTGTTTATTTCTGCTGAATAGTAGCAAAAGGCAAGACAAAAAAAGGTGATTGAACTTAATAACTTACGACATTATCATTTCTTTAACAATGTTACTGATTCCTAAGGCGAATGACTTTATGACGCTAGCTAGCGTCTTAATGTTTTGCTGCAAATTTGGCTGCGTAAAAGCTTCTACCGTAAAGCTATATAAATCTATTTCAGTTTCATTTAATTGATAGTCGTTTATTTTGAAAGACTAACAATAAAAGAAACTGTTATACATGATCTTTAAATTTGGTATCTATCAATTGAAGAAAATAAAAATATACATTTTAAGAAAAGCTACATCAAGTCCGGTGTAAGGTCTTCTAAAGGCTCCTGATTAAAATGGAAAGTGCGACACCCGGACCGTCGCTTAAGGTGTCGTGCCGGAGCAAGCAGCACGCGGCGGAAATCCTTTTGCCAGCTGCCTAAGGGCTCAGTGTCAGGGGAAGAGGTTGCGTGCGTACGCCACTCTTAGGCGCCCTAGCTTTCTTTGGCGGACCTAAGCCTGATCAACATTCCTAATCATTCAGATGAAACTTTTCAAACTTTACACGTATAACTTCAAATTCAAGTTTAAGTTTAAATTATTAATATTTTAAATAAAACTTCAATAAAACCCCGAGAAAACGACTACATCATTAATTAGGTCTATACTTATAATTGGAAGTTGGAAATTTGGTTCCTTAATTATTTATGGACTACGAGCTTATAGTAGCTAACCTAGTATAACAATCTAAAGTTAAGCTAAAGTTATACAACTGAACCCTACATTTTTAGTTTTAGTTTTTTAAATAAAACATTTTATTTTATTTAATCTATTACGGTTTAAATATAAATGTATATGACGAATTTTTCTTGATCTTGAGAAAATTAAAATAATCATTATATAACAAGTCTGTTGCTTCGTATTTGTTAAAGAAATTTGATGTTCATATATACGCATATAAGTTGGATACTTTTAAATGATAAGAAATGTAGGTTTAGTTAACTAGACGCAGAGTCGTGTTTAAGGACTCATCACTGTGTTTATTTCGAAGTGCCAGTTGATTCGAATGATAATGAAGTTCTTTTATGCTCACTTAATTTCTTTAACTTAATTACCGCACATGCTTGTGAAGCTATAGATAAATTAGTGAAATGACCTATAGATAAATTATAGAAGTAACGTATAGAAGTAATCACTGGGTGAACGAGATATGTCATTCCAAGTTTTAGGGTAGTGAATAAATTTGTGGCATCTTACGCTACTTTTCTTATGGGCAGGGCAGGTATCACATACCACCAGGTGAGATAGTATCCCGAACCTATATATCCTATATACTCGATATCCCGAGCGTATGTGATCCCGCTCGTCTTACAGCTAAAACCAATAAAAAAATTGAAGCTTGCCGATAAAAAGTTACCCATATGATTTTTTTTAACTTCTGGAATACTTTAAATCACATGCGATTGTTATGTATCTTATATTGTGTACCTGTGGCACAATTAGTAATGCATAATGTTCTTTGATGCGGTATGCACTATAATTGGTGTTAACTAATGGAGGACTTCGGTTAACGCTTTTAACAACAGTTTGCTAGGCGGAAATGAGGTTAAAGTTGACGCAGAAACTGACGGAAGCGTTAGGTTTATATTGAAGCTCTTTATCACAGACTCAAAAATAATTGAGAAGAGTAACTATGTAAAAATAATCAATCGCTAAATGATAATTATAATGTTTTTTTCGCGTGGTTATATGTATTTTTTTTAATTACTCCAAGGTACTTACAGTTATATTAGTTCCTATGATGTGATAATCACGTTAAAAACGGAACAGCTATTGTAGAATTAGATCATGTATATTATTAAACGATGGTGAAATATAACAAAATAAATATCACGATTAAGAAATGCAGAACGCGGCTATTTTTATGGTTAGCGAGCTTATTTGAATTGTTTTGTTCTGCTACAAGGTTTTTACGATATTTTTCTTTAGCGCAGAACGCCGTTTGAATTTTAACACTTTTGTATTTATGTTAAGAATGTATTATAATTTTTTACGTATTAAATGATTAGTTGGTTATAAAATACAATAATAAGTACTGTAATTACAAAGTTGTTGTCAAAATTGTTGTTGTTGGTGTTTGTTTTATATTAATAAACCGACATTAATCACTTTTATCATGCCCCAAACACCCATTTGAAAACTGCGCAATCAACACTGCGACATGTTGTCGTGTTTGTATGTTCATATGACAACTTTGACCCTAACTTATTTTTATTTATAGAGGTAATAAGCGTATATGATAAAAATGTTGTCTGTCACATAGCACAATAAGTCAGTTCATCATCATCATCAGCCTTTGATAGTCCACTGCTGGACATAGGCCTCCCCTAATACACCCCTATTCATTAGAGGGTTTTGGACCGTATCCCACCACGCTGTTCCAATGCGGGTTGGTGAGTGGACCGCCTTTTTACATGCCCATCCGACGCATGGATCATCTTACATTTCAGACTATTGGGTGATCGGCCCAAACTGTCCTAACCAACTAGGAAACAACTACGAAAATTTGTTGAGTCCCCGCAGGATTCGAACCCACGACCTCCGGTTTCTAAAGCAAACGCCAATACCACTAGGCTACGGAGACAGCCATAAGTCAGTTAGTAATGTAGAATTTTTTTTTTTAAACTATGTATTGAATATTGATTAGTTGATTTAAAACTGAAGAGGCATCTTAGAAAAGAACTATTCTTTATTATGCATTCTGATCTGATAAAAGACATACCTGATACAAGTGTTTAATCAAGTTCTGTCACATACAATAATAATAAACGAACTATTTCTAGCTATTTTTATACATAGACAAACACAAAGTAACACAATAAATTTGTTATAAATATATAATCGTCCTAGAACATAATGCTTTTAATTTTAAAATGGTAATTAATATTAAAATTGTTATAAATACAAAATATATATATATAATGATAACATAACAATGGTAAAAGAAATTATTTTCTTAAATCTATTCCAAGTGGTCTAATGAAAACAAAGAACAAACAATTAAGAGAGTGCGATTTGAAAATAAAACATGTTCGTAAATATGTCAGTATTGTGACTAATGGAAAGATTTGATAAAACAATTTGCTACTCCGCCTTTTGCAAACGCAATTCAACCTGAGCATGACAGCATTGAAATCAAATCAGTTAAAAGGAATAAGTCGCAATTTTTTCAGATTTTTTTGTGATTTCAGATACATACGAGTTAAATACTCTGTTTTGCTAAATTTAATTAATTATTATTTTACAACAGTTATATAATAAAAAAAGCAAATACCTTTGCCGTGCAATGCAATATCCAGTGGGATAATATTATAAATACCATCGGTTATATGTCGGGAAATGTCCGCAAGGTGTATTGAAAGATAATGTTTAGTTTAATATAAATGAGGTTTTTTTATTGTAAGTGCCTATCATTAAATACAAAATTTTATGGCTTTTGCGTCTATGATAACGAGTTTCTATATAGACTTTTATCTACATTTCAACAATTTTTTTTACCGAGGAAAAATGCCTACGCATACCTCACGGGGGCTAGGACGAGTTATATTGGACTCGCACTAATAAAAGCATAAAGTTGTTCCTTCGTGACACCCTTACGGTGGGGTCACACGAACGTTTTTACACTCTTCTGTGACCCCATCAGCGTTTGCCACCGAGGCAGCCCCCTCTCTGGCCCATGGGTGCGTCAGAACACACGCGCTCGCGCTCTCATCCTCGCCTCTAAATCAGGGCAAGAGACTACGCCCCAATACAACCCATAGTTCATCTCTATACAATTTAAAGCCACAAAATTGCTACTTGCTTGTATTTAGAAACAAAATTTTATCGTTTTTTGTTCAACAGAGACGATTTCTATATAAACGTTCATCCCCTATTTAAACTCCTTAACCAATTTTATCGCAATAATTAGTAGCCTATGTCGCCTGTTTACGTTTCTCGGAACCTGTTCGAAGTATATACCGAATGTTATCGGTAATAAATCGGTTCAATGGTTTAGACAGTACGACAGACAGAGTTACTTTCACATTTATAATATTCGTATGGTTTATATATTATAAGGATTATATAAATTTATAAAAACATTGCAATGGCATAAAAAAAATTGATTTATGAAGCCGAAAATGTAGTAATAATGCTACGCGTCTTACGTCTATATAATATCACTTGTGATTCAATATAACTGAAGATATGGACATGTCATTGATTAGTAAATTTTTAAATGCGGGTAGGTGGGTGGACCGACTTTTTACATGCCCATCCGACGCATGGATCATCTTAGTTTTCGGACAATTGGGTGATCGGCCCAAATTGTCCTAATCAACTAGGAAACAACAATGAAAATTTGTTGAATCCCCGCAGGATTCGAACCCACGACCACCGGTTCTTAAAGCACACGCCCATACCACTAGGCTACGGAGGCAGTCTTTCATATCAGAATGACTTACATATTCTATAGGCTATGACAATTAGGGATATAGTGCATTTTATTTATTATGTAACAAAAGCGTCATATAGGAAGAAAAAAACTGAGATCAGTGAGCTATTCTGATACGAACTGCAAAAAGAAATATAATGTGTAGTTATTACTGTCGCAAATCAGATTTGCAAAAAAACGCAGGTTGAAGCTTGTTTAATAATATCATTATCATAATATATCAGTCTGCCCCTGCTCATAGACGTAGTTAGTATATAGTGTCTAAACTTTGGGAATCAAATATAAAGAATAAACGCGAAAAATCCATTTAAAGTTGATTTAATATGTAATGTAATGGTGTAAATAAAATGGGGGTAGAATAACTCCCCATACGTCCGGCGCACTCTGGGCAACAGTCAGCGAGTTCCGACGCTGACTGGCCGATCCTTTCGCTACGATGACAATATATTGACATCGTTACGCTAAGAAAAGTTAATGAAGCACGAGCGTAGCATTAATATTATAATAGATTTGAAAGTCTACGACAATCGGTCGTTTCGCTGATCTTCAGATCATGAAATATTAAAAATTAAAAATGATTAAAATGGAATTCTAGCAGTATTAAACAAACTTGGTTATTTCTTAATTGTTGTCGAAAACCGTAAATAATAAAAGAATATTGTCCAAGTTATGTGTACTAATATTATTATCGTAACTCATAAACAAATGTTTTACGTAGGCATTTCCTATCTTATTGCAAATTTATCATTGGTTGTATTGCCCATAGCGAAAAAGAAAATCATAGAGTGAAATTATTCCACCGTTACTTTTGATAAGCACTATTAAGCGATTCTATTCATACGAGAGCCAAGTGGTCATAACATAAAGTCTTTGTCGTTATTTGTTAAGACTATTGTTTTTTTTTTACACTAGTATTTTGGATAATTCATACGATATATTTAGAAGTTATTATAGTAAGGTAAATTTCTATCTAACAAGGAGTTTTTGTGTTAAAGAGTAACGAATATACATCAATGTTTTCTTATAAAATTTCAAGTTTTGTAGAATTTTGTGATAAAGTAGCAAGTATAATATTCTTCTTAAAATCGTAGTAGTCATATCTTAGATTCATTGTAGTATTGTCTCGTAGTCTTTTGTAACCACAACAGTTAACAATTTTTTTTCGGAAACCTAATTAATAGGTTTACTTCAGCAAGATTGATGAAACTCGTCATAAATACAAAAACAGAATATGAAGAATTATTTATCATCAGCCTGTGTAAGTCCACTGCTGGACATAGGCCTCCCTCAAAGCACGCCTCCTTCATTAGAGGGTTTTTGGAACGTATCCCACTACGCTGGTCCAATGCAGGTTGGTGGCTGGACCGACTTTTAACATGCCCATCCGGCGCATGGAACATCTTACTTTTAAGACAATTGTGTGATCACCCTAAATTGTCCTAACCAAACATAAAGCAACGATACCACAAAGTTTCCCCGCGGGATTCAAAACCCACGACCTCCGGTTTGTAAAGCAAGGGCCAATACCGCTAGACCACGGAGGCGGATGTAGAATTATAACCGAATATAATTTTTGCTTTTCTTACGGATTTTCCCATATAGCGATAAATTGGAATAATAAATTTGATTTGATGAAGCGGAAAACGTAGAAATGCTGCTCTGCGTCCCACATTTCATTTTGAACTGAAATATCACTTATAATTCAATAAAGTAGAAAATGTGGGGCATGTGATTGTTAAGATTGGATCAAATTCGAGTTAATTTGATTCTATTTATAAGGTATACATGTATAAATTTAATTTTAAGATAATGATCTGTAAAAAAGGCGTTTTTATTGATTAAGTTAGAAAATATTTGATAATTTCTGTTTCTGTCAAATTCATTTTGAATACCTATGTAATGCAGTGTAACATTCAGTTGTTTTTACGTATAACTTTTAGTTTCCTTGTCACGAGTAAAACGCTGGAAAAAATCTAGCCATCTCCAATGTGATATATATATATAGTCCTTATATAATATCTAAAAATACGTTAAGAATTATCTGATAACAATTAAATATGCTGGTTACATATATTTATCTTTTGTAATTTGTATGAATTTTATAATACTGTTATTATTATTTTTATAATGAGCTATTTGGTATGTACATAAATTCAACAGAGAGATGCATTAAATTGTTTTATTAATTTTACCGTAAAGATAATTTTATAGATTTTAAGTAAATTAAATGGAGTTCGTCCATTATTAAATAAAGTGGTTATCCTCTTTTCGTAAATACCTCGGGCCGGTATTAAATTGTTTGGGCTTAATAAAGTTATATTAAGGTAAAGTTACTCTGATTAACTCGTAAACAATGTCAAATGTAAATTATAGGATACGGTTTAAAATTAGTTATTTAATTTGTGCCAACCACTTTGTTAAATTTGTTTCATTTTCTCTATTCTACAAGACCCGTTTCTATCCACATATTTGTTACAAACACAGCTCTCGTATTTCTACAGAAAAAATGTAAAAATATTTAGGCACCAACGGTTAAAGAAAGTTAAACATACGATTATATCTTTGTTGGATCTGTCTGAACTTGGCAACTCCTAGTAGCAAACTTTAAAGTTCTCTTCCTGTACACCCGATATATCCCAAATGGGTTCTCCAATCACCACCAAGAAGTCTCAATGTATATCATCATCATCATCATCATCGGCCTGTATTTATCCAATGATGGTTTAGTTTTTGCCAGCCGCCTAGCAAAGATCATAAGGAAAGCCCATTATTCCATTCATTCATCTTTATATAATAGCCTGCGGCAGTTCATTACTGGACACAGGCCTCTCACCAGTCGCACGATTTAGTCCGATATTCGGCCGCAAGCAGCCACTATACATAAAACTTCGAATTTACTTCTAATTGTAGATACCCAAGTATTTATTTTATAAAATTAGTTAGAAGGAAATTCTTATATTTTTTTTATTGCCTACGCCGGCAGACGAGCACTTGGGTCACCTGATGGAAAGTGGTCACCGACGCCCATAGACATTGGTAACACTGATATCACCAACGCGCTGCCTACCGTAAGACATAGGATGTTAAGTCTCGTTTACCCAGTAAATACGTTGGCTTCGGTGCCCTTCAAATCGAAACACAGTAGTCTTTTCACACTACTGGTTTGCGGTAGAAATAGGCACCACAGTAGTACCCACCCAGACGATCACCTATAAAAAAGGGACTTACTTATATCTAATTATAACATGTTATATGTATAAAGTAGATATTGCAGTGTTTATTCTCATACATAGAGGCACAAATATGATTGTTTGCCTTATATTGCTCATACAAAATTCTTTATGACAATTATTAGTTATCCTTGACTCTAAGAGATTTTTTAGGAACCAACCCGATTATATTCTTTTAAGAAATCGAGTGTAATGGAGAATTTACAGAGCCCTACGGGAGTTCCTTTTTGCCTCCCTTTAAGGCTTAACCGTGACGTTTCCTGCCTTCTTTATTTTCGGCGCGACGTTAGTTCCCTTGGGACTTGGTTATTTAGGTAGATACTGGTAAGGAATGACATCATCGTGGAATATGTGATAACCTAGCCCAAGCTGAAAAAACGCAAGGCCCGGGACAAGATGTGTCGAATTCAGCGGAGTTTCGTGGGATAATCAATCGCTTCTGCTATTCTTCGCAGCATTGTCGAGAGCGAATGATTATAGATCACCATTCCTTCTTCGTCCTTCTACTATGCCTAGACGGCAGGGAGTTTCACAAAGTAATTTTTTTACTAGAAAGTCGAAATAGTCTATCGTTTTTTGAGAACAGCGTGGATTTTAATAAAAACGTCTGTACTGGTCTTTAATAAGTACTTAAGCTCAAATATTTAATTAAATATTTGATTAATAATTGAATATTACTTAAGTAAAATATTTTAGTTTGCTTAAGACAAAGCGGTATTTTTAATACTGCTTTTTCAATATCATGTCGTTCGAATAATGAAATAAGTAAGTATTTTAATTTAAATTTTAATTTATTAACAAAAAAGTTAACTAACTGTCAATGGAAAGTACGCTTTATGCTAAACATGAAATCTGTCATTGATACGAATTTGCTCAAATCGAATTTCAATTTAAACGCGACCCGTTTTACCAATTAAAACTTGACGCTGCCTGTTGTGCATTTCTACAGAAATTAAAATAAAGTACCGCACTTTATATTTGCAAGCATTCGTATTAATCTTACTTACGCAACTTAACAATTATTGTTTAGTAGTAAAGTTATTAAAAAACTTTTTTAGGAAATACTTACGATACTAGTTATTTTTAGAATGTAATTTTTCGATTTAGATTCACTATCACCATCATCATTATCAGCCTGCCAGTCCACTGCTGGACTTAAGCATCCCCTAATGCGCGCCACCGCTTCCGATCTTCGGCCGGTTTTGTCAGTGCTGCGGCAAATATGGCCACTGCCACTCACAGTGGGATCACTGCCACTTCAGCTTACTAACTCGGTAGGCTATGACTCTGGTTCTCTGCTCGGAGTATCTGTAAAGGACCGCATCAGAAATGATATGATCCGCTTTAGGTTAATTGATTATATCTTTTTTTCATTGAATCTAATATTATTCGCTTGCTGTTTTCATTCATTCCTAATTGATTGCCAAAAACTAAAAAGCAACATATGAATTCTGTTCATTTTGATGCTCTGTTCAATAACACAATACAATATACCATAGTCGTATATAAAACAGTAGATGATATGTACGCTGATATTGAATATCGGGTTTAACCATCGAATTGCCTTATGAAACGGCGTTCGGATATTATTTGCACTGTCCCTATTTTTATACGAAGCTGGTTCAGGCATATTCAGTCAGAAGCGTTCTTTTCCGAACTGGAGGCAGATTTTTGATAATCATTAAGTAAGTGTATCGCTCCCATGTTGAATAAAGACATTTGAATTAGAATTTATTTTTTGTTTAAATTCATTTACTTTTTCGATTATAACTTTTATGGATTTTATTACATTTATTCCGAGAATTATAAAATCTAAAATAATCGCCATAAAATCGTTGTTTTAGTTGTTTTATTCAATAATGTGTAGTTTTCGCGTGAACAAAAGAATTAATTATTCATTTACGTTGATTTAATAACCTGTTTGTGGTACATTTAATGAATAAAAAAATCATATGTGGAACCAGCAAAGTGCCTAATGTCGTTGAATTTACTCCATCAATAGGTCGTATCGTATTGTCACCCTTTTAAGAAAGATTCAGGTATAGTTGTGAAAGAAAAATTATTTTTCTTTTCAATATGAATTTTTTTGTCTAATTCAACATTCTCTACGTCAATTTAGGATTTATACATAGAAATGGTAAAGAAACATTCTTTTGCAAAAAAAAGAAATTTGTATTACCACTGAATCATGTTGCTGTCTGGAAATTTGTGGATTATTGTCAGTAAAATCGTTACAGCGTTTAAAATCACAGACAAAGAGATGTTGAAAATTTAATTTTAGAAAAAAGGTCATTAGAAAAGAAAATATTAGAGCAAGACGTAAAGATTACTTAACTTAAAATAATCCTACTAAAGTGCTAACTGAACTCACAGTAGTCTAAAAAAATATCAGCATAATGACATTTTTGTAATAAATATTTAAAATAATAGTTATTTGAATCAAAACTTATTAAATAATAGTATTGAAATAGTTAGTAAAAACTTTATTGCCATTTTATTAGAGATAGTGCATACTATAAAAATGCACTATCTGAAACGTGCTATAATTTTACCATGGATTGTTTAGATTATAACTCAAAGTTTATGAATTTTGAAAACAGAAATAAAATATTGAACGTTATGAGGCAGAAACAACACGCAGAAACACATATAAAAAATATCAAATCCACTAATTTACGGATTTTTCGCGTTACCTAAATATATTTATTCCCGACGTTTCGGATAGAGGCCCAGCTCTATTGTGGATTCAAAGTTTTGTTACCAATCGTGAACAATGTGTAGAAATCATGGGACCCGATAAAATAAGATAATTAAAAAATATAGATCTAATTTCAGAACCAACCATAGTGGAGTTCTGCAAGGTACAGTTTTGAGACCACTTCTGTTCCTGACTTACATAAATGATCTCCCCTTATGCAATAAAACAAAAATGTTATTTATTTGCTGACGACATCTCGGTAGTTGTCAATTGTACAAACTTAAAGACATACAACACGGAAATAAATCAAACGGTGCAAAGTATTATGCACTAGATACAGTCAAACCATTTATATGTTAAAGAAAACAAAATTTATCCAATTCAGTATAAGTTCCAGAAAAAACAATTAAAAATTATATATGATGGACGAAAAATTGAAGAGGTTGAGGTAACAACATTCCTAGGTATTGAATTAGACCAAAAAATTTCATTGCAAAATCATATTGAACATGTTTGCAAATACATTCATAAATTTATTTACCCGCTAAGAAAACTTGCAACGTGTGTTTCACAAAAAGCTGCAATAACTGCATACCACAGATATGTTTCCTCAATTCAACGCTACGGGCTGATAATATGGGGCAATTCAGTACATATTCATAAGACATATGCCAGAAAAAATGTATACGTGCAATTTGTAACGTTGGGCCGTTAGAATCCTGTAGAACTCTTTTTCCTAAGCTTGGTGTTTGAACGTTAACAAGTTTGTATATATACGAGTTAAGTTTATTTAATATAATATTTGTTTAAAAAAGAACAGCAGTCTTTTTATCAAACATAGCGATGTAACATTATATAGTAGCCGATTTGTAGAAAAATAATTGCACCTAACACAAAAACAAAGACAAAAACTAAAAACTGTTATAATATGGCTGTTAAAGTTTATAACAATCTGCCCTCTGACATGAAAAAAAATACTACAACACTATTTAAAAAGAAGTTAATAATGTGGTTGAAAAACGAATGTTTTTATTCCTTAGAGGAATACTTTGCCTGTAAACACAACCAGACATCTCGTTAATATCTGGACAATTTTGTTGACTTTTTTATTTTAAATTGTATATTTTATGTTGTTTTGTTAGCTTTGTTAAACTTTATATTATATTTTTTTATTATTATCAATGTATTATAACTTATGATATGTTAGTCAATATTTCGTAATTAATTTATATCTGACATTGAGTTGAAAATGCGTGTAACAATTCCGTTTTTTTTAAATTGATGTTAAATATTTTTAGTTATAAATGATTTGCATGCCAATGTGGTGAAATACGTATGAACTAAATGTGTGTTTAAGATCTGAATTTACCGTATTTTAGCAAATAAAGATAATTTAAATTTGAATTTGAGAACCAGAGTCACCGATGGCATATCGGTGACTCTCGTTCTAAAATTCAAGGTGACTAGTAGCTGAAGTGACAGTGGGCCGGTCATGTAAGCCGCAGAACTAACGACCGCTGGAGTCGGCGAGTTCTGGAGTGGAAACCGAGGCTCGACAAACGTAGTGTAGGACGCCGTGCGGCAAGATGGAGTGACGACATTCGCAATGTGGCCGGTGTGGGCTGGATGAGAATAACCGAAGATCAGAAGCGGTGGCGTGTATTAGGGGAGGCCTATGTCCAGCAGTGGACTGACACAGGCTGATGATGATGATGATGAATGTAGTAAACTAGTCCGTTTTAGACCCAATTGATAAATAATACATTTAAGTAACAGGAGGTAAAATTTAAATTATTAATATGGATTTTGTTCTTTTTGTAGTCTGTTTAGTACCGTGAAAGTTAGACAAAATAGCTGGCTTGTTGCCTAATCAAAACCAAACTTAGTAGCTATTAAGAGATAAAACTATCATGCTGTAACGTAAATGTCTTTAGATATAGTCTAGTTACTTCAATTATTGTAATATTTCACCAGTTTCATTGCAAAATATTATTTTCATCTCAGTTCGACCGACACTTTGTGAGCAAACAATTCGAGTCTCCATCACGAAATCGGTGACCGAATAACTCATTCAGAAGCGATGACGTCACGTTGTCTGCAGAATTAATTTGTGCAAAATTTTAACCACGCTGTCAACTTGATGGAGATACATGACGTCAAGCTTTTACGAGTTCTGTTTCGTTAATTGAAATTTAATAAAGGCACCTTTTAATTATTTTTAGACTTCATTTGAATTTTTCAATTAAGTATAAATTTGTGGTAAGTACAGAATTTTGTAAATTCAATTAGTTTCCTTGACGTAGCCGTGATTTGTGTCTTATGCCACAGATCCACTCACTAATCTAGGACATGGGATATTACGTCTCGTTTTTTTATTAATTGCGCTATCTACGGTGCCACTCAAACAGGAACACAGTAATGTTTACATACTACTTTTGCCGAATACCGCGGTGGTACCTCACCAGGCGGTCCCTTGTAAATATGAGACCTTTAAGTCCGCATTTTACCGTCACTGTGGTTAATTAGATTAGTCTCCCGTAAAAATCAGAGATCGTACGTTCCCACAAATTTTGTTCATTTGTTGTTTCTTGGTTAGAGCAATATTGGCTTTTAATCACTAGGGTTTTAAGGTTATTTGATAAATGAGTGTTTAAATTACTACATCCAAATTTGACAATTTTTTAAAGTTCTTTCCTTTTTTTTTTATTTTCATCTTCTGTAATCTTTTGGGTTATTACGTTACAGAATGTGCCAATTGGTAGGGGTATTTTGGCATTTAAACAAGGGCTTCCGACGCTTTTTGATAACTGACATCCTGACAATCAAAAAACCCAATATTATTTAAAATTTTTATGAATAGTTAAAGTACATCCCCGGGAGATTTTGTTAAAACGTTTAATGGTCATTTTGACGAAATTTAATTTATATATTAAAAAAGAGTTTTATTTTAAATAAAGGAAAAACTTTAAAAAGTGTAAATTTAACTTTAAATTTTCAGACGTCGAACAGGTTCTTTTTATGTTTAGCCAATGGCGAGAGGGAAATGACAAAAGAGCGCAGTTTATTACCGCGATAAAGAACTTTGTATTTACTTATTTTTTTTAATTAAGATTGGGGCACCGTTTTTGCAAAATCAAAGTTTTGCACCAACGTTAATTCATGTCAACCTTCAGTTTGATGTTGAATCCCAAAACAAAGGGAACCAAGGCGTTGTTTGTTAACCTTTCCGATAAATTGCACGATTAGGAACGAATGCAAGGTAATTGAACACACACAGACAGGCAAAAGAGAAAAAGAGGGTACTGGGGTCAAAACGTTTTATAAAAAATTAAAAATTATAAATAAATTAGAAAATGTTTTTAAGATTTTTTGAACCGCATAAAGGACTTTGAGTAAAATCCATTGATCAAAACCCGCGGAACTATTTTATTATCTTTGTTTTAGTTTCGATTAGGGAAATATGGACCGATCACCCAATTGTCTGAGGAGAAAGATGGTTAGATCGGATGGGATGGGAAAGTCGGTCCCTTAAATTAATTTGATCAAGGATGTTTAAATTTTTGAGAACCCGATATTTTATGGATTAGCGCAGTTTAATTTTTGGAGGTCAATGACAGCAGCTGAGCGCAAACATTTTCCATAAACTGGATGTATTAAAAGCTTAAGCAATGTCAGTTTATATATGTTTTAAACACAAAATGGAAGGTGATATATTAAAAGACAGCAAAAGATAAAAATAGCCAAATACAAAAAATTGGGTTGGGTTTTAACCAGAAACAAAAGTCAGCATTGTTCCTGTATTTATAAGTCAAACCAATTTGGAGATTAAACAAAAGAAAGAGTCGAAAGCCCCAAGTTTACGGTTCGTTTTTATCCGGGTCAATCGGAAGGAGGAAGGAGAAAAGTTTTATTAGTCCGGAGAATACAAGGTCTGACAAATGTTTAATAAAATTGGTATTATTTTTTTTACGTAAACCTTTTGAGAAAGTTTGAGTAAAGTAATTTTTTGAGTTTTAAATTTCCCCACCAAATTTTTAATTGATTACTTAATATTTTTCATTGAACCCTTGCTTACTTACTTTGATTTCTACTTTACTTTCTTTAATGTTATCTCGATATAATAACTTTGATATTACTAATAGTGATTTTTCAATTATTTTTCGTTTCTTATAAAAAGAGCCCACGAGTTTACTTTAAACATATGGAAAATGGAGGGTGTTTTTACAAGGGAAAACATATAAAAATAACATTGACCAGCTCCTTGAAATGTGGGCCTAATTATTTGTTGGGAAATTAAAAAGTCTCAAGACGGAAAAAAAAAGCAGTTTAGGTTACCCTCAACTATTTTAAACCATTTTTTTTTGGACGGTTTGACTTGGAAAACGTTTTATATCATTGATTTTCAACTGATCCAAAAAGTATCGCCCTGACTGGTTTCAACAGGTATTGGCAGTTGTTAGGCGGGAACTGCCTTCCGCACTTGTGCATGTTTACAACAAATGAGATTTTGTTAAACCTTTATGATTTGCGGGTCCAACTGGATTTTTAAATTTTAGATTTGCCTAGATTACCACCCCAAATCTGCAATTAAAAATTGATAACTGGAACATAAGTTGGGAATATAAACCAGTCACTTTTATTGCTTATGAAGAAATAAATGGGCATCGAAGCCACAATTTTCCGAACCAGTTTTGAAGACATGCCATTCAGTTTTAAGGGATCATTGCGGGAATTACAACTTCAAAATTTCCCGGGCAGTTCAAGGGTTTGTGGCATCAAAATTATATAAAAAGATTACAATAAAAACTTTGTTTTATTAATTAACCAATTAAAAAAACATCGTTAAGAAGGAAAGCGTCTATCCAGGAGCTTTTAAACATCACGAAAACCCGACATAACCCGGGCCCTGCATTGCTTAAGACAATATTAATATATTTTTTGTATAAAACAATATATGCTTTCAATATTACTATACATTTAATTGTTAAATTAGTACTTGCGTATTTAAGACTTGTGATAAGATAACAAAGACGGTCTAAACTCTACAAACGGCAAAAAATGCAAATTTTATTATTTTTAATATAAAATAATGATTTAAGATTACACTGCTAAGATATTTTTTTATTATTTATTAGTCTTTTATCATTAGTTTTACTTTCACATTAGATACATCAACGTTGTGTTAATATTATATATGTGTGCTTATTTAACAGTTATAATAATTTAACCCGATAAATTAGAGAAGGAAGTAAGAGAAAAATTTTAAAAATATTTTTCTACCAATGAATAATTTAATATGACTTTTAGTTCTCTTTTACTATGGATTTTTTTTGATATAAAGATAATTTATCACACCTTCAATTCTAAAATTTTTCCTAAAGGATTCAGTGATCGTAAATTTATATTATGTTTTATTAATGATATCAGAATCATATTCCCAAAGCCCTTATCGATGCATGCCCAACCCGAACCGGCAAAGTTTCAGATCGGCTCCCATGTTCGGAGTTCTTCCCAAACGGGAATAGTAAGTTTAGTTAAACAATTTAAGTTTTAATTTAAAATAAAATTTTCAAGATAATAAAAAATTTAATTGGGTTTTTTTGAAAATGTGTTCAGTGGAGACGGAAATTTTTGTTTTCATTAGAGTTTCATTATATGTTTCTGTTGGGAAACGTTTACCTGAATTATCTTCGCCATTAGGCTTTGTGTTCGTTAACGGGAAATGATGTTGTGGTTTAAGCGGGGATAAGCGTTAATTAACCTTATGGGGATGTCTGTGAGACCCCTTTTTTTCCTATTAACGAATTTTTGATGGATTTGACGACTTTTCGTTGAACGAAAGGCCCGAAGAAATGAATAAAATAAATTTTAATTTTATTTTTTAAATGGAATATTTATATATTGTTGTCCCAAGCCTTTCCCGGAACGAACTTTTTATTGGATAAAATGTTGGCATCGTGATAGTTTAGGTCCAAGTGGTTTAAGGCGGTGTTAGCATCGACCATCCGAGAGACATCTTTGTGACGGTCGGACCACGGAGCCATTTAAATGTTATTAAAAGAGGGCGTTAACGGGTTTATCTAATTATTTTGGTTAAATTATAAGAATATAAATCTAAAAAATATAAGAACCAGCCAACGTTTTATTTTTTCCACATTGGGTCTTATAAGAATATTTAAATACCTTAACCAAAAAAGGATTTTGTCGTTTGTCCACAAATTGTTTTAAAAGAGAAAATGATTATTTAAAGGGTTAATGGGAATTTTTGTAAAAACGAAATTTAGTTTAGAGATTTTGATAAAATCTTTTATAGGGAATTAAATGACTTTTAGTTCACAATTTTGTTGGTTGGGATAAAAAACAAAGAAATTAGATTTTGGGCACTTCAGTTCACTAAACTTTTGTTTTAAAGGGGAAACGAATATACAAGGAAATTAAGATTTCAAAAATGTTTTTTTTAACCCAGTCTCAGAAACCATTTAGGAGTTATGATCAAAACCATACGCTTCGGGGCCAGATACTAGGGATGGAGACTTTTTAATTTAGATTGCAAAATTTTTTTTATTTTATCTATAAGTTTAAAACCAATAAGCGAGGTTTACAAACAAAATAATCAGTCTTTTGTAAAATGCCTCTGAAAAAAAATAAAACAAACAAATTTATAATTTTTTCTTCTTTAATAATTACATAACAAAAAATAGTAAAAAAGAAATGAGACCAAAAACTATGTTCTTTCGACAAAGGTTTTCAGCTTTTTGGATTATGACAAAAATCCAGGGAGTTAAAAAAGTTCATTATGCCCTTGTCATGGGCCATCTGTTTTTTTCAGAACAGGGATATTAAAACACATTTGATCGAATGTGCCGTTGTTGTACCATTCTGTGGCTTTTGCATTCCCTGGGTTTTTTATTATTTTTTTTGTCCACCGGACAATTCCCCAAATTCCGGGAGAATTGATCCAAAAACAGAATCTGTTTTTTTCCAAATACGTACCACCTTGGTCCGTAAATATTTATAGCAGAAGTTCTGTGGGAGACCCTAAAGAATCAGTTTATTTGCTTTATTACAGCCTGAGCCGGAACATTCGCGGTCACGCCCGATTCCGCCGATCACCGAAATTCAAAGGAATTGGCGAACCTTTCATCATCCGACGAACATCCACTTTTCAGGTCCGTATCTATAAACCCTTTCTTCAAACACTTTGGACTTCGCTTAAATAGTTCTTTAACCACATCAGTTCCACAACCTTCACCAGATCAGAATCATCTTTAAAAAGCAAATTCTTCATTTAACGCAAAAGCCATAGTAATTCAGTCTATATGTTTCCAAAAAAAAAAAAACGTTTAAACACAATAAAAACAAAAACCAATATTTAAATGTACCGAAAGAAAAATCAACCTACGCCTCGAGCGCAATGGACCCCATAACTTGAAAATTATTTACTTCCCCACGCGGGTCACCGTTCGAGTCCAAGACGACGAGTTGGTAAAAAAAAGCGGGCAACGGATTGAGCAACAAAAAAGCCGCTGGGTTGGGAGAGGTATGAACAGGGAAAATTCTAGAGTAATTAATAAGACCAAAATGATTTTTTCTTTTATACTAGTCGATATTAAAAATCAATCAAAAAAATTTTCTTTATGAAAGGAAAAGAAAAAGGCCCATGCAAAATCCAAAGAAGTTAAGGAAATTTTTAGATTTGAAATGTATTTGGAACTCAAAGGTACAAATGACTGGCCTTTTTTACGCACAATGGGGACGACCTAACCCTCAAAGCCATTAATAGATTGAAAGGCGTCCATGAAATTTCTGAAATGTTCTATTCCCTTCACATTTTTGAGGCAAAGTTATTAGATTAAAGGTGGTAGTTATTGTGTAAAAAAGATTAAGAATTAGGTCAATGAGTTGTTAGTATCTCTGTTTAAAATGAAAACAAAGTTTAGTTTAAGCAAAATCGTGTTTTTTCGGGATTGTTTGTTTCAACATTATTATTTTTTTAGAAACACTAGCAGACACACTTTAAACATGAGAGTGTTTTTATTAGAGCTTACTGATGATGTACCCATATAAGGGACACAACATATCTTTGAATTACAGAAGTCATATAATTTTCAAATGTTTCAAAATTTATAATAATATAACGAGAAAAGTAATACTTATTAAACATTTTAATTTCACAAAAATTTGATACTATATTTTTTTTTTAAAAATTTGCAATTTCTTCATTCTTCACATGAGCTTTTTCAGCCCTCCCGTATTGCACTTATTCATTTTGCCTTTATCAAAGAAATGATTTAAATCCCAGCCACCACCCATTTTCAAGAGTAACGCACAAGAAAACACTAAATCATATAAAAGAAAACCCACAGCTTCCACTGCAAACTTAGAAAAGGTATTAAATATTTATTCCTTCATCCGGTTTTGAACGTTTTATAACCGCTTGTCCGAGCAAGATTGCACATATCCTTCGAACTACATTGAGTCATGTGTCTTTCCCAGGGAGCCCAAGGTTTATTAGTCCGTCAAGCGAATGAAAAAGTTTGGGAAATACAGAGAACCGCGCCCATGATGATACAAAATATGTTTATTTTTAATTTTAATGTCAACGACCTTTTAAACTCTGTTACCAATTCAAAACAAAGATTTAAATTTTCTGAATGTAAGAATTAAATAAAACGTTTCGTTCCTTTTAGGCGGGAAATGGTTAAATTGACCCCCCCGAGATTAATTTGGGGGGAGCAAGGAGGCGGGATAAAAATTGAAAAAGACGTCAGGGACTTGGGAGTTTTGCAAGATTTTTACTGGGTTTTTTCAGAATTAGCTCCAATTTTAAGGACCGGAACTTTTATTATTAAACACGTTAAAACGAAATAAATTAGTTTTCATCTTTTTAGTTGGAAAAATTTTGAGGAAAATTTTAGGTCTATTCAAAAAAAAAAATTTTCACACCCGTTTCCCGTTACCAGATAAACAAATTATCTTATCGTTAGTTATAAAAAAGTTTATTTTATTTATTAAATATTAGGAAATATTAACGTTTAATTTTTTAGTAGTAGTAGAAAGAAACCACTAAAGAATAGTATAGTACTAAAGAAAGTTTTTGATTTTTCCAAATGTTCTTTATTTATTGTGTTCTTCGAATAATTACGTTGCAAAAATTATTATTTGACACCCAACCCTAATAAAAAATTTCATATATGAGAAAGTTAAGGGGTTATCATAGATAAAAAAAGTCGTTTTTTCGTCCATATATGAGGTAGCCCCTTCCAAAATTTGTAAACAGATTTTGAGCAGTCGTTTTAGTAGAAGGTATTGAAGAGGGGTTTATATGTATAACTGGCGGAATGTTATTTTAAGATGCATTGACCTGGGAGCCGGGGGGTTGGGTTAAAAGATCATTTGATCATTCCACCTACAAGACCGAGTTTTCCTTGAAAGGGCCCGAATTCACTATTTTTATGCGTAGTTTTTCTCGGCTCTGCCCATATCTTTAGATTTTAAATGGACTTCCTGAGGTAAAAAGATATTGTTAACGGATTATATATTTTATATAATATAAGAATAAATGCTGACTTAGGTTTGGAGACTATAAAATATATAAAACAAAAAATCTTTCCTTTTTACAACTTTATTGATTTGATTTTCAAAACAATGTTTATAGACCAGGGAATTTTTTAAATTGTCAGTAAAAAGTTTGAGACTTAAAACAAAACAAACAAATCTTTCCTTTTTTAAATATTAGTATAGATTAAGATTTTCAAAAATTGTTAAGATTCTAAGGTATTTTTAAAAACACGTTCTAGCGACTATTGCTGTAACAATGTATAAAGATTACCCAAAGCCAACCCCGAAAAATTTTATTTATATTTTTATTTCTTTTACGCGGAATGGAAAGGGAACGACAGCGTTAAGGGTTTTTTTGTTATATTCATTAACAAAGAATTAGTAAGTTTGTAATTAGATGGCACGCCTGGTTTGGAGTTAAAAAGCGTTTATTTTGTTAAATTTGTACGGGTTTAAAGTTACAAAGACTTGTACTAAAAACAATGAAGTGGGGTTTAATCAAATGTTAGTTAAGTTCGTCTTATTCGAACCTTCTGTGTTACAAAGAACAAAATTGTGATAACCATCTTAGGCTAAGGATTAAATCACAAGCCAGCTTTGGTGGCCAGTGCTTTGGGTCGGAAAGTTTGGAAACTAGAAAGAGGTCCCATGACTCCATCCTTGGTCAGGGAAGGAAATGTTGTTTTTAGCGGAAGTCCAACAAAAGGTCCTCCCCGCTATAAAGGGGGGTTTTAAAAAACAACCAACCAACACATAACCTAAAAAATAATACCCCAAACCAAATACCAAATTAAAAGGAGGGAAAACTTTAATTTAAACTAAAATTTTTAACACGTCAATGAATACAATTAATCCCACTGAAATTTTTAAATTACACATCTCACTTTATTATTATTATTAAAAAATTGATTTCAGAACATTTTTAATTAAAAGTCTTTATAACTTAATTAAAACACTTAAAATTTAAAGAAAATTAATTTAAAAAATAAAAAATTTCACCTTAAAATAAAAAACTATTATGACAAGATGAAATAAATAAAATTAGGCAGTCTATTGTCAAATTATTTTACTTACTGCTTTTATTGGTTAAAAGTTTAAAAAGTAAAGAAAACGAAATTACCGGAATCATCTTATTAAATTAATATTTGAGTGCCTCCAGCTAGTGGGGAGGGGTTTGTTTGAAAGGTTGGTCTTGAACCGGGGACCCCAAATCCAGAGTTTTTGTTGGGGACACCCCGATCCCAATTGTCTGAAAAGGATATCCATGCGTCGGATGGGGCATGAAAAGGGGTCCACCCACCAACCAGCGATTGGACAGTGGGGAAGGCCCAAAAACCCCAATTGATAGGAGGATTAGGGGAGGAAACCAGCAGTGACTACGGCATGATGATGATGATGAACATTTGAGGGGAAGAACTAAATTTGAATTTTTTTTTTCTGTGAAATTTTTTGTTATTAATTAACAGGTCCCCACATTGTTTTCGAACAAGGATTTTCTGGTTTAAAAGTTTCTGAGGAATGAATATTTTATATCGTCCAGAGTTTGAGAGCCTATTCCACCAACTTAAATCTTTCCTCTTATTATTAATGAAAATAAAAGTTTTCTGTAAGATAAATATAAAGGGTAAAACTATTTTGATTCCAGATCAAAAGTAAAGAATGAAGGAACGAAGCAATTTTTTTAATGTAAATTTGTACTGTAAAAGTCTAGATTTCTAAAAATAATATTTCTTTCCTAAATGTGGAAACAAAAAAAGGGTTGTTTATTCAGGTCAGGTTGGAATAACCCGAATGTTTGAGCACGTTCAGGTCTTTGTTTGACCAGATTAATCGTTTTGAGATTCAAACGCTTTATTTGGTAATGATATCGAATTTTGTTCATTTGTTTACTGAAAAGTAGCAAAAAGCGGGGAGAAAAGAACCAACTTACAATTGAAATATATAAAAAAAATAACCCTTGGTGACTGATATACATCTGGACTTGTTATTGATCAAAAACGATTAATTGTGATTGCAAGTAAATTATTTTAATTTGCCGAAAGATGAGACGAGTTCACTTGATGGGAGCCCAAGATAAGAATTCCGTGAGACGCTCAATCCGCTCGCCAACCAGACTTGCACGTTTACCCAGAAAGTCAGTTGGGGTGCCCTTCAAACCGAACAATAAAAGTTTAAACCACTGATTTCGAAAAGGCGGTGGACCACCCAGACGGTCCGGGGTATCTGACCAACTTAAAAAACCCAAAAAAGACGCCTTTAGTTGCCTTTTTATGACTATCCCGAGTCTAGATAGCAAAACATGAGAATTTTCAGTTCAAATGTAATGAATTGCAAAAACCTGAAACTTCCGTTTCGTCAATATGACAATATTTTCAACCAACTTTAAACGAAACAACCCAAAAATACGAATTTAAAAAAGAGCTTAAAAAAAATTTAAAATTCAATTTATGAAATTAAACCAAAAACACTTTTAAGAAATAAAATGTTTAAAGTTTAGGTCATATGGGGTTTTGGGAAAGGGAAGGCTAACTTACGTGGTTAAACATATTTTATCAACATTTCCAGGACAATTTGCATTATGCATAATCTTAGTCCACCCCCCAGGGTTTCTGAAAACGGGCATGGTCCCAAAAATTAATCCAAATTAAAGGGGTTTTCGTTTTTAGGGACAACGGATCACCAATTTAATGAAAAGTTTGGATCCATGGTCAGGGTAAACTGTCGGTCCACCCAAACCACTAGACCAGCGGGTGGAATGGGTATAGTCAAGGGGAAGGCGGGCATTTAGGGGCCAATTCAAGGGACAAACAGGCTGTGAATATGTTTGAAAGTTTAAGTATTTATTTAATAATTTATAACCCGTTTGATCTGTATTAGAAATCGTTTTGGGATAAAACTGAGGTTTAAAAACGTTAAGATTCAGTTGAAACATTTAAAGAAACGAGATCAGTTTAAAATCAAATTAAGATACATTCAAATGACTTTTAATTGAACGATTTAGCGCCCTTAGGAAACACTAACCCAGGTTATTACAGTTAATATTGGGATAAGTCCATTTTGCCTAACCAAACCGGCAACAATTAGACAAAATTGGTTTCTGAAACATGAACTAAATATTTGGGTTTGTCGACCGAATTTATTAACCATGGCACTTAAAAAAGAAGTAATTCATTTGAGAATTGAAATATTATGCCTTTTAAATTGTCTATAAAAACAAACCAGGGAATAAATTTAGATAAAAAAAATATAAAACACTTTACCCCAATACATACAAAAGTTTTGTTTTAAATTTAAGGACGGTTCTCAAGAAGGGTTTAGAAAGGGTGGACAAATAATAAATAAAGTTGTAAAAAAAATTTCAAAAAAAAAAAAATCATATTAGGAGAATAAAAATTTTAAACAACCCATAAAAATAATAATTGAAGTTAATGACGTAGGTTAAATTTTGGCTTTTCGGCACCAAAATCTACCGAAGCATCGTCCACGAATTTAGTAAGCTAAAAAGGAAAGGCTTTTTTAACAAGAGTAATCCCACAGAGTTAATAGATTGTTCATACGAAGTGGCATCCGAGCAAAGTTCTTTTTTTTGAAGACTGATTTTAAAAAAAACAATTTAATTATACTGATGAAAACTGTCATTCAGGGTAAATAGAAGGATAAAAAAGATTGATTAACCAAATTTTTCATATTTTTTATGTTATTTTAAAAAGAAATAAAAAAAAAGGACCATGAAAGACAACAAAGAAGATTAGCCAATGCTACCTTATAATAATAATAACGAAGGAAGAACATAAATTTAAACCATGACCACAAAAAAAGCAAAATGAAAGGCTTATGTCAAAAAAAACTTTACCACTTATTAAACTTTACGACATTGTTGGAAGTAAATTGATTATTATGGAAACAGCAGTTCAAGAACTTGACTTGTTTCCCATAAATTACTTTTTGAGCGCAAACACGCCAAATTATAACAAAGTTCTGATTTTTGTAAAAAATAGTTTGTCCCCCTTTTTAACTTTGTCTGGTAATATACAAAGAATATATATAAATTACAGGAAAAGGATAAAATATTTCCGCCCAAAAAAGCAGTAACAAAAGCTCACCCACCTGGGAGACATGAGTTAAATAAAGTAATTTTGTTTAACAGTAATTACCCTGGGCCCTTAAAACCAGAAGGGAAAGCTTATTTATGACTATTTTGGAGAAATAGATAATATTTTCCCAAAAGGAGACCTTAAAATTATTTATAAAACAGAATTCGCCCATAAATCTTTTTACAGCTATAATAATAGTTAATTTTTTTTTGTTTTAAATTGCTGAAGTTTTCTTTAATTTATATTTAATTTAAAAGAAATTTAAAGGGGGCTTTTTTTAACTAGTTTGGGAAACTAAAAAATGATTTAAACATGAATATTTAAACGTATGGATATGCATTTGATAAATTGCAGAACGTCCAGTTGATAAATTTTGCAATCATTGCGAACTTTAAAAGAGTTAAGATATGAATTGACTATTTTATATTGTTTTATCTGTGTTGAAATAATTTTTATTTATTTATATTTACCTTCATAATCAATTTAATTGCCCCCCACCCATAAAATTGACCCCTTTTGAAAAAACGTAAGTTTTTTTAATCTTTTGTTTATTGTTTTTTTATTGTTCAGGAAGCCTTTTAAAAATCTGTCTCCTTCAAATATTTAACATCAAAAAAAGTTTCAAATCTCAAAAAGGTTCAAAAGCAAATGTAAAAAAAAAAAATAAAATATAATTATATCATGGAAATATGGATCAATATTTAGAAAAAAAAGTATAAAAAATTAGTAGTAAATAAAGAAACAAAAAGTAATGAAAGAAAATAGTAGATAAGTAATGTAAAGAAAGGAAAGATAAAGTTGAGAACATAGGTAAAAGTTAGGGAAAAAAAGGAAGAAAAAACATAAAAAGATAAATATAAGTTAAATTAAAATAAGATAATTCAAATGAATATTAGTAAATTAAGATGTATACTAAGACAAAAAAAAGGAAACGACAAAAGAAATAAAAAAAAATATAAAAAGTGAAAACAAAAGACTGAGTTAAAAAGAAAAAAAAACAAAAGAGGGACCCTAATGTTGGATCAGGGTAATTAAACGCAAAAAGGAGGGCCTCCGTGGTCCGAAGAACTTGGGATTTTTTTTCATTGATGGGCTAATAAAGTTCCAGGTGGAGGCCGGTTTAGAAAAGGGTTACCCCCGACCCCAGGGTTCATTGAAAAGGGTCCGAAGGACTCATGATAATGGAATTTAAAGGGTAAAACCAAAACCGGTTTAAAGAGTTTTGTAATTCTAACTAAAGATTGGTGTTTGGGATTAGTAAAAAGTTTAGTTTTTTTTATGAAAATATAATAAGTATCAAAAAATTTAAAAATTTAATTTTAATATTTAAAGGTAAAATTTTTATTTCAATAAAAGGAAATACAAGAAAACAAGAAAAAAAAAACTCTTTTCAAAGATTTTGGATTATTTTTTTAATGAAGTTTTTTTCAAAAAAGTTACAATATTGGACGATTGGGAAATTTAAGAACAACCTTTGTTGGTAGTCGTTTATATATTATTTAAATATATTTCGCAATTTAAATTTAAATTTGGCCCGCATGTTTAAAGAAATTCCTGAATTTTTTATTTAAAAAGTTGCGCAAATTTTATTATGCTTTTTGGCATTTTTGTTGACTTTCAAAAAGTTTTAAGATTAAGTTTAATTTAGTTTTAAAGTTTAAAAGCTTATTTTTAACCAATATTTAAAACAAAAAACTTTGAGCATAAAGATCTGTTTGGTTTTAAAACCTGTTTTTTATTGCCTTTTACAAATAAAAAAGATAAAATTATAAATTTTAAAATAAAATAAGGTCGTTGGGGTTTTTGTGTACCCTTTTTCATATTTCGTTTTTTTAACCAAAAAGGATAAAAACAAAAAAAAAATATATTTTTATTTAACATTGGAAGTTTAAATATTGGGAAATGAAATGTTTTTCTGTAAAATTTTAAAAAGTTATTATAAAAAAGGAAAATATTTTTATTATTTAACCCCAAAAATTTTAAAAGGGTTAATTTTACATGAAAAAGTTCTTTTTAAATTTTTTTATTTAATGAATATTATCCGCCTTTAAAATTATATAGGCTACCCCAAAACCCCTAATTCCATTAAAGGGTTTTTTTTTATAAAGAAAATGACCAAGATTAGAGTAATTTTTAATTGATGTAATATCTAAGGATTAATATTTAGGTCAAAAATTAAACCAGGCAAAAAGAAACTTTTTAAATTAAATAAAAGGGGAAACATGCGGAGGAGGAGAAACTGGGTTTCAATTTGTTTTTATGCCAACCTTTTTTGCCCCCCTTTAGGGTCCAAAACAAAATAAAGAGAAAAACGGAAAAACTTCATTTAAAACGGCTTCAGTCCAGTGGCCCGGTAGGAAAACTTTAACCCCACCTTTTTTTTTCTAATTCCACTGCCCATTTCGGGCCCAAAGAAATACATCCCCTTGAAAACATCAAACACAAATTAAATAATTGTCCCTTTTAAAGGAAAAAGGCAGGGTTTAACGTTCCGAAAAAATTTTTCATTGGAAATTCCGGTGGAGGCTGTTAGGAAAAAAGGATGTTTCATTTCCGACCTGGGTGGCACCCTTGTACCCTTACTCATTCCCATGAGGCGGGACAAGGGGCCGATTTAGAAAATTTGAATTAAAAAAGGAAAAATTTAAACCGGTTTCTAAAACATTTTATTTTAATTAATTTTGGTTGTTATGAAGATTAGTAAAAAACTTTTGTTTTTTAACAATTTTTAAACAAAAGATTATTTTAAATTTTTTTTAAAAATTGCCCCAAAATTTAACAATGTGCCACAAAGGAATTTGAAAAAAAGAAAAAAGGAAAATAAACTTGTTTCCAAGAAACCCGTGCACTGTTTAAAAATGTTTATTTAAAAAAAATAGGTGTCGGGCAAAACAATAAATTTATATGTTTAAATTTAAAACCAAAAAGGGTTTTGAATTTCATTTTTTAAAATGGTTTACACATCCTTTATTATATAGTTAATTTTTTTTTTTAATATAGTTATTTGAAAATTAAATTTAAATTTTTCTTTTATATTAATTTTTAAACAAAGATATTTTTTTTTTTGAAAAAACCTTACACAAAAAAAGCATTTAAATTTGTTAAAACGCCGTTAAAAAAAAAAAAAAGGAAAAGAATTTTTTGGAAATTGGCACCGACGTGTTGTTTTGTAATAATTACCCACAGTTTTGTTTAAAAACATATTTTGGGGTTTTTTTCAAGGAATTTTAAATTTTCTGAATTTAAATCAGAAAAATATTTGAATTCAAAAATTACTTATAAAAATATTTGGAAAACTGGCCATCCAAATCACCCAAGGCTCCCTTTGGTTAATCACCGATGATTTTTAAAGTTATAAGGGCAAAATTTTAGAAATTTTTTTAAAAACAATTAGTTGTTGCTATTTATATTTAAATTTTATTGATTTAAATTTAGCCCAATCAAAACCCATTTTAATAAAAGCAAAAAACTATTATTCCAACAAAAGTTTGGCCAAAAACTCTTAATTTTTAAAAATGGAGCGAATTAAAAATTCAAATTTCAAAGAAATGGTTTTTTTTTAAATTCAAAACGTTTAAACTTTTGCAAATTAAATTAAAAACGGAAGTGTTGTTTGTTCGTTAATAGTTAATTAATCCAGCTTCAGTATAATAAACTCATCATCATCATCATCATCAGCCTGCGTTAGTCCACGCTGGACATAGGCCTCCCCTAATGCACGCCACCGTTTCCTATCTTCGGCTATTCTCATCCAGCCCACACGGCCACTTTCGAATTCGTCACCCATCTGCGAGGGCGTCCTACACTACGTTTGCCGAGCCTCGGTCTCCACTCCAGAACTTTTCGACTCCAGCGGTCGTCAGTTCTGCGGCTTATATGACCGGCCCACTGCCACTTCAGCTTACTAATCCGGTGGGCTATGTCAGTGATTTTGGTTCTCTGACGGATCACGTCATTTCTGATGCGGTCCTTCAGAGATACTCCGAGCATAGCTCCTCTCCATAGCTCGCTGAGCGACTTTAAATTTAGGACCAGTCGAACCGTAAGTGTCCAGAGTCTCGGCACCGTAGGTCAAAACGGGTAGGACGACAGATCGAATGTTTCGAATAACCGTCAGAGTTTTTATTTAAAATTGACATATCGTTATTTTCATTAATATTTCCAATCATTATATTAGATTTGATGAACCAAAAATACTGGCTAATGAACATCGATTTATACCAAGGATGATTCGGAAGCAATAGAAATTAAAATATCCAAATTTTAATAGAAGGATGGTTGGTCGTTGCCACCTTCCTGGGATCCAATAATTTCAAAAACTAAACGATGAGTATAAAAACTTTTGTGAAACCAACATTAAAAATTAAGAAAATGAACGATATGTCAATTTTTAAATAAAAACTCTGACGTTATTCGAAACATTGAAATACAGACATATACCAACTTAGTCTGCCCGTGATCATGGATGCTGGAAAGAATCCGAAACGTCAGGAATAAATATATTTTAAGTAACGCGAAAATCCGTAAATTAGTGGATTTGATATGTATAATAATCAGCGTAAATAAAGAATAATTATATTCTTTTATTACAAAGATGGAAAACTTTGTTTACAAAACAGTTTTTCATCTTTGTTGCTTAAATAACAAATTTCATGGAAAGATCGAATTAATATTGGTTAATTATTAACATTTAATTTCGTTAAGTTTAAAAATCTTCTATTGTCTTTCTAATTTCTTTTATCTAATTCATTTCTATAAATTAATTTTACCTATATGAGTTTAAATAATACATGAAACATTTTCTAAAGAAGGCTTTCTAAAGGTCTCCTTTTTACACACGGTGCCCTTTTCTGCCACGAAGAATATGTGTATAAACTGCTTTCTTCCTATTTGAAGGGCATAGCGTGACATTATTGGGTAAACGTAACACCAAATCTCAAGGCTTCTACAACGATGGGATTCATGACAGAGGTATTGTCACACTGTTGTCTGTACAATCTTATCCAAGGGAAAAGGAAGTCTTACATCTGAGTACACAATTTATAATCTCATGTTCCTAATTTGCTGAAACCCTTTTTACTCTAATAAGGGTTTTGGGTCTCTGTTAAAAGCACTTACCATTAACTCGACTAAAGATAAAAATCGGAGGGCGAACAAGGTAGCATGTAACAAAAAACATACGCTCCGAATTTAGGACCCCCTTCTTTCGGGAAGTCAAACAAAAATAACATAAATTTGTTTCTTGTCCTGACAGAAAATTATTGTAATATTTGTTATTTTTGTCTTTTAATGTAAATACTGTCTATATGTAGTCAAAATAACTTTGTCTATTAATCTTTTGCTTTTACCGGTATAACTGATTAGTGAAAATTCTCAATAATACCAAATGTCCAATGTCAAGGCTTTAAATACATTTGTAGGTAACCAAGAATATATACTTCAGTCATCTACAAACTAAGAGTTACTGACTTCGGTATGGATTTAATGATCGAAAACATAAAACTGTGACTTCAATTATAGTTAGGTTATATTTATTCCAAATGGAGCATTTCACAGTCTATTTTAAAAATGCTCTTTGAAAAATTCCTAGTATTTTTAAAGCAGCGTGGTACGGTCGTAATTCAAAAGAGAATAAAACACACGAGGCAAATATGTAAATTACCGTATTAATATTAATTTTGTGGATGTTGAAGAGTTCTTTTTTACTTTTCAATTCTCAAAAGGGTGAAAAGTGTTTATATAATTGTCTTTACATTTTATTAATTTGAATAAAATTTTAGAATTGCTGCATATGTTTGTTTATAAAAGAAAAACTAACATTTAATTGGGCTATGACTAGTAAAAGTTGCTTTAAAAACTGTGTTCCAGTACCGCACCACAGGGAGCGTTTTCGCCGCAAATCATTAGTGAGTAAATGCTATTGTCTTCCGGTTTGAAGTGTCCCATGTCCCACCGTGGTCCCATGCAGCTTTTATTATATGCAGGTCGTACAATTTTCTGTGCGACTAACTGCTCTAACTAATGAAACAAAATAATTCAACGCATAGAATGTACTTACATTTATCTAAAACACAAAATGAATGCGCACACCCATGTTTTAGACTCCTTATTCCTGTCGACCCGTACTTATCGCCTTGAGCCTCGGACAGATACCATTTTATCTATAAATCAAAATTAATCGTTAAATTATATTTTGGCGATTAATATTTTTTTTTACCAAGACATAGCTAATCGTTATTTTACAGTTAGTATGGTTTAAATTACTGAATGTTCCATTACAATTATTAAACATTAAATTATTAATAATTAGACATAGAAATTAAATCACATATTTTGTCAAGGTAATATTAACGTTGTGTTTTTTACACACTATTGGAAAAAGAAACTTATGGCTTTTATCGGTGTCTAAAATTATCTTTAGGCATTTACGACCCGCATAATTTTAGTCGCGTAATAGCAGTAATTAAGATGATGTTATTAGGAGCTTTAAACAAACGGTAAGGACTCGAAAACTAAGTCTTGTTTCAGATGCCATATGTGAAATATATCGCGGAGAGCTTATAGCTTTATTAGCTTTATACACAAACTGCCTCCGTAGCCTAGTGGTATAGGCGTGTGCTTTAGAATTCGGAGGTCATGGGTTCGAATCCTGCGGGGACTCAACAAATTTTCATTGTTGTTTCCTAGTTGGTTAGGCAATTTGGGCCGATCACCCATTTGTCTGAAAAGTAAGATGATCCAGTCGGACGGGCATGTAAAAGTCGGTCCACGCATTGGACCAGCGTGTGGAATGGTCCAAAAACCCCCTAATGGATAGGGGTGTATTAGGGCAGGCCTATGTCCAGCAGTGGACTATCAAATGCTGATGATGATTATACAAAATATGCTTAAGCTTTTAGAATGCTTGGAGTCTGTTATTATATCAAAAAGTTATCGATTATTCGCTAATTATAGGTACCTTATTCATTGTACAAGAGATCTGCTGTACGATTCTATTACAAAAAATATTTCTCATCAATTGCCTCAATATAAATTAATTATTTTAAGTCATACCGATAATGTTCTACATAGTTGGCGAAAATCTATTACGAGTCTATTTATGTGAATAATGCCTCCGCCCTGTGGTTTCTCCCACGTGTTAATGAAACAAAATGATAAAAAAAAATTGTTAAATTTTGACAAAATGCAATGCAATGTAGTATAAACCATCAAGGACCCTCTACAAAATGATTTCCAAACCTTTCGCGTGCTTTTTTAGGCTGTTAAGACAAATATTACATTTATAAATTCATTTATGTTATAATAACTTTAACACATAAACGTTCCTTTACTACTTTTTTAAATTTATTAACAGTCAAATTCTGAACGTTTACTGGGATTTTGTTGTAAAAATGATACATTGTCCCATAAAGATTTACTTATTCTTCGCAGTCTAGTTGCTGGAAGAATTAAATATTTGTTTCTAGTATTTATGTTATGTGTGCATCACAAAAGTCTACGAAAATCATTTCTATTTTTTCTACATTAGGTTTTCGAAAATGTATTGAGAAGTAACGGTTAGTATTTTAATCTCTGGGAACAATTTTTCAGGGATTCTTTGGGCCCAGGTTATAAACCGCTCGAATAGCTCGGTTTTGGAGGACAAAGATCGTATTAGTATCCACTGCACTTCCCCACGTAGAATGCCATAAGACATTACACTGTGGAAATAGCTAAAGTATACGAACCGGGCAGTCTCCATGTCAGTTAATTGTCTGATTTCTTGACAGCATATACTGCAGAGCTGAGTTTATTCGAGAGTCTATTAATATGAGGGCCCCACTGCAATCTGGTATCTATTGTGAAGCCCAGAAACACGGTTGACTCAACAACGTCTATCTCTTCCTCATCTATAAACACTTCACATTTACTCGGTCTTACATTTGGAGTCACAAATTTGATACTTTTTGTCTTCTTCTAGTTTAATTGCAAATTATTGACACTAAACCAGTGCGCCACTCTAGAGAGTTTTTACATCGTCATTTATTGATGTGTGTCGTTTAACTTTAAAAATCGAAGTATCATCAGCAACAATACTATCTCTTCGTTTTTATTAATAACATATGGTAAATCATTTATAGCAGATGAGAAAGAGAAAAGGCCCAAGAATAGACCTGTGGGACACCAATATTTACCGAGGCCTCAGGACTACATTAATATAGGAACTATCCGTTTTATTTTGAACATTCTTATATCATCGGAAAGCTTCATGCCTTAACTGACTTTTGTAGCATTGTTACAGTACAAATAGCAAGTTTTCTATCTAAAATTAAATATAACATTTATATAAATAAATATACAAAACATATCACTTGCCTTTAATAGAACTAAGTCATAGAAAATTGGGTTACAAATTTTTAAATGTATATTACTTCTTGGATGGTTTGTAATTAGATCATTAAATCTAACAATGAATCTTAATTGCAAGCTGTCACTTTCTGAATATAGACTTAATATATCTGGGAAGATAAATCGAAAACAGTAAAATTTTATTATATTATAGTGTCTGGTATATTCCAATTATCGTTGCACTGCAATATATAAAAGTGTATTCTTAAAATAACCTTTTATAAAATAAATATGAACTAGTCAAAGTCTTAAAGATTTCTTCTTTAAATCTTTCGACATATGTCGACCTAAAGCAAAGTAAGCTCCTTTCATGGGGGATAAGACCTCAACGTGTTCAAGGGCTTAAAAGGATTTATTGAACATACTAAGAATCTCGTTCGAATTGATAAAAGCTTCACATTCCAGGTATAGTACATTATTTAATAATAATGTAATATTTGTATACACCGTGCAAAATTCTTTAAAGGTATACCGATTTTATTATTAAATAGAATGTATATTTTTCTGTTATTGAAAACGGTTATATATAATCGTTTCTCTTGTCCAATATTGATATGTATATACTTTTGAATAACAATGATTACATATACTATTTAATGCTAATAAGAATCAATTTTAATATTTTTAGTCTTACGTTAGATTAACAATTGTACTGTTATCATAACGTAGGTTTATTCAATTCGTAGATCAATGTAAGTATATTAGATTAATAGTTAATATTTAGAACATATCTTAGAAAAATATTTTGCATGTACAGGTGCAAAACATAATGATGCCTTCAACTTCATTATGAACTATGCAGATTATCTCAATGGATTACGAATTACAATAACAGTCAATCTATTAAAAAGAAAGGCAAAAAAGAAGTAAATAATTAATTAATTGTTATGTCCGAATATATTTATGTCGAATGTACTTTATTACAAAATATTTTAATAACAATAGTGACTGAAATTTTTATTCAAAATGGAAATCCTAATTTTTGTAATATTAAACAGTTTTGATTAGCAAGTTCCTTCATTGTGCTCTATTTAAATCTAATGTTTTTGCTTTCAAAACAAACATAAAAGCATTGCTCTGGTTCTCTGCCAGAGCCGTTTGCAATTAACGCAAAACGCCTTTCAACTATACATATATTTTCTCTTTTGATTAACAATGTGTTGAGAATGAAAAGGATGGATTTAGAGTCCACTTCAAAGAAATCTCACAGATACGTATTTTGTATGAAAAAATCCCTGGAAAAGTTTTGTGTACTTAGAGTGAAAATTTAATTTCCATCCAATGTTACTTCTTACTTTACCCCTTTTTTTAATGTTATTCTTATATTTGTAATGGTTTATCAGATCACAGAAAATATAGATTTCGTAATCCTTTTTAAAGCAAAAAATAAAAATCAGTTAATGGTTTTGAAATTATAAATTGCATTTATTAATGTTTTTTAATTTGAAGTTTGTCTTCTTATTTATTAATTATTATTTTTAACCTGATTAGATTATGGTTTAAAAAGATATTTAATTAAAGATATTTAGAGCGACATTTAATTATAATATTTAAAACAATTTATTAGGTATTCATATATATTTCAAAACTTAATAATAATATAGTTACTGGCTCAAAACCATAGAGAATAAAATAAAAATGATGAACATAAACAAAAAAAAAATCACAAATAACTTAGTATACATGTAAATAACGTGTGTTATGCCCGTCCCTGTTTATACTTTCGGCATTTTCAGGTGGTCTCAAAACCGAGCCAACGCAACAGAAAGTTCCAACTGACGTTGCACAAGATGCACCAACGGATCGTCAGTGATGAGGTGTACACCACGAAAGATGGTGGGCAGGGGTTACTAGCGCCTTGCTAGCATAACCGAAGTGCAGCCTCCGTAAGTACCCTGGTGAAATCGGATAATGCATTACACGGCAGGTGCAGAAATATAAAGGACACCCTCTATCCCAGCCAACGAGCAATGGAAAGACCCAGCAGTGCTGAAATCCGACCGTGAGACTGTTGGCAAGAGAAAGAGCTACCAGGCGGTTCTACAAAGCTCTTCACGAGCCTCATGTAGACGCTACCACCTCAGTAAACTGGACGTTTTGACCTTTGGAGAAACTGAGGGTTTTGCCTGTGCAATACAAGATCAGGTTATTAAGACCAACAACTACAGGAGATACATCAAGGATGGCACCACAGACGTTTGCCGGCGTCGCCATCCTGAGGAGACCCTTGCAGTTATTCCGGTTGTTCGGCTCTTCTAACACTAGTCATTTGCCCAGACACAACCTGTAGCCAGGGATACCCATCAAGAGCCTGCCTGAAATGCGGTCTCGTAAATCGGAGATTGGCATGTTAAAGTCATACATTTTGTAGCTGGTCAATTAAGACATCAATAATAATGTTAAAACTTAGAACTAAATGTTTCAATGTTAATGACACATCACTAATTTACAAATAGCTTTTTAATTTTGAATCAGTTTTTTTAAGTTGAATTTGTCTAATCATTATAATCTTAAAAAGTGTTAGTTTATCGAATGAAGTTCTTCGATTAGGCTTTGCTAAAATGTCAGACATCTAGTATTGTAATGAAACTTTTAACATCTAACCTTATTTAAGTTTTTCACTAAAAGACTCCTGGGTGCATTATTTTCAAAGTTGTAGGGACATTACTGTCTCTGACAACGTTCAACGAGTTTACCCTCGTTACTAAGTACGTTAAAACTTGTTTTGGATTTGTTGTTGATGGCTTTAACTTTTTCACCCGTTTCCTTTAAGTTCATATCTCTAGTTCCAGGATTGTTATTAAGATTTTTAGCATCAATAATTTACTTTATACAAATGTATGGAGAAGAATTTCTGTACTCAATTTAGTATATTAGTAATATTTGTCAGAAATTCTCGTGTCATTTTTCAAATTTGAGATGGTTAATATTTAAATTATTTTTATGAATATCGGACACGGAACACACAGAAAACATCATTCACGTAAACTATTTTATATGTATTTATGCAATAGACTGCGAAGAACTAGACTTCCAGCAACTAGACTGAAGAATAAGTAAATTTTATGGGACAATGTATACGCTTTTACAAAAATCCAGTAAACGTTCAGAATTAACTGTTAAATTTAAAAGGTAGAAAGGAACGTTTATGTGTAAAAGGTTATTAAACATAAATAATTAAAATGAAAACACAGCCTGGTAATGGAATGCTCTGCTCCAGGCTTTTAAGTAATATAAGTATGATGAACTGTATGTAGCTCATAAGAAAATTTATATGTATATATTTAATTATTTTAAAAGATGACAAAATAGGCCCGCTGAGTTCTTTCGCGGTTCTTTCCCAGGTCGAGGCGTCTATTCCGAACCGGTGGTAGCGTCCTTGACAATCAATTGCAGTGTTACACTTCATATTGAATAAAGATATTTTGAATTTGAATTTGAATATGTTTGGTATTGTAAATATTTTACTAAGAAAAATTCCTAGCATGAAAGTTTTTTTTTTGTTTCAAATATGTTATATTAAATCATTATATTATTCTTACAATTACCAAGGCACATTTGATTGTTTCTTATATTTGAAGAAATGACTTGGCGTTAAACTGTTGCTGCAGATTGGTTTACGATTTACTTTAAGTAAGTCATTTGAACCTCATATTCAGTTTCATTTGAGGTCGAAATATGAATACCATTGCTAGAACCAATTAAATAGTAATTTAAGATCACCTTTACTTATCACTCATGCAAAGACAAAAAGAGACAAATGAAAAAAACATATAAACCCTCTTTATCTTAGAGGTTATAAACAATTTCAATTTTTCTGAATATTCACTTTTTATTCATTTGTGTACCAAAAAATCGAAAAGCCGGATATCATTGAAGAATATACTTATTCCAAAAAGTTTAACAGCAGTGGATTTTGAAACAATGTTTTCAAGCCTTTTTGGATCGCCATCGACCCGTATCCATGAAGGGTCAAATGAAATCAGTGTAAAGAGTCTCTAGAAATTGAAATTTATGGAAGCAACGTTTACAAAAACATTTTTTATAATCATCAACCTTTTACCGGATACTAAATACGATGTGACGTGAGCGGCGCTGTGATGAGTTTCGAGAGTGACACAATTTATAACATTTTATCACGTCAATGTTTGTTGAAAATATATTATTTTAAAGTAGGTTTCTACCAAAATAATATATTTTCAACAAAAGCTGTTAATTGTAGGCAAATCATAAGATAAAGAATAGATCTAGTGAAGAAAGATTTTTTCGGAAAAGTGCGTATTGAACGTGCTTCAATAGTTTCATTACCGATAGTTCCTACGTAATTTTCGAAAAGTGCATTTATCGTGCCTTCTAGTTTAGTAGTTTTCTACCGATGCGTCTTATATTTATGTTGACATTTGACACTAATCAATAAAGTTCTATTTAATAGATATGAAAATGTCACTTATTTAATACGACATTCATTGACAGTGTTGTTATCGTATTCCGATAAAGAACCGACTGAACCGAAGAAAATAAGTTTTTATATTTTTTATTTTAGCATACGCAGGCAGGACGATATTCAGGCCACCTGATGGAAGTTACCGACGCCTAGACATTAGATACCAGTGGTACCGCCAACGCGCTGCCTACCGTGCGAAAAGGAGTAATTTGTTTACCCCTGTTAAACTGCACGGTGCCTTCAAACCGGAACACAGGGTTTCACACCACTGTTCGCGGCAAATAGGCACCGGTGGTTCCACCAGTCGGTCTCCCTGTAAACGGGACTCACCAGTCTAAATATGTTTCTATACCTATAGTTTATTAACAACGTAGAATTTTACAAGTTTAAGTTAAACAAGGTTTCTGAAAACTCAAATTAAAGCGTGTCTTATTGTGCCTACTGCCTGATTTTGCTTATATTACAAAGTGGTATAACAGGTTGAAACGCGATTCAAGTGTCGGTGTCTTGTTGGATACCGATAAATGTTATATTTATTTTTTGTAATGCGGTAAATTTGCCTTGCTTTGATAATATTATTAATCCGTTTACTTTATTTTAATAACGTTAATATTTATCAATTGTATGGTTTAAACAGTTTTTTTAATGCTCTCGTTGTCGCATTATTCATATTCAAACCAAACTTCTTTACGCTTTAGATAAAAATAATCGCAGGCTGTTAAATTTTTGCTTGATCTTATGGCCAATGTATAGACTGCTTATAGTCATACTATTAGAAACAATTTTGGGAGCTGTAGAATTTTTTTATTAATGGAGTATCATGCATACTGATAGTATTGCTTTAGCAAAACCTGCTACCCAAAAACATATTACGACAACACAAAATATTTTTAGTAGGTAGTGCAATTATTTTTTCACAATAAATAGAAGTATTCCACTTTTAATTAGATATCACGTTTGGCCAGTGAATTGTGCCGAATTGGTCGCCAAGTCAAGTTTTTTAGCTTTGACCGGATCATTTGATAACGTCACGTGCAGCGACATTAGAGAAACGGATCAAGATTCTTGTCTCTCTACTAATGTGTTCTAAATACGTAAATCACGATTTTTTCATTGAAGACGATTGTTATTTTTTTTTGTAAATCGTGAGTTTATAATAAACTAATTCATATTTCAGATTCATTTCACAACCTTAGGGTGTACCAATTAACGTTTATAGGAGGGTAATTAAAGTATTTAATTAAGTTTATAGATTCAATACAATTCATAAGTAAAAAACTGAAACGTTGTCAATGCCTGAAAATAGAATAGATTTTAATCCAATATTTAATATAATGTGCATTTTTAAATTCTAAACTAGCATTAGTTTAAATATGAATAGCTTAAACAGGCAGACAAAAATTATATTGTTTATTAATGAAATTCGATTTCTATAAATAAAAGTATAATATAGTTTCCTTAATTTTATTTCAATTACAATATTGCAAATGCTATTTAGTATTTAGATTAAATCGGTAGGTTTTAGTAGACTATACAAAATATTTTCTTCAGGCTATTTTTACAAAAAGGTTTAACATTTCTAGGTGTTCCGACGTGAATTTAAACTATTAAGAGCGCTACGTTTGGAAACGTTTTACTCGAACAGCTTTGCAGAGGTTTCGTAAAAAGTTTTTAATTGTAGAAATATAAAATGTTGAAAGTAATTTCGATCTAACAATTTTTTTTCCAACAATTGATTTTGATAAAACTAAAAATTTTATGTTCAAAACCACTGTATATACAAAAATAATGGCCAAATTAATTTTAATATGTATTGATTGTTTAGTTTACTTTTAAAAAAATCATGTTAAAGATAACGTTACTTCTTACATTTGTAAATTAATACAATTAGTATTAATTCCTATATTTCTATCGATATATTAAAAGCAATTTAAAAACTTCTTGCTTTGCCACTTTCAACCTCTCTGATTTTATTTTTGACATCTGTTTCTATGATTTTAATGAGTGCATTTAGAATACTTTTCTTTTTTTTACATCAATCTTCCTTTATTTCCACTGAAAATCAGCTTTCATCTAGTGAATAACTTTATAATATGCTGAGTGTAAACAACTTTGCTGCCGAACTGCCTTCGTAGCCCAGTGGTTTGGGCGGTGCTTTAGAAACCGGAGGTCGGGCCTCAATTTGGGGGACTCAACAAATTATCATTGTTGTTTCCTAGTTGGTTAGCAATTTGGGCATCACCAATTGTCTGAAAAGTAAGATGATCCATGCGTGGATGGGCATGTAAAAGTCGGTCCCACCCACCAACACGCATTGGACCAGCGTGGTATAGGTCCAAAACCGCCCAATGGATAGGTTTTAGGTGTCCAGCAGGGACTATCAAGTTGATGATGAGATGAAACAATTTTGGTATATTTTGTATTCTTTTGTTTCTTTATGTAACCTATAAACATTAATTGTTATTTATATGTACCAGATAAATTTTATCTCTTCTAAAATCTTTTCTAAAATATGACTAAATGGCTTTTTTCGGTAGCTTTTTTGTCATTCAATAAAAACATGAATCACTTCTATGTGGAACGAAATCATTTCGATTTGAATAGTCATTTTAAAATACTGTGCTGCATTTACAAATAACTTTGGGTATCACTCATATAAGCATTTCCAATTTTGAAATGGGGCTCTTAAAAAAATATTTGACGAACCTACTATTTAAAACGGAAGTGAAATCACGATTTTGTCTAACTCTACCACATAGAATTATTGAGTAAACACTTAGTAAAAACCAAAAGTAAGTGTATGGTTGTTCTGGATTCTCAACCTACGCATCAAATAATTAAAATATTTGTTTGAAATATTCAGTTAATAGTATCGCTTCAGTATGATAAGCTCGGTAAGAAACATTGGAAGTGGCATTAATCTACTGTGGCCTCCTTCTCCATGCGCCTTGTTCCTCACGTGTGAGGGTTGTGACCACCTTCAGCCGTTACCCTCTATCTCACGATATTACGCCATCTCGTTTTATCTCCTTCCACTTGGAGGGCAGCGTATTGAGTACAGTCGAGTGTAATGCAAACCTTCTGGTTGCACCCTCCGCCTTTCCTTCAGCCAAATTTCAAGTTTTCAGTTATCTCCCGGTTTCCGTCGGGTTGGTATTCGCTTAAGGCAGATGGTAGAAACCCTTGTTTTAATTTAAAGTTTTGTTTATATGAATATGGTGTTGAAAGGAAATTTAACAACATATCGGTCGAACAGTTTAATTTTGTTTTCCGAGATATTTCTGTTATACGTTTCGAACAGCTTTCAGCGTTTTTTAAAAACAATTTCCTACCCTTTTACTATTAAAGTCCCACAAAAGCCGATTTTGTGAGGTAGATCAAGGCGAAATTATTGGACAATTTCGATTAATTGCCAATGGGCTTTAAATCTTTTTACCTTTTCTTATCATTTTTTGCGTTTTTAGAAAACCCGAAATTTTAAACGATTTCGAATTCTCTTAAACCCTTTTCAATTTTATCTGGGTAGTGGGTTGTCATGGCAAGATTATAAGAACGCTATAAGGGCCAAACTTCGTTTTAAGTTCAAGTTTTATAGTACACCATTGAAAAAATTAGAATATTGGCGAAGGCCAAATAAAACTTTCCCTCTTTTTTTAATATCCGTTATACTAAAGAAAAAGGGATGGAATAATTGTGCCTTTGGAAAATCCCCGATGTTTTTTTTACCCCATTACAAAAACCCCAATTTTGGTCCTTTTAGTTTATGAAAGGGGTTTCCAACCTTAGTCCGTTACGTTGTTAAAGTTTTGGTTCATAATTTAAATGTGAAGATATTAATTTTTAAATAAGAAAATAAGGTTAATTTATTAATACAATTTTTAGAATTTTAAGTAAAATCACAAATAAATGTTTTGTAAAAGTATTTAAAAAATACCGAAAATAAATTAAATTGGTATAATCTTTTGCTTTTCTCAGGTACAAGTTTAATTTGGAACAAAAGTTTAAAAATAAAAATTGTTTGGATCTAAATTGAAAGATAAAATTTTTTGCAGAAAGTTACGGTAGAATGGATATAATATCAAACAATTAATTTGTTTAATTTTATGTGTCATGAAGGTGACAATTAAAGAGAAAACATGTATTTCTTGGAAACAAATGAAATATTCTAAACACTCTATGCTAGCTAATAAATGTATTTTAATCAACACGAAAAAATATTAACATAGATTTTTTTTAAAGATTTGATATGTTTGAAATAACACTTATAAATAATTTAACAACAATCTCTTCAAATTATAAATTAACAATTAATCAACCTGTACCAAATTTACCTTTAATATCAAGGCTCACCAGATTATCTAATTTAAGACTCCTTACTTTGGCATAAGTTTTAAAATTTCAATTGTAGAAATCGCTTATATATCTAATAACATTAGAAAACACATCCCTGGATTGAGAGCGAAACTTCTTTCGAGGTTTTACAAAAAAGTATTAATAGAAAAAACATTTATTCTTGCTGAATTATTTTAAATCTATTATAAAGGGCTAAAAGGCCAAAGCGATTGATCGCCAAAAAAAAAAAGAGGCAAAATATCTGCCCTTCCGGGGAAAAAACATCAAACCTGAGGAAACCGGCAAAAAGAAACTCAGGGGACTTATTTTTTTACAATATCCATTACAGAAAATATTCTGGATATTAAACGCCCAGCTAGTGGTATGGGCTTGGCCCAAAAAACCGGAATGTGGTTCCGAATTGCGGGGAAAAATTTTAATTTTGTTTCCCAGTTGGTTAAGGGCAATTTGGGCCGATCATTGTTAAAGTAAGATGATCCCCGGATGGGCATGAAAATCGGTCCACCCCCAAACCCATTGGACCCGTGGTGGATGGTCCAAACCCCTTATGGATAAGGGGTGGGGAGGCCTCCCGCGTGGACTAAAACAGGTGATGATTACTGCAGATATTTACAAACTGAAGTTACTTCATACACAATTTATACAATGAAAAAATAAATTTGTTTGACGGGTATTCAAATCAAAAGAATAAACAATTTCAAAACCAATCGAAGAATTTGATTCTATAATACTTTGTTTGTGACTTAGTTCGTTGTTATCATGGTATTAAAAACCTTTCAATTGAGAGAATAATATTCAGTATATTTCTGATAATGATATTTATTACTTTAATTCCCCACATAAAAAACTTCCCGACCCTTTAATTACATATCAACATTTGCACTGGTCGTCTTTAACTCTCATCATCCGGTGTGTTAGATGGTTACAACTGTCAAACAACAATGCGCCCAACTTATCTCATGATTTTTCAAGAGAAAATATTGATTATCTTATATATCCAATTGTTATCATTTTACCTTTCAAAATTCCACAACAACAAATTAATCCCTGATCTTTCTTCCTATATGGGAAATCATATGGGGGGTCGGCCTTGTTTTTCCTCCTTTTTATCCCTGATGTCGGCCGGAATCGAATTCCTTACCCCCTAACCACATCCTTCCCCTCACCGGTCTTCCTCTGGTCTTCGTTCGGGATGTAAAATTGCAGTGAGTTTCCTTGGTCCTATAAGTTTTTCGTTTCACTGCCATACCGACCTCTCCCGTATTTTATCGCTTCCCCCCGTATTTCCTTTCCCGTTGCGGATCCTGTCCGCCGACGCCGCCGCGAACGGGTCCCAAACAAGACGTAAATTCCTGCCGTATACGGGTATAATGTCTGTTAAGGGTTAAGGACACATTGAGATAAGTTTTGGAAAAGAAACAACCACGAAATATTAAAATTGATATAAAATTCCATTCAATTACAACATTTAATTTTTCATCGATAACAATCACGCTGATTTTATTGTTTAAATATTAAATATACAATGATTTTAAGTCATTTACAACCTTTTTAAACTTTTTTTGATTTTTTGGTAATCGATATTAACATAAAGATAAAGTATACTTATTGTTTTTAAACTTTTTCTAATTTTGTTTATTTTAAAACAATGGTTTTCCTTATTGATATTAGAGGAATTTGAAAAACGTGGTTTTGGAAGTTGGAAACAAATGATTTTAAAATTAAAGATGAAGGAATCTTGGGGGTAAATTTTTTGTTTATTATTATATTTTAAATCCAGGTATTGTTTGTCATTTTGACATTTATATTACTTGTTCCTTTGACTACTAGTAAAAGGTTTCTGGTTACCTTTTAATCCATTTTGTTATAAGCGATAAAGTATATTAAATTTATAACTAAAATATTACTCCCCTCAAATGGGTAACCATAAAATTGATGATGCATCTTTGTTAATTTATGTTTAAAAAATTTCTTTATTAAATAAAGAAATGTAGACGTCAATCAAACTTTTGTCTGTAAGAACAAAAGCAAGTACAGCGTAAAAGCCAATCATGTTTGTATTTATAGGTTACTTTTGGACTAAACATAACATTGTTGTCAATTAAGAATTTTTCAAGTATGGAAAAAATTTTACCTGGTTCCGAAATCCCCTGTCCAAAGAAAATCAGCCAAAGCCAAACACCACCCCGGAAGAGATGTATATTTCAATTAAAGAATTAGTTCAACTCCCTACTTACCGGAAGCAAATTGTTTTTCTTTATTCGGCATTGGTACCAGAAGTACCCTTTGGGATAGTCCCACGTAAAAAAAACTCTCTAAACATCTAGGTAAAATAATATAACGTAAGTTTTCAAACCTACCAATAAACTTAATATTTACCAAAAATTTTACTTCTTCCATTATAAAAGATTTAATAACGATTATTTTTTTAAATATTTTATCTGTCCAGCTTCTAAAGTATTCACGTGACTTTGTAAATAAATACAGAGACAAAGGACAAGCCAAGCAGTTATCATGTTAGACTTTTAGTGTTGCACAATTAAAGTTTAATTTCCCCCAAAGCTCTCAAAGGCCTTTGTTGAGGTGTAACTCGAAAGCGTTAAAACTTTTTAAATACCAATTGGGTTTCGGCGTAAATTTGGTAATTAAAAATGTATTGTTTTAAAATTAAATAAAATTTCTAAATAAAATATTGATTTATAGGCTTATAAATATTTTAACAAAAAAGGTTTAAAAATATTTTAACAAAAAATAATAATTTAAGTTCAATTCGATGACATGATTCATTCGGATTATTTGTAAAATTAGAAGCATCGAATAGTTTGTAAAAGTATTTGTAGCCTTTAAATATTTAACAATTTTAATGCTTATGTATTTCCCCTTAACTCCGTCCGTAGCCTAGTGGCAAGGGTAAGGCCAAAAGCGGACCCGAGTTTGATTTCTGCGGGGACTCATTTTGAAAGCAAAAAGAAAATCACCAGATTAAAGTAAAGTAAGATGACCCATGCATCCACCCATGGATGGGGATGTAAAATTTTCTGCCTGATTTTCAGGTTAAAATCCATCCCATAGGTCTATGAGGGTAAAAAAAGATACCTGCACTTGCATAATGTAACCTGGCAAGGTGCCCCGTCGGCTATCATTCCCCATTATAAATCTCCTTGATAGTCATGCTGGACAAGGCCTCCCTTACCTCTATCCAAGAGGGTTTTGGTTTTCCCAATGGTCCCAGCTCGGTTGTGGGTGGGCCCTTTTCCCATGTCAAGGATCATCCCCCAAAATGGTGATCCCAAATTCCCTAACCCGGAAAAACAATGTTGTTGGTCCCTGGGATTGAACCTACGCCTCCGGTTTCCACCCCTTCCTAGGCTCAGGCATTAAATAAGAATTTAGATAATGTTTACCAATTTCAAAAAACCAAAATAACATTTCTTATAATTGCCCGTGTTCTTAATAAACACCTAAAAAAAATATAAGCCTTTTACTTATTATAAATTTGGGTTTCTTTGGACTCATCTAGTAATATTTAACATTTTCTTTTATTTTAATATTAAATTTAACAACGGGTTGGGTCCAATAACCCAGGGTTTGATGGCCAAACAAATAGTTTTAAAGCTAATAGTAAAGTTTAATTAAATAACTTGTCATAAAAGTGCATTCAAATAAAATTTTGTCAAGATAAAAGTGTAATAAATTAATATTTTTCCATGAATAAAATTTGCTGTTTATAGGTAATATTCATTAAGTATCTTAAAGCAAATACAAGTTGGGCCATTACGGTTAAATTTTAAATACGTTTTAATTTTAAAATGACTGAGTTTTTTTAAGCAATACCCGTACAATTAATTATAATCACATTCTAAACAGAAAGTTATATATATTTGTTTCAAAGTTTTACTAGTAATAATTTTTCTATTGATTAACGAGGCTTTAGGCGGCTTAAGACATGGATGTTTAAGACAGGTTATTCAAATACACTAAGTACTCAAACCCAACAATCTCCCTTTTATAACACATCTTCCCTGCCATTTCTAACTCGTAATTTTTTGAATACGCCCTTAAACGGAACTTTCAAAAGTATCTCTATATTACAGCTTAGGCTTGGCGATCAAATTTTCGTTTCAATAAAATAACGTAATATACATTTTAACTATCAGAATATTTAAGATTAATCATAGTAAAAACTTTAATTTAAACTATTTTTAATTTATTGTTTTAATTGTTTTGAGCTTACTTTAGCTTGCAGGTTACTAGATCACTAAAAGACTTTATGTAATACTGGTGCAATGTATTTAACTTATGTAGCAATCATAAACATTGTTGAGAAGATTTATAAATAAAATATTTCATAATTATTATTATGGAATTAACATCATTTAAGAGGCTTCAGTAAAAGATGATTATAACATAAAACCAATTATTTCAAAGGCTATGCAATGTTTTTCTAAAAACTGCAAAGTTTTATTAAAACAATTTCATATACACGTAAACTAAGTTCACTCACAAGTTTCTGATTTAGCCATTACGGTAAAATTTTAAATTCGTTTTAATCTTAAATGACTTTTTAGCAATACCCATTAAATTAACTATGATCACTTCCCTACTAAAACTTTTTATCATTATTGTTTCTTAAATGTTACCATTTATTAAATATTTTTTACTATTGATTGACGAGCCTGTATGTGGCTTACCGTATATGTATCGATTTATTTTATTTTACTTATAATTAGAAGAGAATAATAAGTAAACTAACTCATAAAATGTATAGTACAAAGAATACCAAATATAATATTATATCCTCCAAGAATTCCCTAAGAAAAGGTTTTTTATGGCTAACGTTTTTATGCTGCAACCTCCACAAATATTTTATTACCAGCATACATTATACGCAAAGCAAAAAGAATAAAATATTAGATAATAAAACAAGGGCACAAACGTATATATTTTATAATAAAACCAACATAATACAATAAGTCTGTCCTCTTAAGACATGGGATGTTTTAGACAGGTTACTTTCTTTAATACTTATTAAGAACTCAAACCCAACAATCTCCCTTTTATAACACATCTTCCGTGCCATTTCCTTTACTCAGTAATTAGGTTATATACGCCCTTTAAACCGGATTAGAAAAGTGTTTCTACATTACTGCTTTTGGGCTTGGCATAGAATTATCGTTTGAGGGAAATAACTTAATATATATTTTTTAATTATCAAAATATTTAAGATTAATAATTAGAAACGTAAAACTTTAAATTAAGCTATTGATTTATTGTTTAAAATTTTAATGGAACCTACTTTAGCTTGCGGTTGTTTGGTCAGTACCTGACTTTATGTGGTACTGGTGACAATGTAATTAACTTATGTATCAGCAAAAAATATTAAGAAACATTTATAAATAACGTATTTTATTATTACTATTATGTAGTTAACTTTTTTACGAAGGCTTTATTAAAAAACATATATTAAGAAATAAAACCTGTTATTTCAAAAGCTATGCGCAATATCCTTATAAAAAACCTTAAAGATTAAATTTTATACAACTTTCAAATGCACGAAAACTTAGTTCACTCACAAGATACATAATTTAAGAGAAAAATGCACAAAAACTCGCGGGACATTTTAGGTTAATTGCTAGTGGCTTTGACGGAGACGAGGCGATACTTTAATGACTGTCAAAGCAATTTAGAGACATGGGATTATAAAAGGGTCAAAACATGCATTATTCATAATTTATGAAAACTATTATAAAAGTCAAGTTTTGTAAAAGATACATAATACCTGGTAGTGTTTCACATCTCATATAACAAGCCAGCGAGCAGAGCGTGAGCTCCAAGCGCGTTTTGTTTATCGTTAAGACGGCAAGTTACGTGTATTATATTATATTAACACCGCTTATAGACGTAGAAAAGTGCATAGAACTTTAAGGTAAGCTTGCAATCCCTGGTAATAAATTGTTCACTCCAGGCTATTTAAATGTAAGGAAAATATGTTGTAATATTTTTTTTAATTTGCAGAGAATTGATTGGAAAAAGGAATAAAAAATATCCCGATGAGCTACTTACGCTAGTTCTTCTTTGGCTAACACAGGCCAATTGCTTCATTTATATACGCAATTATAACTTATTATAGTGGGTTTGAAATAGGTCTTTTAACGGCAAACACGCCATTAAATTGAAAATTCACAATTTTTAATAATTTTACCCAGTATTGATAGTCTACGCTCAAAATTAATTATTAGCTTATTTTATTTTAAAAAAATCAACAATATTTAAACTTAAAGTTAGAAGAAATTCACCTACTATACAGTTTTTCAATCATTTCTAATGCGAGGCGATATATCGAGCAGAGCCATTCAAAGGGCGTTTTGAGTTAATTGCAAGTGCCTCTGACCGAGATCTAGCATTAAGTTAATGAGTTCCAGAGTAATTAAGGATGGGATATAAAAAGGAGTAAAATAGCTAAAACATTACATTTTCTTTGCATATATTTATGTCATAAAACGGTTTGCTTTTTTATCACAACTCAAAGGGTAAACTACATTCTAAGGATGAATTAGTTGTCAGTTAACTTAAAGGCCCTGAACTCCCTATAAGATTGCAACTATAACGACTGGTTATGACAACCAGGACCAACTTTTTTACATGCTACTGTGCTCCGGTTTGAAGGGCACCGTAGCCAACGTATTAACCAGGTAAACGAGATGTTACATCCTACTTAGGCAGCGCATTGGTATCGTCGATGTCCATTGGGGTCGGTGACCACTTTCCATCAGGTGCCCCGACTACTCATCTCCCTTTAGTGGAACTTCACCAATCTTCTTTGAGTTAGACAGCATTTCGTTTACCGTTTGCACATGCAACGTAAAACGTGAAAAATGTTTTTAAGGCTTGGGTTCAAGTAAAATGTAACACTTTAAAACCTTACAGAAAAAAAAACGGCGTGGGACTAAATGAAACAGAGCCGCTTTTTTCTTGTAAAAGGCGTTTTTGTAATTAAAAGACGGCAATTCTGTGGCACTAAGCTTAACCTACTTGGCTCGTTGCCAGTATAAACTTGAAAGGAGTTGAATGTTAATCATTATTAGTATTAATTGAAAGAAAGATTATTTTGTTTGTGACGGAGCGAAGTTAAACTATTGTAGCAACTTAGAAAAAAATAACTTATCAATAAATAATAAATAAAAATGTAAAAATCTACTTCATGGTTAAAATTAAATTAAATTATTAAATAACTCAGAGGAAAATATTTCTTACATGTGCATAAAATATGAAATTAAATAATAATACAGTGCATACAATTCTTCAAATATATAAAAGGGTTTTTTTTTTTTTCAAATCTCTTTGTTGAATACATAGACTAATGGCTTAAAATATAGTTATGATATAACTTAATTTAGCTATCAAAACCCAGCTGGTCCAACAGCCCAGGTTTGATAGCCAGACAAATAGTTTTTAAACTAAAAGTAAAGTTTAATTAAATAACTTGTCATAAAAACGTATTACAATAAAAATTTTATTAAACAATACCAAGATAAAAATGTAATAAATAAACATTCTTTACGGTAAAATTTTGAGTAAAATTGAATTTTAAAAGGACAGACATTTTAATGCTACATCTATCTATTAACCATAATAAACTTTATGACAAACCAAAATAATAATAAATCCGTACTGAATAAAAAAGGTTTTCTTATGGCTCACGTTTTTATTCTGCAAACTCCGCAAATATTTTATTCCCGGCATACATTATGCACAAAGCAAAAAGAATGAAATATAAGGTAATAAAAAAGGAGCACAAAAAGTATATATGTTATAACAGAACCAACAAATGATACCATAAGTCAGTCCGCTTAAGACATGGACAAGGATGTTTCAGATTTTATTTTCTTAAATACTTATTAAGAACTCAAATCCAACTATCTCCTCTTTATAACACATCTTCCGTGCCATTTCCTTAAGTCAGTTATCAAGTTATAAACGCCTTATACTGGATTACAAAAGTGTTTCTACATTACTGCTTTTGGGCTTGGCATTGAATTTTCGTGTATAGGAAATAACGTTATATGTATTTATTAGTTATCAAAATATTTAAGATTAATAATTATTAACATAGAACATTAAATTAAACTTTTAATTTATTGCTTTAAATTATTATGGAACTTACTTTAGCTTGCGCTTTTAAATGACTTTATGCGGTACCAGTGACAATGTTATAAACTTATATATATCAGTCAAAATTTTTATTGATTTATAAAAATATTTTTTATAATTATGATTATGTAGTTAACATTTTAAAGAAGGCTATATTTAAAAAAAAATATATGATAACATATAAAACTAGTTTTAAAGATTATGCGCAACATTTTTTCAAAACCTGTGAATTTTTTATTGAGAACAACTTTTATATGCTCGTAAACTAAGTTCACTCGCAAGTTTCATGATTTAAGCGGAAAATGCACGAAAACCCCAGTGGGACATTTTAAGTTAATTGCTTTGGCTTTGACAGAGACAAGGCGTTACTTTTATGACTGTCAGTGCAAATTAGAAAGATGGGATTAAATAAATGAATGAATGAAAAAGGGTTAAATATATTATACAAAATTCATAAAAACTTTTTTTAAAACTGACTTTATATGAAAGATATATAATACCAGGTATACATTACCTCGTATAACAAAACTTCGAGCGGATTCGTTTACTAATTATTCCAAGCGAGAGGGTAGATATTCTATTCTTTTTTTTGCCTGCGCTGGCAAACGAGCAGTCGCGTCACCTGATAGAAAGTGGTCACCGACGCCCATAGACATTGGCGATACTGGTATCACCAACGCGCTGCATACCGTGAGACATAGGATATTAAGTCTCGTTTACCTAGTAATTATGCTGGCTACGGTGACCTTCAAACCGGAACACAGTAGTGTTTTCCCACCACTGCTTTGTGGTAGAAATAGGCATCGCATTGGTACCCACTCTAGACAGTCCCCTGTAAAAATGGGGACCTACCACCGGTAAAATACTAATAACTCTATGAGCCTGCCGTCCAGGTTGTCAAACAGCTGACAAAAAATTATCTTTAAATAGAAATTGCTAGGTCAAAAAAGGCAAGAAAAGACTAATTTATATCGGCCTTTGCATTTAAGCTGTACAGTTTAAAGTTCAAGTAGGGAAATACCTTAACCGGAGTTTCGCTACAGTAAAAAAGGATTGTATCTTGTAGATAAAAGAACCGTTAGTTTTTTAAATCGTTTTAGACCAATCGTTTCATAGGAAAATCTCGTTTCAAAAGAACCTTTTAATGAACTATCTTAAAGTAGATTGCTTAAATAGTAACGAGGAATCAATTTAAATAAAAAGGATAGAAATGAAAACTTGTATTTGGTTATTTATAAAAAGAAATTTGTGTTCCATAATAATTTATACTAGCACAGTGTATTCAATTATAAAGTTTGGTACAGCTCGGGTTGCAAATTTTTTACTACCACTTTTAGAATATTACATTCTGTTTCATGGTAATTAATTAATTATCATTATCTTAGCCCCTGCTGGCGTCTGCTCAGTAGAGCGTAGAGTGCTTGAAACGAGCCAGGTAATGTAGAGTACCCTCTGCTGGAATGGTTATCGTATAATTACGCAAATGGCTTTTGATATGCTCTAACGCTCAAAGGAGACATGTTATTATTACTTGTAACCTTTACGCCTTACGTTAACCTTCGCCTACCGTACCTGAAACAATAAAAACGAAAAAATATTTATTATACAAATATAGTAAAATTATAACGTATAAGACACTGTATAAGGCTTGAGTAAGCTGTGCAGAAAGTTAAATAACGTAAAAGCCTTAAATAAAAAACGACTTAATAAAAAAACTTTATAAAATTAAAAGAAAATATTTGTTCTCAGAGTTCTAACCCCATTTTAAATATCTACCATTTATTTATTAAGTTTTAATTAAATTTTTATGTGCCATAAATGACTATAAAATATGAATATCCAAAAAACGAGCATCTTATTAAGGGGAGCTAAATCTTGTTAACATCGGAAAGTAAATTTCTATTACGTTTGACAAATGAAAATCGCGTGTTATCAATAATAACATTTTATTTGAATATTCAATAGTATAATTTCTGACATCGTGTCAAACAATTCAGCCGGAAATTCATTTTTTTTATCTTATAAGCGAATCATATGAAAAATTAACACCACTTTTTACGAGATATAAATAATAAACTTGTATATTTTATATGTTTGCATAAGCTTGTACATATTATTGCGTAGCTTTATCTCTTGAATATATGAATTGTACAGAAATTGAAATCTGTGTAATGCTTATTTTAATCAAACGTTTTATGACAGATACTCTGTTAATACTTGGAGTAATGGCTGAATGAATCCTTATCCACAACCTTATTGTTTTATAGAATGAAGCGACAAGAAGAGAAGGATGTTCTTCTGATGGCGAGTAATATGCTCTGCTCAGAACAATTGCACCGCAGGGCTTGGTGCATAAAGCTTCAATTAATCAAAAATAAATTGCAGCGTTTTTAAAATAAATTGTTCACTTTGAAAAATGATGGTAAATCTGTTTCCTGAATATTCACGAGCGCCAATTCGTTAGCTTCAGTTCATGAAAATGCTGATTTCAGCTTTCAAGGTACAAATAAAAATTGCTATTAAAATTTCTGATTCATTGATGCACTTGACAGTAGAAAATGTGTAATTTTCATTTAGAAGTAATAAAAACGTTTAATTTTTTCCAGTCATATCTTATAAAGAGTAAGGATTTTAAATAAGCCTTTACTATTAAGTCTTACAAAGTTAAAGTAACACACAAGATTTGACTTTAATAGAGTCAGAAGTTTCGATTCCGTTTGTCACACTACGCTGACTCAATTCTGCATAACAACTGGTTAGCATATTGTAGTTGGATAGAAAAAACTGGAAAAAAGCTTTCAGCAGAGCTGAATGCCATATTGTTTGCTACGAGTTTCACAGTCATTGTAGAATAGCAGTTGATGTTAAACTTTGTCGTAGGTGATTTATTAAAATGTAACTTAATTCTGTCTACATTATAACATTTTATATAAACTAACCAATTCAATGATAAAAAAAAGTCTAATGATTAAATACTACGCGCGTGTGAACGGAATTGACATCGTATCAAAAAATATTTAAATTAAAAAATTATACAATATGTATCACGTTTTAACAAAGTATAGTCCTCCGTAGCCTAGTGGTATAGGCGTGTGCCTTAGAAACCGGAGGTCGTGGGTTCGAATCCTGCGGGGACTCAGCAAATTTTCATTGTTAATTCCTAGTTGGTTAGGGCAATTTGGGCCGATCACCCAATTGCCTGAAAAAGTAAGATGATCCATGCGTCGGATGGGCATGTAAAAGTCGGTCCACCCACCAATCCGCATTGGACCAGCGTGGTGGGATACGGTCCAAAAAACTCCCTAATGGAAGGTGGTGTATAAGGGGAGGCTTATGTCCAGCAGTGGACTATCACAGGCTGATGATGATGATAGCAATATTAGTTGTAATTAAAAGTGGTGCATATAATATAATTTTGTTTTTTGTTTTTTCACTAAAATATGCTAGGTTACGATAACATACACGCATACTTTAATTTCATTCAATCATCAGGTTAATCACAATATACACGTTGTTGTTTTTGGCTTTATAACTTTGCCTTCTCCTTTTTAAAAGATTGACATTATACAAACCTGAAACTTAAAGTCAGAGTGCTCTCAACTTTTCATTTTGTGTTTCAAACACTAGTGAAATGGCTTTCTGGCAACTTTCTATCAACCTTTTTGATGCTCTGAACTGAACGAATGCGCAGTAACGCTGTTTTATATGTAAGTACTCAAATTTGTGTATTATATTCATTACTACGTTAAGATTCGGATGAGAACGATATGATGTTGTAAATTTTTGACGTATTCTACGTAGTCCGAGTGCTTACATTATTTAGCAAGGCTGACAAATGCACACGCTTCAAATAACTTTGAGCAAATCACAATTGTGACATCAATCAAGTGAGGCATGGGCGGTTGCATAAGTACTTTTAAACAGTCAAAATAATACATCAATCTTATTATTTATTTTATTTACATATTAAATTTTATTTAAATTTCTTGTGCAGCACTTTACAGTAGGCGTAGTCCGGACATAGTGTCTGAATGTCAAAAAAGAGACGTGAAAAATCAATAATCAATAAGCGAAAAAGTCAAAAGGCGCTTGCATTTGCACATTTTGTTTTGTTCGTATTTATCAATGAAATTTATTTATAAAATGTTCCTTTTAAAATTTTATCTTTCGAATGTATTGAAATGGTTCAATAGATTCTTAAAGCATACGCGACAAATGATCCGTGTAATATGTGACGTCTAAGGCACCCAATAAAAGGCAATTTCACAATATGAGTATTCGTAAAAGGGTTCCCAGTTCATATTTTATCTATACCTATAATTACATTCTTTTACAAGAACTTATAAAATTGTATCTAGATTAATCACATATTCTTTTTAATGACATATCAGTGTAAAAAAAAGAAAGATAATCAGTACATGATGTACATGATCTATTAGAATTACAAGCATGTGAAACAATTCGTGATCTTTGATGCAGAGTACGCAATTATCGGAAAGGTTAACAAACAGCGCGCTTTGATGAACCCTTTGAAAGCTGCTGATTCAACAACAAGCTGAAAGGTTGACATGAGGTTTGACTTGATTGGCACTAACAATGGCGTTTGTTGCAAATTGTTGTACTGCAGGCATTACATTTTGCTCTTAGCCTTACTAACTTCTTAGCGAAATAGTTAAATAAAACGATTATATTGTGTCTTATTTATCAGTTAAACACATAGCCATATTATCAAATAAAAAAAGAATTGATGTAAAAAATGTCTGCGATACTTATTCGAGCCAAGAGCATTGTATAATTAAAATTGGCAATTATCAACATTATGTATATATATATTATTAAATAAAATGACTTTACGGATTTTATTGCGTTTATTTTACGTTTGTAAATTCCCGACGTTTCAAAAACTTTCCAGCGGCGTGGTCACGGGTGACTGAGATGTCATGCGTCTTCTTGCCAGTACTGAAGCGGGTTTCCAGATAATTTTAAATAATTATTTTTAGTCTGTACTACTGTACTATCTGATAATTGACACCACCATCCATCCCAGTTAGCTGCCGTGGGCAAATATATGTCTCAGAGAGCACGAGAGATTTGTGATGATGAACACCTGGTGGCTGAGCTACACCATGTTAAGCAAGAAGTACTGCGAGACAACAAACTTGCTGCGCCACAGCAGCGTCACAGTGACCGGTGAAGGCAGCTAGCAGTGGAGCGAGTACCTGCTGTTCTATTGAGATAGGCGTAACTGACAAGAAGCCAATCTTGTCAGTTACGCCTATACATTCATTTTTGAGGGGGCTTCAATCAAAACTTATTTCAAGCCGCTGAAGAAGATTAGTCAATTCCACCACCTGTCAAGTGCAATATTCCTCTACAAGATCCAGGAGTGTACAAGCTAGGATTGTCACAATCTAGCTTGCGGCCTCTTATATTGGACAAACAAAGCGACTAATAAGAACCCGCAGAAGGAACATATAGCTGACATTAAACATAAAGACCCAACAAGTCGGCAGTGTGCGACCATACCTTAAATCACCAAACCATTGCATCAGATTTGATCGACCACAAATCCTCGCTAAAGAACACCTATTCCTACCAAGGATGATCCGTGAGGCTATTGTGATTAGAAAACATCCAAATTTCTTTTACCACCTGTTTGGGACCCCATACTTAAAAAATTAAAATTTAAACCCAAGCCTAATACCGCTGTGGCTCTAACGACAAAACCAGTTCATTTTGCATAGGTTGAGACAGACTAAAAATACTTTTCTAATATTTACAATTAAGATCTGGAAACCCGCTTCAGCACTGGCAACAAGACGCATGGCATCTCAGTCTACCCCGTGACCACGACCGCACAAAATAAACGCGATAAAATCCGTAAAGTCATTTATTTAATAATGTATAATATTCTGCGTGAGCAATATAAATAATTTATATATATAGTAAAAGACTCGAAAATGGCTACTGCAACTGCTTAAATTATGTATTGTAGAAAAATTATTTTCTAGTTAGGGCAATTTCATCGTTTAGTTATTGAAGTACTCAAAGTTTCTACCTTCAGGATTCAAGCCTGCCTTTAAAAATTTGTAATGCGAGCGTCTAAACTGCTAGACCAATAAAAACTGTTACTTGTTTGACCTACATAAATTTTTTCTGACCTTTCGAAGTTATATGAGACCACTTTCTTCATTCACCACGATTTATACATAATATTGTCATCTAATTAACTTAAAATTTATATAGAGAGCAGGCATCAAAATTTCCTTGTTTAAATGACAAGGTATCTTAATTTGGACGTTTACAAAGTTGCTAAATGTGATAAAATACATTGTAATGACGACCTCTCGCGTAGTGGTTAGTGATCCTGACTTCACATGATCTCATGGTTTGGCATAACGCCAAACCATGTGGGATTGATTCCAACCACGGGAAAACCGCTCCCGTTAGACCGATTTCTATAATTATTATTGGTTTAAACACTTTTACATGTCATGTTTAAATAAAACTTGATTTAAATTGCATCCTGGTGCCATTGTTTTGATAACACAGACACAATCCTTTGATATTACTATAATATAAAGTATTTTGCAATTTTATACACCATTCATTGTCCATTTATTAAACAAAACTTTGATTTGCCGAATAAAATTGTTTGTAATGCTTCAAATTAAAAAAAAATAATAACCAGTGTAGTTAACTAAACATGAGTTTTTAAACTCTACTTCAATGATATACAAAGATTTCATAATACTTACTCGTAGATCATCTCATTAATCGTGCAATATTGAGGCTTTGTCAGTGTCACGTTTACGATATCGCGATGACACGATACGAGTTATTGCAGTTGTTTATTACAACTGCAATAACTCGTCTCGCATGAAACTGTCAGGCGATGGGGACACACGATAAATCATACTGGATACGCATAAAGCAGCTGCAATTTATGTATGTATAACTACAATCATATTTAGATGTCTTATTTTAATCGAAAAATTATAAATGATTGATAATTTGAGGTTATTGGTGATTTCATAACATTTCCCTGTGGAAATTTGTTAAATCTTTAATCATATATGTAGTTCCTCTCATAATATTATGATCATAATCATCAGTTACTGTTTGAGCATACATCTCCTACTTACACATTTCCCTCACTAACTAGGAAACGACGATGTGAAGTTACTACATCCCCCGTAGGATTCAAACCCACGACCTACGATTAGTGAAGCGCAATCCCTAACCACCGTTCAACTTAGGCAGTTAAATGTTTATACAGATATTAGGGATAGAAAAGTACAACTTTTGCTCAAGAATAAAAAAAAATGTGATAAATAGGGTGACAGTATTTCAAAAAACAATATAAAGTAGCGTATTTGTACTACTTTACATCCTAAACGTGTAACATTTCAGGATAATCAGTATTGCAATCATATGTCTCATATTAAATCTAGCTTCACTCCGCAGTTCCACACGTATGATGATCCTACCTCGTGAAAATCATAACACATTATAAGTCTAAAGGTTTTTGCGGTTCGTGCCGGAATAGCTCGCCGATGGCAGATTTCTTCAACATCTATGATATTTTCTACTATAGTTTGAAAAACTAAACTTTATACTTATATTAAATGACGTATTTGTTCGGATACATAAGTTATGTAATTGTAACGTTCAATTTAAATCCATCCAAAAGATTTTGAGTGAAATAGTAACAAGCATACATACAAATGAACTTTCACATTTACAATATTAATATGATGATGTAACTGCACATAGAAACTTCACTGTGGATAATTCATTATGAATTAGGAAACAACACAGCTATAAGTAATGACATTGGAAACTTCATTAATATTCGAGTTAACTGCCAGGTGTTCCAATTATTTCTCTACTTTTAACAATTAATTTGAGTTTTAGTTATATATTATTTATTATATGAAACGATGATAAAATAATGTATATAAAAAATCTGTTGAATATGTTTGTGTTTTAAACAATATACTAGAGTCAGAATACTATTTCCAATGCGGGTACTTAGAGAAAAGAAGTCTCGATATTGACGTTATGTCTGTACGAGATCGTGAATAAAAGACGGGCCTGAAATATTGGAAGTGGAAATACAGTAAATCGCTACCCGGAACGGAACTCTCCTCGTGTGTGATGAGCATATATATATAGTGTTTTGTTAATCTAAATGATAAGTGTTGAGAATCTGTGAAAGTGTTAGTGTGTTGAGTGGTTAAAGGTTTAATTTAGGGGTTACGCAGCGACTCGTCCTAACTAGACATCTGGTGTCTGTTGTCGGGGTCACAGGAGTCATTTTAATGTTTTTAAGTATAAGAGACGTTCAGTTGTTGTTATAATTTTTACTTTTTGGAAATATCTTTGAGATTTCTTAACTATCTTTATTTTTAAAAAACTTTCTTGGAGAAGCATATTGCGTTAATTAGTATATATTAGTCAAAGATGTTTTTCTATAATATTTTACAATGCAGTCTTACTCTCTTTACCTTGTAGGTTAGTTGAATTATTTCTTTAATTATTTATTAGTAAATCTAGATGGTTATATATAAGAAGCAGCACTAGAATTTAATTGACTAATATATTTCAAGGCTACTGCTATCATGTACTATACGCTCAATGTCTAAAATAATGTTTCGAAAAAATATTTCGAATTTAATAACTTTTAGAATACCCAAATGAATAAATTATTCATTAAACAGAAATAGTTAACACACTATAAATATAGACTGTCCCTTGACTATGGACTCTTGAAAGAAACTGAAAAGTTGGGTATAAATTTAAATAATAGTGAAGTAATTTACCGTAATAAAATTCGTTTTGTATTATTTTTAACTATAAGCATTCGTTCAAGCAATAAACAATATAGTACAGTACTTAATAAATGTAATGAAAATAAATAACGAGGTTTTAACAAAGACAAATCATTGAATTGTCAAGAACATCTGATAATAACAGTACAATTCTAGTCTCGCTCAGTTAACCGACGTAGAGTACTGAGATTGAGTCGTGTACAGATTTTTATGTATTTTTTTACTCTACATAGTGTTTGAAAGCGCATACGATATATAAAAAATGTTTTTCAGGAAGAAAATCTATTATCCTTGAATATAAAATCAAAAAACTATTTTGCTTTTTAGAACATGGATGCTACTCTAACAATATGATAGAGAAAAAACTTGTTTTTAAGCAAAGAATTTTTTTATATTATCATATCATCATTACTTAGGTAAAACCGAAGGGTAAAGCTAGTATACTGATAAGGTGTTATTAAAATTAGTTTATTTATTTATTTATAAACGGTTCACCAACTAGTAACATATAGGAACATTTACATTAAAAAAACTTAAGATTAACAAAACACTATATATATGCACTTAAATTAAAGGAAAACACGGCTTTTATGTAAACAGAAACTCAATTTATAAGTGAAACCGGACCCAGATAATTTACCTAACATTATTTTACCTAAAGTTTATGCTATTTACAAAATATGTAATAAATAAATATATGCATGTATAAAAAATTATACATGTTTATAAATTAAATAAAGCTCTATAATAAGCATGTAAGAATCTTTAGAAGTTTAAATTTTTAGTAAATATTCTACGTAACATATTCTAGCTAACATTTTACTAATTAAATTATTTATTAAACAGTTAAAATAATTTTATAATTTTATGTACAGATGTCAATCAACTTTACTAGCAAGTATGTATGTGGAGTTTTTCTTTTAAATTAAAATTATATGTTTAATCGTACCTGGGCACGAATTTCAACAGTTAAGTGAATGCTATTCGTTACTTAAAAATATACAAAGTTTCTCTCTCTCTTTTATGAAAAAAGTAGAATACAGAATAACAGTGTTCATACGTAACACCTTCTGAATATTCATCGAAGTTCGCAATGTCAAAAATTCTCATTGAAATATGCAAATTAAAGTTGTTTGTAAAAAAATTGCGACTGTCCGTCCGTTAAAAAAAATAAAAATGACAAAATGCAAATGGGAATAGCAGTTAGCATTTTGTAGCAAAATTACTGATGCCAAAAATGGTTTACCCACCTTTTTTAAATATCGTCGTTTACATCGGATATGGAAACGAAATATTTGACAAAAAAAAATTTAAAGCTCCCTTGTAGTTTATAAACCGTACTGACCATCTATTGCATTGAAATCAAAATAAATATATATACATTTTCTCTATTTTGTTTTAAGTAACCTTGTAATATAAAAATGTCCGTCCGTCTGTCCGTCTTTTTGGATTGTCGCAATATAGTTTGTATAACGGACCATCAAAAAATACGTTTACGTAAATTGCATAACCTCACTAGAAAGCCTCATTTTCCTATTTCGTTTGCTGTTTCTAGTAGCTATTTGAGAACTTTCATTATACGGGGCATAATCATAAATATTTAACTTGTCTTTTTTAAAACAAAATTAGAAATCTTTATAACATAGAAGTACAACGATAAAAGCATCGAATAAACGAGCATATCAGCGCACAAAAGCTTTAATTCCTCTTTATTTTTCAAGATTACGATCGTAGAGCATTGTGTACGAGAATAGAGAAATAAATATTATAGAATGTATCTAGTATTGTTATTAAAAGCATTAATATAACATTGCTTGTGGATAAAATAATGAATAAACTCTGATTAATTAGTCAAACGTTTGTTCTTAATTACTTCCTTAATCAGAAACAAGGATTCTTTCTCTATTAAATAAGTTCTGAATTCACTTTGTACATCAAATTTATGTATACGAATGAACTATCTAAGTGTAAAATACCCCTGAATATTCATTGGGGTCCGGAATTCTGAAAAGTTCGTTGAAATATGTAAATGTAGGTTCTTTTAAAGAAAACGTAACTGCTTCTGTGTATTTCGTGTAGTACTTGGATATAACTATCCAAATTATTTTATAGTGAATGAGTTGATCCATGAACTTTAAAATAAATTGTCTTAAAATAATGCATTAAAAATCTTTATTCATTGCGCATAAAACGTGTCATATACCATAAAATATATAAGAGATTTAAAATCCAGTGGCGGAAACCGCGAAGTAGCGTCTTGCAGATGGCCAAGTTGTCACCGGCTTATATTGCGCAAAGTGGTTATATACTGTTTGAAGTCGGTCATATTTTTGTTATGTTTGTTATATCATACATTGATACAGCCATACACTACTTAATGTAAAATTTCTAAGTATATTTATGACATATCATGCATGCATAAATGCACATATAAATACACAGGTATTTGTACAGTATATGAAATGAATATCTGAATCTCTAAAATAAATGGCGAATCGCTGTCTGAATATTCATTTTACGAAATTGTTTAGCCTTTGTGAATCAAAATGCTAATTTTATTATTCAGAGTACAAAACACGTTAATTGCTCAATCAAATTCCACATAACCTAGCATGAAATAAGCAACAAAAATAAGAAATTTTAAGTATAAATATCAGTCAAATTGCAAAAGTAAGTATACAACGGCCTCCTTAGTTCGAATCCAGCTGGAAAATTAACTTTGTGTTTTCGAAGTGTTCGGTTTTATAGAAATATGGGCGCATCGCCAAATTGTCTGTAGATAAGTTATCGAGATCACCTTTGGCAGTAGCTTTAAGATGTCAAAGCCTTCACTTACCGAGAACAAATTCGAATAAAATTAGAATGCAGTTCAGCCTTTCGGATGTAAAGATCCAATGCCAGTAGCAGGACTACAGTGTGACTAAGACTTAACCAAATTAACATTTTTTTAAATAAGGAGATCTACCACCCTTATTACAAGGGGCCGTCTGGGGTGGTACCACCGTGATGCATTTCTGCCGCAAAGCATTAGTTTGAAAACACTGCTGTGTTCCGGCTTGATGGGCACCGTAGCCAGCGTATTTACTGACATCCTCGGCGACAATTTAACAGCAGGTGGGCCGACTGTTCTTATGCCTTCCAGTGCGATAAAAAAATCGACTTATAACAATACCATTCGTACCTACTATGCCACTTCGTTTCTACAAGTTATTTTGTTTATCTATTCCGAGCATAGATTTAATAAACTGTAATTTATATGGTGTTGATACTATGACAATAGCTATGCGGATATTAATTTCCAAGTCAACGTCGAAAATATTTAGGAAAATATGACTTTTAAACGTCAATAATGAACATGATATATAATACATACATAATTAGAAAATATAGAAACAAACTTACTAATAGTTTAATGAAAAAGATTCGGTTATTGCCACGTATTGACAATAATACTTATCGATTATGGATAATATTGCCAGAAATTAGGTCGGACAAAAGATGGTACACACATACAATTTAATTGAGTCACGTCCAATGATATTGGGATATGGATATGGTCACGCTAAATTCAGTAGTTTCCAAACCATTTGCCGATTATACGTATGAAATATCCACACTTTGTCCAACTACCGCTGTTTTAATCGACCCTTATATTTTTTAGATTATATCGCTTTAAAGTATTGAATTGTTGATTTAACTTTTCTATAACTCTTAAACCAATGCCCGGTAAAATACCTTTAGCAGCCTAAATGAATGCCTTTCTAGGCTTTACGGAAATGTTTTTCTAGCCTAACAGTCACTTGTTTGACCGAGCAAAGATAGTCCTTTTCATAGCCTATTATTTAGTGCGACACTGCTGAATCGCGGAGAGAGAGAAGGCGGCCTATGCAATCCAGATGTTTCTCCTTTACCGCTACTCTACTTTCGATTGAATACTAGAATGTGGTTTTAGTTTATTTTTATAGCTGTCGGCTTCAGGCTGATTTATAGCACCAAATGCAGATTTTTCTGATCATTACATCTCTCACGGCTACTATCACTTTTGCAACTCAAATTCAAGTACAAGTATCTATATTCAATACAGAAGTTTTACAACTCCTTATTAATGGTCAAACACTAAACGCCAAACACAAGTGGGACTAAACAGAAAGAATCAGCGAATGAAACTCGAGCACTGTCTTTTCTTCTTCTTTGATATGATCACCAACATATGGAAGGAGGAACTTCATCTACAGGAACTACATCGACGGTTGGCAGCAATTAGTACAGAACAGGCAAGAATAGAAGCAATTGAGAAAAGCCTTTGCTCAGCACTGGGACACTACAAGCTAGATCATTCATTTATTCAGCCTTTGTTACTCCACTGCTGGACATAGGCCTCCCTAATACAAATAATAATTTTATATAATAATATCAATTAGGGCGTGATTCATTTATTCATCTTATTGAAATAATCAAAGAACAATCATAACCATACATATTTTGTAATCTAAAAAAAAATGGAGCGTGCATGGATTAGCATCAGAATAACTTTCAATTTATTATTGTTTATATGGTTCCTTTTCATCCCTCTCTTAGCTTTTCATCGGGATTAACTCGTATGTAAGCGTTAATTTTTTCGACTGAGCGCAAATATTTCTCATCAAAGTCAGATTGAGTCAAAACCTTCAGATATTTTAAATATCATAGATCGTCTTAATACAATAGATATATTTATTAAAGATAAAATTATAACTTTAGCATAAAATTTTTGTTAAAAATTTACCGTAATATATAATTTCTCTATAAACGCTGTTACTACACATTAATAACTCCGACATTAAAACCCTTTGCGCGACGATGGCGTAAGCGATAAGATGGAAAGATCGAAGTTCATTGGTATATATTAAAATTTTATTTGTAAAGCACATAGTTCATGTTTATGTGATATAAACACTTAGAGTGCATCTATTCGACTTTGACCGACTTCCAAATATGAGGAGGTTGAGGAGAGGAGGTGATCCATTCTTTTTAAATGATAGGTATTAGCTGTCATTTTGTCCCATTTTTAATTACCTTGTGATAAGTATTTTAATAGATATTTGAGAAATAAAAAGCACTGTACAAATGATCACAACCTAATGACGTGCATTGACAAACGCTGCAAAACCGTAAAAGATATTTGTCACGTTAAATCTACGGAAAATCAATATCATTATTTACCTTTCTAACATTGCTGCACTAGATTTCATAAACACGTCCCTATTGCCATTATTCCTTTTTATATTGAAATTTGGTAAAATTTTCTAAAAGTATTATTAGTAAAAGAAAAAATTGACATAAGATTAATGATACAACATCTTTACTAGAGTTATTTCAGTCACAGATCTTCAGGCTTAAGAGGCAGGCAGCTTATAATTTTGTAGAGAGTGCAATTAATTAAATGGAAAACAAGCCTCGGGCAATTTAAAATTGAATTTTGAGCCCCTAATGCTGTATCAAATCGCAAATGGCCAACAATGTGTCATAAAATGTCGATCAACATTCCTACTACATAGTCTGCTTATTATATATTAATTGCCTCTATAGCCAAGTGTCATGGGCTTTAGAAACCTCGAGGTCGATGGGTCCGAATTCTCGGGGACTAGACTATTTTTCTGAGTTGTTTCCTTATTGGTTAAAACAATTTCAGCCGATCACACAACTGAGTGAAAAGTAAAATGGTTGGATGGGCATGTAAAAGGTCGGTCTAGCCACTTACCCAGGCCCAGTAGTGGTATATGGTCTAAAACCCCTAATGAAAAAGGCGTGTAGGTGAAGCCTATGTCCACTGTGGATTACCGGGCTGCATCACGATCTTTATTATTTAAAAAAGTAATTTTAAATGGAGAAAAATAAAGCAAGGAAAATACTTTTTAGTGCCAAATTTTTCAATTACCGAATTTTATTAAAAATTTGCATTATAAACCTTGAAACTTGTCATAACTTAAAAATAACCAATACCGAAGTCAAGTAATATCGCAATGTAAAATAACATCTATTTTACAAAACGTTAAACTCTAAGGCACCTTTAATTTTGTCTCTGCTTTGTTTAATTGAGAACGAGAACATCTAAATAATTGATTTTCAGTGATCGAAACATAGAAGACACCCATTAGGAGTGACATGTCGAGGGTCGTTATTTAATTACGGATATCGTATTCAACAACGTCGCAATTACCTTTAGATATTCAATTTTAATCATATCCTTTAATAGTAACACAAGATGATGATAACGTCGCTTGTTGTTACAAATAGAGCAGTCAGCCTTATTAGAAACGAATATAAGCTCTCAACTAATAGTGCAATAGGTTTAAACCGTGAATTAACAGAAATCAAAATAAAACATATAAAGCCTTCTTTCCATACAAATGACGTTTTTATTCTAATAGTATGTTTTAATATAAGTTGGTGACATACTATAAAATATTAACGTGAAATTATTACGATTATAAAATTTTGTCGGCTTTATAATTTCTTTGTTTGACACATAAATATAATAAAGAATATAAATTATATCTTTTATAAAATCAATGATTAAAAACCTTTACCTTATATTTTATAGGAGCATTAATTTTAGCCCCAAGTAAGTTCATTAAATTGTAGTTATTTTCATGGCTTTACTAAGTTTACGTTAACGATAAACGGAATCATATAACACTCGTACAAGGTGTTACGTGTTACGTGAAGAAAAAAATCAATAAACGCCAGGTGAAACGGTGGTCATTTCTGACTTTGCTATCAAAAGTTCTTAGGATTTTCTTTATAAAGTCTTAGTTGCTCAGGGTCTGTTTAAAGGACTAAACTAAATATGAGCAATATACAAATATTTAAGTGTTCTTATTTATCAATTCACCCTCTGAAATAATAAATGTAATGTAACCTAATGTGTTTCAATCAAAACATTCTGATCAGATTGACAATTACAAGCGAAGACAGCGTTCGATCGTACAAAAAAGGTATTTTTTTTTAAGTGACATTACGGATTTTATCGCGTTTAATTAGTTTTACAACGTTTCAGATACGATAACCTATGATCCATGGTCACGGGCAGTGCTCCTGTAAAACTTATAAGTCTTATACTTATTCTTCTTCTTTTATAATGTCTCCACCGATGATGTTTCGGTGATTCCAATGTCAGGTATCCTAAGTATTTGGTTGAAACGGATCAGTAAAAGATGATTTTACAGAAAAAGGTCTTAATCGGTTGAGATACCTGGGACAAACACAAGATAATAGTTTATATTGATAGGATGGGATGTTGGTGGCCTGGGTACTGGAGGACGATGTCATAAAGAGGGCGTACCCTCTTTTGAAAGGTTTGTCGGAGAAAACAAGTGTTCCAATACTTCTGCTAAACACTGGCACAATGGTGATCCTGTAGCAATTTGGCTAAAAACACTGGGAGCACCCATGATGCAAGCGTAAACGGATTAAATAAATTGATTAATTTTGAAATGATTTTTTTGAAAAACCATGGGCGGGATGGGATGTTGGGTTGGATAGATGCATAAATTTGCCTTTGATTTTATAACTTTTCTGCCCAATGTCCCAGTTCATAATAGTGGTTTGGCCATAGAGCGTAAGTCTCGGGGGGATGAAAGAGTGGCAAGGGTCCCAATAAAGCAGCTCGTTTGGCATAAAGTCAGCCCATTTCTTAATTAACATTAATCATAAATAGTATTGGCGCAAATGCAAGGAAGTATCATAGTATAATATAGTTACAAAAACGATAACGAGGCACAATTTTTACACATACAATATTTAAAATGTACATTTAATTAGTAATTATTTTAAGCTTATTTATACAAGAATCGCAGAATTATGTTTTTTGTCTGGTACTCTCTTTTGATTCTTTCTAGTTATGATTTTGCAGTTAATTAAGGGAAATTATAATTTACCACGATTTTAATTAAATAAAGAATAAAACTGTAAAAAGTACAAAGTATAGGATAAAACAAATATTATATTATACATAATACTGCCTCCGTAACCTAGTGGTATAGACGTGGGTTCGAATCCTGCGGGGACTCAACAAATTTTGATTGTTGTTTCCTAGTTGGTTAAGGCAATTTGTGATCCCCTTCGTCTGAAGTTAAGATGATCCTCGTCGGATGGGCATATAAAACGTCGGTCTACCCACCACCGCATTGGACCAGCGTGGTGGGATCGTCCAAAACCCCTAATGGATAGGGGTGTATTGGCGGAGGCCTATGTCCAGCAGTGAACTATCAAAGGCTGATGATGTGTGTGTGTGTGTGTGATTTACATAATACAATATTATGCATTATTATCCGATTACTATTATTTGTTACGGCATTTTAATTAATAGAATACATACACCCCATGAGTTATCAGTTTATTATCCAATTGCTTTAGTTATTTGCAATCTTTTCATGCTCCATATCAGAACCAATTTTTCCCTTGACTTGGTACTAGCCCTCTCATATATGAATTCAATGGTCTTTCGGTAAATGTATGAGTTTTATGTTTCTCCACTTTTGTAATAGGATTACACAGGAATTCGCCAGTGGATTTTCTCTTGACATGCACTTCATTTTAAAACCACATATATGTCGAAACGTTTCCACTTTCTCCGGTTCATTAATTATATGGCAGGTATATAAAGTTTTGCTCTAGAAACTTATGCGACGATAATTATTGATTTAATACTTGTAGATCTGTCTGTTGTTCTGGGTTGCCGAATCGAGCCAATTTCTATAGTTAGGACCTGAAGCTAAGGTAACGAACGTCCTGTTATATCCCTAATGATATGAATGATTTTTCAAACACACGCCCTTCATAATCAGCTCCGATCAGTCCACTGCTGGAGATAGGCATTTCTCAATGAACGCCAAGACGGCCGCTCCCTGGCTTTTCAAGTAGCAAGAAGCAGAAGATCTGCACAAAGATCGTAATTCCGCCTGGTCGGGGGTCGACCAACACTTTGTTTTCATAAACGTGGCTTCACTCTAGAACCTAATTAGCACATCGGCCATCCGTGACCGGCCTACTGTCACTTAAACGAGTTAATCCTTTGCGCTATGTCGGTACCTTTTGTTCTCGGCCGGATGAAATCATTACGAATGTTATCCGACAAAGAGAATCCGAGCATAGCGCATAGTTGTGGACCAGTTCGATAATCAGAGGCCACGTTTCTGCCCCGTAGGTCATCACGGGGGGAACGCATTTGTTAAAGACTTTCGTCTTTAAACTCTGCGATATCGACGATATGCGAATATAATTTAGCTCTCTAAATAGCTCTCTATCGGCTTTCCTCTCAAAGCAATGTCTTCTCAACTGCAATATGTGTCCAATACGCTCTTGTGAATCTTTATTTGCTTTGGATTGTTGTAATTACAAAATTAGAGACCCACCATCTAAAGAATAATTTTTGGAACGATCATTTTCTTCGTCTAGCCGAAATTTAAATGATGTAAGATCTTCATCTAAAAATTCAGAATTCCAGTTGAAACTGATTCACTTACCAAAAGCTATCATACTGAAATCGTAATTTTGTTCTTATAAAACGGTTAAATAATCGTCTTAGCTTGTATATGCTCTGTATAAATTTCTATAGTAACTATACAACGCTTAAACAGGCCTTATGTCAAAAATGTTTTATTAGTAACAAAATTCGTTAAACGGGTGTTGAACGGCTGTGTAACCTTTTATCAGTAAGGCTGCTATTGTCTATCTTTTCACTCTCATACTTCTTTTATTCGACTCGATTTTATTCGATTGTATTTCTTCGATCCGAATCTAAATTGGCTAAACAATGACTGCTGATCCACACCGCGGTGGAAGACTACATCAGGCTCAACTTTTAAAATAGCTGCTGACTTTAAAATATTTTTATGGACATCGCGTTTATATTTGATATCATAAATGTTTTTAGAAATATCGTCAAATTAATTGTTTTTAAATTTAAATGTTTTTATAAAAATACTTAAGTAAAAAACCTGTAATTATATTTCATTCCGCTAATAATATATATTTTTTTATAATTATCGCTCATTTTATTATGCCAAAAAGTTCCCCTTTTGCTTATGATTATTATTAATATGCTGCGTTGCTTGAATACTTTAATTGATTGCTAATACTTATAGACTTTCTTTGGCTGAGATGAAAGTACAATTGACAGATGAGGATATTGAGTAAACAATTATACAATGGCGAACAGAATACTCCCATTAGTAAGGACGCTACGAGTCGATAATCGTTTATATTTGATATATACAGAAATTATTTACTATAACGTCAGATAATTGTACAATTGTTTCAAATCCCTATTTGAAACAATTGTTTATATATACAATTGACAAATATGAAGATTTTTACCACCTTACCGGTGGTAGGTCTCCTTTTAACAGGGGACCGTCTAGGTGAGTGGCTTCGTGGTGCCTATTTGTGCCGCAAAGCAGTAGTGTGAAAACACAACTGTGTTTCATTTTGCAGGGCACCGTATCCAGCGTAATTACTGGGTAAACGAGATTTAATATCCTATGGTATTGCCAATGTTTATGAGCGTCGGTGACCACTTTCCATCAGGTGGCCCAATTGCTCGTCTGCCTGCGTATGCAATAAAAAAAATATATATAGTAAAAGTCAATAAGTGTATCAATCTAAATATGTTGAAATATTTAATAAATAATGATTTGAACAGTTATCTATGTAAATAAAAACACTTGACTACATGATATACCCACAATAATAAAAACTTGCAATAAATAAATCTGTCATATTAAAATTAATCACAAACAATATTTCACATTTTATTACATTCATTAATAATAACACAAATATATACTCTAATCCGATGTGCAAAAGATGCTACTGCTTTTTTGATTATCAAATAATAGTCATCTGTGAAAGTTACAACAGAATTAAGAAAATATTAGCTTTTACCCGCAATTTCCTGTGGAATAATATATATTAATATACATAAATGAGTTAAAATTGAAAGTGTCTTAACATTATTAGACACAATTATCAGACATTAACATTCATCTCCATTTCAACCTTGTTTCATCGAAATCGGTTTAATGGTTCAGATGATAAAGACTGACATACAGACAGATAGACAGAGCTACTTTTGCATTTATAAATTATTAGCATGGACTAGTAGGGATAACAAAACTCTACGCAGAGCGTTAAAAACAATATTATTGAAATTAACCAGGCTCGTAAACACCTAAGTCTTATCTCGTAGTCAAAAATTAGCAAGAAATAAAATTTCACTATAATAATAGTACCGATCTTTTATGATATGCAACAAATAGGATCAAGTCAATACAAGACCTTACACGTATCACCTAATCAAGTCACGTACGTGATATAAGCGAAACGGTTTCCGAAGCTTTTTCGTTAGATACTAGTTTTAGTTTTGAAAACATATATTTTCGCCTAATAATCAATTTTTTTATAATATATGATATATTTATAAATTTAATTAAATCATCATCATTAAAAGCATTGTGTTAGTTCACTGCTGGACGTAGGCCGTTTTTGGACCGTATCACACCACGTTGGTTCAATGCGGGTTGGTGGGTGGACCGACTTTTTACATGCCCATTCCACGCATTGATCATCTTACATTGCTTTAAACAACTACGAATCAACAATGAAAATTTGTTGAGTCCCAGCAGGATTCAAGCCCGACCAAAAACGACCTCCAGTTTCTAAAGCACACGCTTTTATCACTAGGCAACGGAGGCAGTCACGGCAGACATTTCTTAATATAAATAAATTCTAATTTACCGAACAGCGATACGCAAAACTTTAAACAGTAAGCCAAGTGCTACAAAACATTGTTTTACTGTTGGTCAATAATATATAATAAATTAAATAAGACAACACGTCACTATTAAAATATCTATAACTATCAAATTGTAAAAATGCTAAATCAATATTAATTTTTCAAACACTTTTAATTGTTAGTTACACAAGCTTAATTTTAGAAATTGTACCCTCACAATGTATGCGTCCTTTATGTACATAGCAGTTTCACTGAATATTCATCGACATCCATTTGCATAACGTTACGTATATCATGCAAATTAAACTCATGTGTTAAAAAAGAGGATACTACAAAATTCCTTCCACTATGAAGAGTTTAAATTGTATTTTTCATCATCATCATCATTGGCAGCCTTTATCCGCCCACTGCTGGACATAGACGCTTTCCAATGAATGCCAAGACGGCCGATATCCTGCTACCCGCTGTCGGGGGTCGACCAATACTCCGTCTTCCTAAACGTGGCCTCCACTCCAGAACCTTATTGGTCCATCAGCGATAGGTTCTTCTGACTATATGGCGAGCCCACTGCTACTTCTACGAGCTAATCCTATGCAATATGTTGGTGACTTTAGTTCTTTGACTACTTTGAAAGAAACTCTAGTTATGGCGCGCTGAGTTAACCGTTGAGCTACTGCAAATTTGTGGACCAATAGTACCGTCAGACGGCACATTTTGGCCGCGTAGTACTTTCATCTTTAAACTCTGAGGTATCGGCAACGTGAGAATTGGGTTTAGGTTCCTAAATGCTTCCTAGACGAACTGAATCCTCCTGTCAGCTAAGGCCGTGGGTTAAAATCTTACGGGGACTTTAAAAATTTCATTATTGTATCCTAGTTGGTTCCGGTAATGCGGGCAGATAAACCGATTGCCTGGAAAGTCAGACGATCTATGCGTCGGATGGGCATGTAAAAGTCCTACGCCTGAACTCTACCCGGACATGCCAGTTATACGTCCCATCGGCCTATAAGAGTAAAGGAAGAGGGAGTTCACCTGTGTTTGTGCGTACATTTGTGCACTATAATGCGTCTTGCGCTGTTGGCTGGTCTCTAATATAGATCGGCCACCGTAGTCGGATTCAACTAGGTGGACATTATTATATGTCTTTATTATACATAATTGTTTATATAAAATAAGAGACATTTACTGTATTTATAAGTCATTGAGTCTGTCAGTCAACACCAAGTCAAGGCTTGGGACTAAATGTCGTTGTCTTATCGGCACGATATTTTATTTAAATATTTATTTATTTAACTGTTTGAAACAACATATCTAGAAAATTAATTAATAACGTTTATGTTTTAATGACATTTAGTCATGGTGGTAATGCTTAAGTTGAAAATATTGTTATCTAATTATATACAAAATACTCAATGGAGTGACGGCGAATATTTTGATTTAAATAAATAATTTCAATTCAAATTGTTGTACTGTATTTACTCTTAAAAAAACTTCATAATTTTGTATAAATTAAACGAAATTTGCCAAAATTCAATTTGGCGGCTATCCTCTTATCTTTAAATACCTTTAGCCGAGATTAAGTTATTTTCGCTTTGTATAATAATACCTATAAAGGAAAAATAACTTCGACAAACAAATAAAAAAAGTTAGGAGTAAAATTAGCGTACACTTTGGATTTACTTATTTATCATTAGCATACAACCGACTTTGGTAGATTTTTATTGAAGAAACGTAGAATAATAGCTACATTTCGTTCTTTACCACTTACGGATTCGCCGTTGCCTATGAAACAGGACAAAAATTTGAAGTTGTTCCCACTTCGGATTCAAACATAGGATTTGCAGCTTGGTTCAACTAAAATTAGTTAATAGGTATTTTGAAACTGTATTTATTATTTTATTTTCTATTACACTCATAACAACAACTGTTTGTATGATATTGATTTAACTTATAATTATATTAATTGTTTTTAATTTAACCAATAACACTAGTAGAATTGGTCTAAGAATTTGCAATTTATCGTATGAAAGCAGAACTTTTTAACAATCTTAAATTCGCCATCATCACGATCAGTCTGTGTCAGTCCACTGCTGGACATAGGCCTCCTATAATGCACACCACCGCTTCTGATCTTCAACCCGCACCGGCCACTCTGCAAACGTCGTCACCCCATCTTGCCGCAAGGCGTCCCACTAAAATTTGCCGAACCTTGGTCTCTTCCCCAGAACGTTCCGACTCTAGCGGTCGATAGTTCTGCATCTTATGTGACCGACCTACTTCAGATTACTAATCCAGTGGGCTAAATCGGTGATTCTGGTTCTCGCGGAGTGACTTTTAATTTGTGACCAGTTGAACCGTAAGTGTCCAAGTCTCGGCACCGCAGCTTATGACAGGTAGGACGCACTGACTTTCGATTTGAGGCACTGAGGGATGGGTGACGAGAAAATTTCTTCTTCTTATGGTGCCTCTCCATTTAATGAAGGTTGGCAGTCAACACTGCATATTTTGTCTTGTCCTTTGCAAGACTAAAAAGTTCTGCGGCACTTCATATCCCTGTCCATTCGCGGATGTTTCGTAACCACGACATTTTTGTACCCACTCCGGTTCGGAATCTAAACTGACAATCGCTAAGTGGTTCGTCAAATTGTAACCTTATTCGTTTGTAGATGACAGAGAGAAAAAGTTTTAAAACTTAGCTCATTAGGCTAATTGTTCTAAATTTATCACATCTTTTGGCGCTTTTCTTTTAAGGCAGTGCGATAAAAGTGGATTAAAGCCAATCGTCAGGTATCTGTTCAGTCTTATAAATGAGATTAAAGAAATTAACTAGCGTTGGAATGTTTCCCTCATCCATAAGCTTTAGGATTTCTATGTGGACGTCGTCTGGTCCCACCGCTTTTCCAGTTTTAGCTTTTTGAAGTATTTTACTTATTTCTCCCTTTATGAACAGCTTTCATCTTTAATCTTTAGCATGGTTCCTGGCTTGGATATCAGCTGTGGATAAGGGAAGTTCTCTAGATTCGTCCGCGAACAGAGCCGGAACACTTATATTAAAAGCAGATCTTTGTTTATATTTGCAAATGACACTTCACGATTTATATTTGCTATAGCTAATGTGTGTATATCTATGCTACAATTAGTAATGCATTATATTCTCCAAGGCATTAAACGCAATAATTGCTTTTCACTAATGAAAAGCCTCCATGGCTTTGACCGCTAATTGATTCAACAACAGTTTGCAAAGCGGAAATGAGGTTAAACTTGACGCAGAAATTGACTAAAGTGTTTGTTACCCGTTAAAGCTCGAGATTACAAATTTCTATAGTGTTTGAGGGGTAACACGATGAAGTTGATTAATTACTAAACTATTATTATTGTATCTTTGTAACATTCATTTAATTTGACTACCTTGTTGATTTTGTATTTACATTAACTTAAAGTTAGCTGGTAGATATAGCCTAAGGCATTTGGCTCGACCTTACATACATACATACATCATCAGCTTACGACAACATCCATTTAAATTATATCTCCTAATGAGACCGTAATAAAACATCCTTACAGATAGGTTAACAAGTTATGTATTTGACCATGGTACATTGTAAGTAGATACCAAATTCAAAATGCAAATTTAATCGTACAGATTTAAGCCGCAAATTGATTTTAACGACATCAGGAACATCTTGAAATTGCATTATTCTGTAACAGGTATTCCGTTCTGTTAATAGATTTTAATTATTTACATATACATAGTGTGTAAAAAAAACCTGTTTCTAGCAAAGATACTCAACTTCTGAAATAGTGCTGTAAAAAGGTCTTTTTATCGTTTTTATGAAATTTAAAATATGTTTTCCTAAACTTATTTTAAGAGGTAAACTGAATAATGTTATGAGATAATCTTGATTTACTTTTATTTTTTTAGAGGTTATTTTGTATCACCATTTAATAAAAATAAATGTTTAGAAACTAACTAAACTTTGGAAAGTGAATCTTAGTTCTCCCAGTTACATAATCTATCTTCTAGTGTAAGTCCTGTTAAAATCGGATTAGCCATTCCAGAGATTATCCAAAAAAAACAGACAGACAAACATAGGGCTAAAAACATACAAAGATGTACTCATTAAAAATCGGTTATTTTAATGTAACAAACGGACATTCCAATTTTATTTATTTGTATAGATAAGAAATTATATCTTCAGACGTCTTGAAACAAGTTTTCTTTATGCAGTTTTGCTGTAGAGTGCTCCTGACAGGTTTAGAGAAAAAGATAATGAAGTACGGGCGCAGCATTTATAATAAAATAGATTTCAAATTCCATGACAAGCTTTTGTATCGCTTATCGTCAGATCATAAACTTTTTAAAAGCAAGAATGATTAAAATGGAAATCTATCAGCATTACACAAATTTGGTTAAAAAATAGGGTAGCTTTCGTAATTTCTTAATTGTTGTCGGAAAGTGCATAGTACTCTAGCTAAGTGTAAAACTTTCCCTACTTTTAATCCATCCATCCTATTAATCTAATCCATCAGCCTTGGTATCCACTGCTGGACAAGGCCTCCCTAATAACCCTTATCCATAAGGGTTTTGGACCGTTCCCACCACGCTGGTCCAATCAGGTTGGTGGGTGGACCGACTTTAATACCCATCAGCATGGATCATCTTACTTTTCAGACAATTGGGTGAGCCCCAAATACCTAACCAAGGAAACAACAATAAAAGTGTTGAGTCCAGGTTCGAACCCGACCTCCGGTTTCTAAACACACGCCTATACCCACTAGGCTAGGCATAATAAAAATAATGAAAGATATATTCCAAGCTATGTAACACGTTAATCTAGATTACAAATTTATTGTGTGTTTGGTACTAATAATATTATCGTTACTCGTAAAAAAATCTCCTGCTTAGGAATTTCCTATCTTATTGCAAATCTGTCGTTGGCTGCATTGCCCATAGCGAAAAGATAAAGTGAAGTTGTTCCCCTGTTACTTTTGATTAGCACTATTAAGCGATTTTATTCATACGAGAGCCAAGTGCCCATAATATAAAGTTGGTCATACGCGATTATCCATTTTTTTACTTCCTCGATATATTTAGAAATTATTATAATAAGGTAAATTTCCATCTCTCGAGGGGTTTTAGCGTAACAGAGTAAAGAATATACATCAAAACATTCTTATAAATTTTTACATTTAGATTGATTTTGTGATATAGTAACATGTATGATACTATGATATATCCATATATTCAAAAGAATTATACACTTTATCCTTTCAATTGTAGTACTCCATCCAATTCATTTTGTATTGTCTCATTAGTCCCACGTAACCACAACGGTTAGAAACATTTCTTTTCGCAAACCAAAATTAAATATTTAACGAAGTAAACTTAGTTTTACTTCAGCAACATGATAAAAACCGGCGCATGAAACAGAAATATGCAAGGTTATTCACATCAGCGAGTAAGTCTACTGCTGGACGGGTCCAATGCGGGTTGGTGATTGGATTAATTTTAACATCCACATCGATGTGGAAATCATTTTTTCAACAATTGTGTATTCCCCAATTGTTAACCAACCAAAAAAAAAACGTAAACAAAGTTGTTTGCAGGATTTGAGCCCACGACCACCGGTTTAAAAACCAATACCACTAGACCTTGGAGGCGGATGTTATTATAACCCAATATAATTTTTAGCTTTTTTTAAGGATTTTCCCACATTGAGAAAACTTATATATTTAAAATTGACTTGAAGAACGAAACATATAAATGCTCTTGATCTACATTTCATTTAAACTGGAAATTCTTGTAATTCAAAAATTAGAAAGATGTGGGCATGTGATTGATAAGATTGGATGAATTCGAGAGGTTATTTGATTTTATTTAGAACGTCCAAGGTGGGATAGGTTAAAACCCGGTGGATAGGGTGTTGCAAGACCCTTGTCCGGCTTGGTTTCAATAGAATATACTAATGACTGCTGCTTAAAAAGGTCTGGTTGTGAAATAAAATTGAATTTGAAGTGGATCGTTAAATAATTTGAAACCTCAATTTACATCAAGTAACATAACATATGTATATGTTTTACTATAATTTTTGTTTTCTTGTCACAAGTAAGATGCTGGCCTTTGTATTAGAATTAACAAAATATAATAAGCTCAGTGTGTCTTAATATACTCATTTAAATTTCTAAAATTTGAAAATTTTTTAGCAACAATTAATATCTGTTCATTATGAATTTTTTTATGCTCCATTTATAATTTCTTATCTAAAAGATATTTTGTAAAGTATTCAACTGGGGCATTAAAATTGTTTTATCGAGTTTATAGTAAAGATAATTTTATATATTCTAAATAAGTTAAATGAAGTTTGTCCATTATTAAATAAAGTGGTTAACCTCCTTTAAATACCTCAGGGGTAATTTTTGGACTTGATAAAGTTATATTTAGGTAAAGTAGCTCTGATAAACTCGTAAACAATGTCAAATGTAATTTTCAGTGTACCTACGGTTTAAAATTATTATTTAATTTCTACCAACCACTTTATTACATTTGTTTCAATTTCTCAATCCTATAAAACCCGTTTTTATCCACATGTTTTTTACGAACACAGTTCGCGCATTTCTATAAAAAAAATTGCAAAAAATTAGGCACAGACGCTCAAAGAATTGAAACATTTATTTATACCATCGTTGCATTTGTCTGCTGTCGGTAACTCCAAGTAGCATACTTTGTAGTGCTGTTTCTGCACACCTGGTATATCACAAATGGGTTCTTAAATCGCCACCAAGAAGACTCAATATATATCATCATCATCATCGGCATGTATTGATCCATTGCTGAACAAAGGCCTTTCAAATAGCTTTTACTCCATCAATAGCTTGTATCATATTGTGTAGCCCTTTTAAGAAAGTGTCAGGTAAAGTTTGTAATAATTTTTCCTTTCAATTTTAAATGTTTTGTCTAATTCTAATGTCGATTTGGGATTAATAAAAATTTGTACATAGAAAGGATATAGAAAATTCATCTGCAAAAAAAAAAAAAAATTAATACTACAATTCTTTATTACCACCGTCCTTATATTGCTGCCTTGAAATTTGTGGATTATGATTTTTAGAAAAGTCGTTACAGCATTGAAAATCGCAGAAAAAGAGATCAAGCGTCTTTATATTCTCAGATCTAATATTTGTTATAGAATAAAAATTTTTGGTATCATGATCACATGAAAGAAATCTTATTAAATAAACTTTCAAAAACCTTAAGTAGGAAGAAATATCTCTATCTGTGGTGAATGTTTTGATCTGTAGTGTGATGGGCACAAATATTTTTGTATATAAAAATATATTAATATGTCTATATAAAAAATATATCTCATAAAAAGATATCTTCAGCTAAAATCTTAAGTTAAAATTATATCTCAGTAATTCGGTTTCTTATAAAACTAAAAATAGAAACCCGAAGTGTAACTTTGATCAAAACTTTTAAAGTAAATTCATATCTTCTCGAAAAATTCTAAAATAAATAAAAAGTTACAGTTAAAACAAAACCTATTGGTGACTGCCTACGTAGCCCGGGTATAATGGCAAGTCCCGGGGTCTGGGTTTGAATCCTGGGGACTCAACAAATTTTCATTGTTTTCCTTGTTGGTTAGGGCAATTTGGCCGATTCAAGTTGAAAATAAGAATCCACGTGGATGGGCATCGTTGCAAAAAATCGGTCACCCAACCCTTGGACCACGTGGTGGGATACGGTCCAAAAACCACCTAATGGATAGGGTTATTGGGAAAGGCCTATGTCCAGCGGTGGACTATCAAAAGGCTGATGAGGATCAGGTGGTATTGGTTCCCATTAAAAATATTGGTGCCAGTTAGAAATTCTTATTATTTTTCGTTTAAAGTTACATGAAAAATGTTTATGAAGTATTTTTTCCCAATATTTATAAAATAAGTATTTTAAATTTTTTTAAAAAAAAGCAAAAACGGGTTTAAATTTCCTATAATTAAATGTTTGCTCCTTTATAAAATTTTTTCTTGTAATAATCCAAATTTTTTATTTTTAACCGCCTACTCAAATAATAAACAATAGCGTTGTTTCAAATTGAAATTATATTGTTTCTGTAACGGTAAATTATTTTAAATAAATTCATATTTAAAAAAGATTTAATAAATTAAAAACGTTAACATGTAAAATTGGCAGGGTTATTAACATATAACAACAAATAATATAAGGTGTTTTATTGTTGTCCGATTAAAACCCGGAAATTAAAATTTTTTCTTTCGAATTTCCAAAATTTTTCCCGTTTTAAGTTACTTATTTAACTTTAAAATTTTTTTTAAACAATGACTTAAATTTTTAAAATTAATTCTAAAATTATAAAAGATTTGAAAGTAAATGCAGATGGAAATTATACCAAATAAGATTAATTTCAAATTTTAATATTTAAACAGTTTAAAAATTAAAGAATGAAAAAAAAAATTAAAAACTTTAAATTTTTATTAATTTTTCTTCAAATTTAAAAAACAACCTTAAAGTACATTGGATTAACCAAATTTTTTTAAACGAATGGGCTGTTTTTAAACTAAATTAAAAATTTTTTTGAATTCCAAATGTTTAAAATTTTAAGGTTTCGTTTTAATTAAGGATTTTTTTTGAACAACACAATTTACTATTATTTTAATTAATTCTTCATTAAATTTAAAATAGGTTTTAAAGAGTTTGACAGATGGGGAAAAATAAAAAAAATTTAATTGAAAAATAAAATGATTTAATAAGTAAATTGAAATGGAAAAATTTTTCTTATAATTTATTTTAGACAGAACTTTAATTGTTTTAAATTAAAATTATTAATTTACTTTAACCAAAAAAATTTTGGTTTTTAACCGATAATTTTTTGTTTTATGTTTTAAAGCAAAAAATTTTTTTATGAACAATTTTAATTTAACTTAGTCCTTTTTTTTTCTTTAAGGTATTTTCTTGAAGAGAGCACTTCATATTTAATCCAAATTGTAAATGTTTGGTAAAAGGTTTTTTTGAAATATTTTTTTTTACCTGAACTATTGTGAGTTGGGATTTTTTATTCAACAAAAAAAAATTAAAAAACTCAAAAACAAAACTTTTTAAAAGTGAATAACTATCACTATTATTAAATGCTTCAATGGTCTTTTTAAAATTTTTATTTCTTTTTAACATTTGGGTATTGCAAATGTTAAATTAGAAAAAAAAATTGTGCTCCCCCGAAAAATGGATTGGTTTAAAACCGATTAAATCAAGTTTATTTATCAAAACAAAAAAAGTTTTAAATTAAACTTAAATTTTTGTTCCTTTATATAAAGGTATAAAAATTTTTATTGCTTTCAAAAAACATTTTTCGTTGTAATGGTAGTTCACTTGCTAAATAAAATTGAATTTGGTAACGTTCTTCACTTAAACAAATTTTTTTTTAGTAAAGGGTTGTAAAAAATACTGCCATTCGTTTTGATAACTTTTAAACAAATGAAAATATTTTGTTAATTTTTTACAACATATCGCCTGTTTTGGGCATGCAATAGCCTTAATACACCCCCTTTATCCATTAGGGGTTTGGACCTTAACGTTCCAATTTTGGGTGGGATTTTAGCCAACCATGGATATTTTTTTAACAATTTGGTTTTGAAAATTGCCCTAACCCTCAACTGAAAATTTTTTTTAAATTCCCCACCTGGTTTCAAGAAGATACATAAATTGTCCCAAATTTTAAAAAAATGAATAGTAAATTTAAAATTAAAAATCGTCTCTTCTCTCCTTTATTATTAAAAGCGCGTTAATTTTTATAATCATAATGCTAAAAATTAATAGAATAACCATTTCGAACCCCTTATCACTTCTTTTCCATTAGGGATAAGTAAAGAAACCAATTTGGAAACAAAATTTTACTTTTTTTTAGTTTGCCTAGAAAAAATTTGTTATTTATTTAAGTAAAGTTTTCCCAATATTACCGAAAATTTTTTTCTTTTTAATGCTTTAATTAGAAACTTAATGGATTTTATTTTTGCGCGTTTAATTTTGTTGATAGACGAACATTGATCCTGCAAATATCTGAAACTTAGGGAACATTGTAAACTAAATAAAACGCATTAAAATACGTAAACCATTTTATTAAATCATGTGCAGTAATTGTTACGTTTACGTTTGCTTATTTTTGGCATCGAAGGTATTTTTCAGGCCAAAAACCAATCAAGTATTTGAATAACAACTTTGGTCTTTTGAGAAATGGTACCCTCGGGGTTGCGGCTTCGATATCCTTGTGACAAATGTTTATAAATTTCTCCATCCATGGTCCATGGAGGTTATGGGTACATTATTATGCAAAAACAAGTGTGGTCTAATTTTCTTTAATAAATTTGGATTTAGTATTTTTAAGATAGTTTCGAAATGAACAATTAACATAAATTTCTTGCTCCTCCTTCCTCTTCTTCTTCTTATATTACGAGCAGTTCGTTTACGTTGTGTTTACCTGTCTTCATCATGCTGCTCGTGTCCTTTATCTATGCGGTCAGATTACACTACCAGCTTAATTACAGTCCCGCAACAGCCTGCTGTATATCAACGTCCGGAGCTTTGTCCAGTTAAGTCGTTTTAGTATTTGGTCAGACAGTAAATCCTGGCGTAAATGTTTTGGACAAATGTTGTCCCACGATGCTTTTATTAAATTAAGCCTTTTAAGATGTAAATCTTTGTGTATATAACAGTAAGAAGTTGGTTAGCAACAATTTAGTTTAGCGGATTGTATTATTTTCTTTCCTTAACTGCCTTCGAAGCCTAGTTGTGTGCTTTAGAAACCGGAGGTCGTCGGTTTTAATCCTACAGGGACTCAACAAATTTTTATTGTTGCATCCTAGTTGGTCAGGTCAATTTGCGCCGATCACTAAATTGCCTGAAAAGTAAGATGATCCATGCGTCGGATGAGATTGTAAAAAGTCGGTCCAACCCGCATGGGACCAGCTTTGTGGGATTTAGTCAAAAAATCCCCTAATGGAAGGCGTGCATTAGGTGGGGCCTATGTCCAGCAGTAGACTAACACATAGGCAGGCAATGAGTCGAGCCACTTGATGAAAAGTGGTTACCGACGCCTTTATACATCGGCAATACCACGGGTATCACCAATGCGCCGCCTACCATGGGACAAAGGATATTATGTCTAGTTTATCCAGTGAATACGCTCGCTACGATACTCTAAAACCGGAACACAGTAGCGTTTTCACACTGCTGCTTTAGGACGAAGACCCTAGTAGGACTACCGGATGAAAATAAGACTGGGTCAGAAAAAGATTTTGACCTTTTCATTAAGTATTAAATCAAAAAACATCAATTCATTAATAACGTCCTTAATTCGGCAACTACAATTCTTTTTTGTATTCGTTATTTTTTTATATTAGTTTTATGTAATTTTTAACTTTACCCTGAATTGGCTTTTTTGACTTTATTTGAATTTTTTATAGCTATGGATATTGCAAGAGAATTTGTTTAGTTAATATAAGTAAATGCGTTTTGGCGTTGCACATTAGACACTAGTCATTTATTGGGGCTGACATATGCTTTGTATGATCTTTATGCTCTTATTTAGATACTTAATGATTAAGAAACAAGAAAGCTATTTCTACACGGTTTATGTTCGTAAAAATACAGCGAAAATTATATAATTTAAGTTTTTAGCACAAACTGCATAGAATAAATTTGTGCACAACATTTTGCATTAACAAGGTCGAGCATTTAAGAGGCGTTGAGTCACGAGTTCATGCGATTAAAACATTTAACTCAATTTGTAGTCAAAAAACCAAAAAATTGTGTAAAGTAATACAGCTTTTTCATAGAAAAAATATTCTCCTTACGAAATCAACGTTTATATGAAATATTTCGCTTTGTAACATTTTTAGAATGAGCTTGCTATTTGAAAATTAACGTGAGTATGAATCCTGCGGGAGTAAATAACTTGACATTGTTGTTTTCTAGTTAGAACAAAGCAAAGTTAAATGTTAAAATAAACTTCGGTAACGTAATAAAGTTAAATGTTATAAAGGTAATTTTTTTTTAATATCTGGTGCAATAGTCATTTGAGAAATTCCTATCTAATCAATAAATTATTATAGTATTTGTATCTATATGTGTATGATTGATATATACAATGATAAAACAAATGTTACGCATAGCTTTTATATAATTGTATGAAATTCAGTCGGCATAGACCAATAACAAGACTGCGCACAAAATTGCGGATTTTTCTTTCAGACGTATACAATTTTACGATTCGTACACATCATCGCTTCTAACAGTAGGATATAACGCGATTTATATAAATTTCCTGAACCATTTCACAACTCAAGAGTTTTACAAATAAAACATATACCGCTCCACTCAAAATATTATTTAATCGTTTTATTACAAGTAAACTGTAAATTTAGAAACAATCCGATTGATTGTAAAATAAAGTAATATATAAAAACTACAATAATATGTAATAAAAAAACCATTTTGATATCCTTACTCCATCGGACTCTGTAATTTAATTTAGTTATAACTTGTTATCATCATCATCATCATCAGCCTGTGATAGTCCACTGCTGGACATAGGCCTCCCCTTATACACCCCTATCCATTAGGGGGTTTTTGGACCGTATCCCACCACGCTGGTCCAATGCGGGTTGGTGGGTGGACCGTCTTTTTACATGGTCATCCGACGCATGAAACATCTTACTTTTCAGACAATTGGGTGATCAGCGAACAACGATAACACAAAGATTTTTCGGATTCGAACGCACGACCTCCGGTTTACAAAGCAAGGACCAATACCACTAGGCCGTTGAAGGAGGATAGACTGAGTTACTTATGCATTTATAAATCCAAATGGATCATATTTTACAAAAGACTTATACAATTGCACGAACTATGCACATTATATGCCTTTGGGTGTGCAAATTATTTTAATAATATAATTATTAAGAATACCTTAAAAAATAATGTATATTTAAAAATAGCTTAGTCTCTGAGGAAAATAGTTTTTGTTGTGTATAATAAACAGAATAAAATAGAATTAAGTAAAAAATCACTTCAAACAATTTCTGCACCAATAGCAGTAGGTGAAGCTCAAGTTGAATACTTATCCTCGTATTTGATGATTAAAACAACCGACAAATGCTTTTTTTTTAAGTACAAACTTATGTACAATAAATATACTAAAAACTTATTTACAATAAATTAATATACATAATAGAAATACTTTAAATACATAGAATTAATATATTACAATTATTTTAAAAATAACATCTGTAAAAGTGTAACATAAAAAGCAATGTCTCTACTGAATATAAAAGGATTTTATTGCTCACGTTTTACTATGCAACTTATGCTCCTAAATATTTTATAACCGGCATACGTTAGGCTCACTTAAGCAAAAGAAATAAAATGTGGGGTAATAAAACAAAGCTAAAAGTATAATAAAGATTTTTGATTTGAGTATTGCTATCTTTTCTACAAATTACAATAAAAAACTGTTGTACTTAAATTAAATAAACTAATTTTACTGGTACTGTATTGTTGATATTTTAATAATGTACTTTCGAGACATGAATAATATTAATGTACTGTTTTATAATTTGACCAAATCTTCTCCGTTGATTCATTGGTTGATTTCATAAATTGAAATTGCCGTTTTTATCTTTAAGTAATTATTAATTCTTGTAATTGTTGTATTTAAAATTTATATTTACTTTACTTATACAATATATTGTAAATAACTGTTGATAAGCCTGTTAATTACCTCTAAATAACTTAAACGCTCTCTGTTATAATGTACACCATCCCGCGCACACGTCGATGCGGCCCACCTATCGGAGGTAGACCGTCTAGTCGAACGTAGGGACCTTAGAGGGCGATAATTTAAAGCCAGTGACCTTGGAGGAGATCTGCTAATTATTAAGGGTCTTAAACCCCGGTCGGCACCAGGCCCAGACCGTATCTCAAATAAAACATTAAAATACTTGCCAGGCCCTATTGTCAACATTTTACTATCGTCTTGTACTTTTTACTGGGATAACACACACTCAATCTTTCGGAGGGTGTCGGCCCACACGGGTGCCCCGTACAGGACCATGGACCTGACGACCCCGACGTATAGGCGACGACAGGAGCTGCTGGATCCTCCGGTGTTGGGGAGCAGTCTGCCAAGAGCTGCTGCTGCTTTCGCTACTCTAGGCGCGAGGCGCTCAAAATGGGCGCAAAACCTCCATTTGCGGTCTAGGACTAGGCCGAGATAATTCATCGTCGGCTTGACGTCGACGCGGACGCCGCAAACGATGATGTGGGCGTCCGCAGGTGGCGCGTTCCGAGGCCCGTAAAAGTACGGGGCCTCAGATTTTTCGACCACCTCTAGTCCTAGCCGCCGGATGCGCCCAATTACTTGAGCGACCCCGGCAATGGCGAGAATCGCAGCCCTGTGAAAGTTGGTGCCACGGGCGGTGACGAGGGTGTCGTCCGTGACAGTGTAGAACGCCCTGCGGCAGGATAGAGTTACGACATTCACAAAGTAGCCGGTGTGGCTGGATGAAAACGACAGAAGATTGGAAGCGGTGGCGTGCATTATGGAAGGCCTATGTCCAGCAGTAGACTATCACAGGCTGATAATGATGATAATGATGAAGATAATCGTCACGTTTTTTAAAATAATCAAAGATTTATATCAATTAGGACTTTGATGAAACTTCTATGTAATAGCGAGATAATTGAATTTATGTACCTTACAATACTTATGGACGCAATGCTCCTCTTTAATTTCCTCTGAACACACAAATAATAATAGAACTGTATGTAAATTTACCACCAGTTTTTTAAACGTTTTGGAGATAATAAAGTTCACTACAATTAAATTAATGAACACAAATGATTAGCCCTTTATTAAATTTTGATATTCGAAATTGTTAATACCAAAATTAGGGGAAAATATTTCCTTATAGAAGCACTGTTGCCAAGATATATTAAAAGCATTCAAAAGGAAGAAATTAGATAATTGGATGGTGTTAATTGGAAATTAATTACATCGTTCGTTAAATTTCAGACGCAGATGCTTGAGAGCAGAGTAGGTAATTTTATAATTTGTCTTTATTCTAATGTATTCCTTAATTCCGCGTTTATATGATTATGTCTACGATACTTAAAAACGACTAGCAGTCCATCCAAAGCTCTGATAGAGTTAAAAAGTAGATAATGTTATTCAAATATCATATATCTTTCTAGTAGTGAAACACACATACATACATCATCAGCCTGTTTTAGTCCACTGCTGGACATAGGTCTCCCCTAATACACCCCTATCCATTAGGGGGTTTGGACCGTATCCCACCACGCTGGTCCAATGCGGGTTGGTGGGTGGACCGACACTTTTCAGACAATTGGGTGATCGGCCCAAATTGCCCTAACCAACTAGGAAACAACAATGAAAATTTGTTGCGTCCCCGCAGGATTCGAACCCACGACCTCCGGTTTCTAAAGCACACGCCCATACCACTAGGCTACGGAGGCAGTTAATGCTAGTAGTGAAAGATTACTTGTAATTGCTTAGTAGTCTCAGAGCCTATTAAAAATAATCTTGAATCTTTTTACTTTTAGTACAGATAAAAGGAATAATGGGATAACAAAAAGGATTTAACCGTGTAAAAAGTTAAACTAGATTATGTTGCACAGGAAATTAAAGTAAGGTTGTTCAAGAAGTGAAAAAAATTGTAAATTTAACAGGCTTGATTTTACTTAGAGAACACGACTGGACTTAGCTCGGTTTAAATTAATTATTTACTATCAAAAATGTAATAAACTAGACCGTTTGAGACTTAACTGATTTATAATACATTTGAGTCACAGAATGTTATATTTAAATTAATAACATGAATATAGTTTTTTTAGTGTCTATTTAGTTAAGCGCAAGTTAGGTGTTGTCTAAATCATAAGCCAGCTAAATCATAACGACACTTAAGAGAACTATCATGCTATTATGCAAATGTCTTTAGACATAGTCTTGTGCTTATTTACTAAGTAGTTCTTACTAATTTTATTTTTTGTTTAATTCCATAATATTAATATCATCATGTCGTAGTCGTGATTTTTGTCTTATTCCACAAATCTGCTCACTAATCCAAGACATGGGATATTACGGCTCATATTCTTATTAGTTACGCTATCTACGGTGCCACTGAAACAGGAACACATTAGTGTTTACATACTACATTTGCGGCAGAAATACCGCGGTAGTACCACACCAGGCGGTCCTTTGTAAAAGTGTGACCTTTAAGACAGCATTGTACCGTCTCTGTGGTTAATTGGATTAGTCACTAGTCTTAAAAAGCAGAGATCGTAGGTTCCCACAACTTTTGTGCATTTGTTGTTTCTTGGTAAGAGTAATATTGGCTTTTAAATACATTGAAGTAAGGTTCGGCGTAAGGTAATCTTAGCATCGAATGAGTATTTTAATTGTTTGTAAATTCGCAAATCTTGACAATTTTTAGACCTAGTATATACGCTGGCTACGGTGCCCTTACAACAGGTACACGGTAGTGTTTCACACTACTGCTTTGTTGCAGAAATAGGCACCGCGGTGGTGCCTATCCAGGCAGTCTCCTCAAAAAGGGGACCTACCACCATTAAGATATTTGGTATTTCTCGACTTGGCTTATTTAAACAATAGACAGACTTACCAAGACTGTTTCCTGATAACTGGAATCCTTATTTACTAATCAGTAAATTCTTGATGTTATTTGAGAACATTTTTATGGTGAAAGTCTGGGGAAATACAATCGTTTTCCAGCCTACTTTTTAAAAAAACGTGTTAAATGTTTTATTTTGGCCGAAAAATTAAATTTTTACTATATTAAAAACGAGTTTTATATTAAAATATAGGCAACAAAGGCTTTCACTTAGGGCCTCAGACGACATAAATTCTACTCAAATGTTCTGAGATTGTCAAGAACAGGTTCTTTTTATGTTTAGCACAAAAGCGAGAGAGGCAAATGACAAACGAGTCGCAGTTAAATTACCGCAGAAGCACTTATAAAGAACCTTGTTTTGTTTACTTCATTTCTTTGTAATATTAAAATTTTCAAAGAAAACTATTAATATATCCCTATAAATAAAATTTGAAGATAATGCTTGCCGCATTATAATCAACGAATGCTTTTGTTGCTACCAATCAAGTCAAACCTCATGTCAACCTTCCAGCTTGTTGTTGAATCAGCAGCTTTCAAAGGGCTAATCAAGGCGCGCTGCTTGTTAACCTTCCCGATAATTGCGCATTCTGCATCAGGGAACAAGATGCAACTGTAATTGTAACACATACAGACATGTGCACGAAGATAATGTATCTAAATAATTTACAGATTTTTTATTTGAAATAAACATTAAAAACTTGACGGTATTTAAACTTGCGTCAAGACATTGTGATAGCATATTATGAACAGCACGTTGCGATTGGTTTAGATTTTTTATTATGCGTATAAGTGAATTTTTGAATATATTGATGACTATGTTATGATCACAAATCCTACGGGAGAACAACTTTTAATTGTTGTTGTTTTACTATCGATTATGGGCCGATCACCCAATTATCTGAAGAGCAAGGTGATCTATGCATCGAATGGACATGTGAAAAGTCGGTCCCGGTTGTCAACTATATTTGGCAGTCGTTATAGAACGTGCCTTTAAATCTATTTAGAACTAATCCATACAATGCAGTTTACTCTTTGGGCTTTGTTGGTCGATGACAGCCGCTGAGCGTACAAATTCGGGATAAACTCATGTATTAGAAGCTTAATATTAGTCAATAACGTCAGTATATAGTATGTTTTTTACAACATAAATATGTGATAGGATCCTAGATATTTAAAAGTATATAACTAAAGATTACAACAGCTAATAATACAAAATGGCGTTGTCGCATAATTCGATCCAGAAATAACAAGGCAGCAAGTTGTTCCCTCAAGTGATTGTTGGTATAAGTCGTAAAACCAATTTGTAAGATTGAAACACAAAAAAGATGTCAAAAGCACTCCAAGTTTACGGTCCATGTTTTTTGTCGCGTCAATCTGTGAAGGAGGAAGGAGAAAAGTTTTATTAGTCTCGGAGAATACAATGTGTCTGACAAATGTTTACATAAAATTGGTATTATTTTATTTTTACGTAAGAACTTTTGTAAGAAAATATTCTATGTAAATGTAATTATTTTCAGTTTTAAATATCCCCCTCCATAAATTTTACTGTTTACTTAATATTTTACTTAATGAACCTTTGTTTGCTTATTTACTTTGATTTCTACTTTACTTTCTTTAATATTATTTCAATATAATAATGTGAGAAGCATGATAAATTGACATTTATGATACACATTAGATCCGATATACATATATGACATGACATATCATTGAAAGTCATGTAATTTGCTCAATAAAATAACGATCACCGTAGTTTTAAAAAAGTCGAGCTTTTGTTACTTATTGATATTATTTTGTTAAACAGCAACTAGGATTGTAGTAAATTAAATCAATGTTTGTATTAACCATTTTAATAGACTTTATAAACAATAACCCGTACATATAGTTCGGGTTTTGCATTACTTAAATACAATATCTTATATATATTTTTGCATATAATTACGTATATACGCAATTTTATAGAAAAATTGTACGAAATATTTTGAAGATCCATTATTTAATTGTTAAATTAATATTTGCATATTTAAGACTTGTGATAAGGTACAAAGTTCCTCCAGTTCCTTTATTATACCACAATATAAAGTAATATTTTAAAATTATAATCTCATGTTTCTAATTTGATGTAGCCCTCTTACCGAATTACAGGTTCCTGACCAAACCACTTACAAGCTACTCGAACAACTTTTTGCTCTTTCACATGAATTACAATAAGACTATGTAAGCCAGTATCTTGTTCGAAATACCTTTGTTGTATTTATAAGGTTTAATATTTATAAATAAAAAATCGGTTTTGATTTTTCGTAATTAAACGTTTAAAAAAGTTGTATTCTAACGATAAATGGCCTGTAAGCTCTTTGAAAAATTTTGCATTTGAATAATGTTCGAAGTATTGAAGAAGCTACAGAGATTTCATTATCAGTCTGTGTTAGTCCTCTAGGGCTCCTCGTTAGGCGGTACGCCAGAGCCCTTGTTGGTTATTTAGTAGGCTGTACCACGCGCAGGTGGAGTTGGCTGGGTTTCCGAAGTTGTGATTTGAGCCCCTTACAACCCCCCAAAGCTTCTTTAACCTGAGATTTACTTTAACCAAAAAAATGAAATCGATCTAAACTATTCGTCGTGATCTCTTAAAAAACTATCGTACGTTTCAGTCACAAGGTTTTCATCAATATAAAAAGCGTTGCAATCACAAATTCTAAAGAAAAACAAGGTTTTGTCACATTACTTCAGAACTATTAAATAAAAAATATTTTATTGCTTTTAAGCATTAAACTCTTTAAAAATATTATATTTTTCAAATAAATTTAACAAGGCGCGCTATACGTTTACCTGAAGTTCAATGAGTCTTGTCTATAGAAAATGCAACGTAAGAATCCACACCGAGAACGTCGAACCGGAACATACTAGTATTTTCACGCTTTGCGGCAGATTTAAGTATCAAGATAGTGCTCGCCCAATTAGTGTCTTTGAAAAAGGGGACTTACCAAATTTAGAACTTTTCAACGTTATAATTAATTGTTTTGAGTAAGGTTAACTGCAAGATGCTAATATCAAAAACTAGCTAATTATGATATAAAGATACCTTAAATAGGACAGTCAGAATTAAACAGGTTCAAGTTTATAGTGTCTTAAGCTACAGTGACGCCCCATACTACAAGCTACGGTACATTATGACGCCCTGCGACAAGATGAACTGACGACATTCGCAAAGTGGCCAGTACGGGTTGGATGAGAATAGCCGAAGATCGGAAGCCATGTCCAGCATTGGATTGACACAGGCAGATGATGATGATTATAAAGCTGCAATGACAATATTTTGTGCTTACATCATAAAACAGTCTGCATAATAATTAACAACTGAATATTGTTTGGTTTGAAATAAAAAAAACTTAAAATTTTTCTTAAAGCTAAATCTTATTTACGCTCGTTTGATCAAAACGTTTACTCGAAGCGATCCTGAAAGCATGCCATCACGTTCCGACGCCTCGGAAATGCTAAAATTTTTGCTAAAGTTTTTAATGTGCAGTAGGAAAAAAATCCCTTGAAATGACGGTTGATTAAATATCAAGTTTAGTCACGAGTCAAATGGCCCTTCACCTATTTTCATTTTTCATATTAAATTTAATTTTACTTTACATAATTATATTATTACTTCACTGCTGAAATCAAAGTATTAAAAATTATTTTCTACACACATCACACTAATTATTGGTGAAGGAAATAGAAATAATAACTTGGCATTCTTAGCTTTAGAATTTATGTGGAAATTAAGAACATATGAACAATTACAACATGTTAAATATGTCGTCTTTGATTCAAAAGCGAAAAGTGTAACATTTTTATTTTTAAGGATTTAGCTTAGATAGGTAATTGGCACAATCATACAAATCGGTATGTCCTATTTCATTTAATATTAGCTATTATTGTTATTTATCAGTCCTTTATAATTAGTTTTCTTTTTATATTTGATATACATTACTCACAACGTTCGGAGAATTTTAAGAAAGCAGTTTGATTAAAGGGCTTTTTTTATAATTTTTAACTTTTGTCAGGTAAGAACGGAGATTAGATTTTTATCATTTGCTTTTATTATTTATATAAGTAAGTAGTCATTTTCTATCAGGTGAATCTATAGGAGTTAATAAATTGAAGTGTCTTATTGCGATATCAAAATAACCGTTTTCAAATATAACCGAAACAAATAACACGCGTACGTACAGCAAGTAAAATATTAAATAATAATGAATCTATCTGTCTTCATTATAGTATTAGAAATTTCAAAGTTCTCTTCAAAATATAAAATGTTGAAACATTATATTTGCAAACGGACCATAGATACGGTGATCCAGTAAAACGGAAATTTCTTGCTTTTATATCAGTAAAGTTTCATTATTCTGTTACCTATTATGAAACGCTTACTCGATATAATAATCTTTAGCCATTAAAGCTTTGTCCTTGTTATCGACAATTCAATGATGTTGTGGAATTATAGCGTTTGTGATAAGCACCCTGCGTCATGGGGGTTGGGTCTGAGATCGTAATTATTTTTTGTCTGTTGAATGTTGACATTGATAATGCTGTTTCGTATATGTTAATTAGTGCATAAGAAACGAATACAAATAAAAATAATTTATTTTTACTTAAACAGAGCAATAATTTTGTTATCTTCATTAACAACCATCGTGTAACAATTTTTCACCTCTCCGATCGTGGCTTATCGTGACAGTAATTTGTAATTCCTAAACACAAATATATGATTTTCTTAATTTGTATGTAAAATATTGTTGTGAATTGTTCTAAATAAATAAAGCACTCCTCATTCCAAAAATTTTAGTAAAAAGTGTTGCAAGTTTTTTGCTTCGAGAAGATATTCATAAAATATTAAAATTGGCATATTCACACATTATTGTCTTTTAAGATAAAGCGTATAAGAAATTTATCTAATATAATATAATAAAGTTGACGGTTTTGTGCTGTATTTTTGTAATGAATATACTAACAAAATCACCAAATCGATTTTAAAAACCTTTTCCCACACAAAGGTAAAACCAAGTCAATATGTAAAAAATAATCAATGTAATGTCTTTAGTCTCATTTAAATATCTTTAGGTAAGCAAAAATGTTAATAATGTCCGTCCACCAATGCAGATCTGGGGCAGACTGCTTGTAATGTACAAAACCGTTTTAAGATTTGAAATGTATTTCGAAACGAAGAGTACAAACGACTGGCCTATTTCACGCACAATGGGAACGGATAAACGACCTAACCCTTAAAGCCATTACTAGATTGAAAGCCTTTATACGTCGTTTGAAATTTTCAATGTATTCTTCATTCCTTAACATTAATTTCGAGGCAATAAAGTTATAAGCATTACAAATGGTAGTTAGTTGTATGTATTCACACAAATTATGAATGAGCGTGTTAGTATAAAGTGTTAAAATTATGATTAACTCTTAATAAAAAAGGGGATGTATTTAAAACCATCGTTGCACTGCAGGCGTATTTCAAATTGTTTCAGTAGCCTTGGAGACTTACAGCATGCATACAAACAAACAAGTCTTTCCTCTTTACAATATTAGTATAGATTAAAATTTTTAAAATAGTGTTATAGATCCTACAGGTATTTAAAAAAAAAACCGTTTTTGTGACTATTGCTGTACAATAATGTACACAGGTACATGAAACTGCTTTAATTATATTTCATTTAATTTGACGTGGAATGTAGCGAAGGAACGTACACCGTTCATATAAGCTCTTGTGTTTACTTTTCATTAACAGAAATAGTTAGTTTGTAATTAGATGAATGCATCGCTCGGTTTTGTTTGCGAGTTCATAACAAGCGTTTATTTTGTTAAATATCTACTGTGATTAAATTCTTATCAAAGACTTGTACTAATGAACACGATGAAGTATGTTTGATTTACTGTTAGTTATGTTAACGTTCGTAATTAAGTAATATTTGAGCTAGAAGATTACTGATTTTTTCTCCGAATTACTTTCTTCTGTGAATATTTTTCCAACTCATTATATTACCTAGTAATCGTCGTTTTTTATTTCTGGAATGGATTTTCCTTCGGTCCAAAGTAGTCTTTGTTATTTAAGGATAATATACCTTTCTAGAAGTGAAAGAATATTTCAAATCAGTTCAGTAGTTTCAGAGCCAATTCAACATTAGTTCAAATCAAGTTATTGCGGTTAAGAAGCACTCAACTGTCACGTGGTTATAACGTATATTTTATCATAACTCTAACATACTATACATTTTTACAAATAGACATATTGCTGCATTATGCATAATAATTACTTCACCGACTTCGTAGCACTTGCTTTACAAGCTGTAGGTCGTAGGTTCGAATCCCACGGGGAAACAGCTTTGTGTTATTGTTTTTGGTTGGTAAGGACAATTTGGGCCCATTACCAAATTGTCTGAAAAGTAAGTTGATTCATGATTCGGATAGGCATGTAAAATGTCAGTCCACCTACCAACCCACATTGGACCAGCGTGGTGGGATACGGTCCAGAAACCCCCTAATGCAGAAGGGGAGGCCTATGTCCAGCAGTGGACTTACACAGGCTGATGATGATGATGAAATACTCTTTCGACCCAATTATACCTACAAAGGTTTACAGTTGTAATTTATGACATTTTTCAAAAAGAGGGTCTAGACAGACAGACATAATAAAAGACGGATAAAGTATAAAACTTCTAATATTGAAAAATAATATCTATGATAATATTTTTGGAATTAATTAACATTTAAAACCAAAAACAGCTCAATTATCAAATACAAAGTTAGCAGTTGAATGACGTAGCGTTAAATTCCAGCATTGTCGAGTCTGACCACAAATCTGATCTACCGAACGCAGCGTCCTACTGAATTCCACGTATGTCAACATTATATTATAGGAAAATTGGTATGGGATATTCACGTTTGATTACTTTACAATTCTTTTAACATTCGATGTTTTGACGTAAAAGAGCTGTTTCTCAGTGTGAAGGATCGATAAAGTCTGTAAAACTGGAATCATCAGGTTTACTAATAAAAAGTTACACCTCTGATTATGAATATAATTAAAATTCTTTTTTGTTTTTATTTGTAATTTTTAAACACTTATTGTTATTATTATGTACCAAATAAAGTTATTTCTTACTTTCTTTCCATTATAGGACTTTAGAAACAGAGATCTTCTTTTTCTTTTTTTGCTATTTGCCCAGCTGCATTTAGATATAAGTCACAAGTTAATTTTTACCATCTGATGCTAAAGTTATGATTTTTGAAGACCGACTCTTTAGTTTCATTATTAAAATTTTAAAATAATGATTAAAATTTAACGTTTAATTATATCATTATGAAAAACTGTTTTTCAGGTAAATCTAGAAGGATAAGAAACAGTTTGGATTAACTGACAATTTTTTCATGATTTTTTTAATGCTTATTTTTTTAATAAAAATGACAAAACAATAGGAAGTTAGTCCTCAGGTCATGAAAAAGGTACTCCAAGTCAAAGTAACAAGAGCTTAGCCATATGCTACGTTATAATTATAATAACGACAGGGAAGATACATAAATTTAAACTTCCGAACAAAGCAAGTGAAAGCATAATGCTTCAAAACACACTTTACCCACTTAGTTAAACTTTACGCAGCATTATACAGTTGGAAGTAATACTAATGTATTATGCAGAATACAAGATCTCTTGAGAACTTGACCTGGTTCGAGGCATAGATTACTTTTGAGCGTCAAAACACTGCTAATATACGTTGTTCTGATTGTGTTGGTAAAAATTAATATTTTCTCCACATTTTTAAACCTTTTTCTGGGAACATACTAATTCTCGAACTATTTTTTTTTAAATTTTACAGATTGAAGCAATGGATAAAAGGGTAATTAATATGCAGGTAATAAAAAGAGGTAAAAAAATATTCACAAGTACTTTTGTTAAGAGTGTGTTATGTACCTATAGATTTTATATGAAGTAAAACTAACTTAGGTTTTACTAATCGTCTCTAAAATAAACCATACAATTACCAGTTGTTAACTTAATTGGTGTGTTTAGAAAACATTAATTATTTGTCTAGTTGTGATCGTGTCATACAGACAGATTATTACATAAATTGTCATAAAGTAATACAATAAGTATTCTGTGATAATCTTCTTAAATACGGACCAGTAATTTCCATACGTAATATTTGATCTAATTTTTTTTTAAGATTTTTAATAACATCATCTGAAATCATAAGAACGTGCTCGATAAGAATGACTAATTAGCAATTCATTACCTACGTTGTACACCATCCCAGCATAGCCAATGCTGACCGCATTTGAAGCCTCAAATTGATAGCAGCGGATGCAGAGACATACGTGGAATGCTGTAGGATGCATTCCACGTTTGTCAACATTGATGATAGTTTATAGGTAACTAGCTGTTGCCCGCGAATTCGCCCGCGAGTAATATGAAAATAGTGTATGGTATAATAGACATGAGGCGTTTTTATCGAAAGGGTCAGACATAAAGTTTTATGGATTTTGCTTAAATGATGACAAATTTCCAAATTGAGTTTCGTCCCATTTTAAAACTACAAAATTGTTTAACACCACTTATGGCTCGTTTCGAGTATCTAGACACAAAATTTTATTGCTTTTGTTTTCCTTTCTCGGAATATAAGTATACACCACTTTTAATCTAAATCGGTTCTAAGATTTAGACGGTAAAGACGTACAGACAGACAAACAGAATTACTTTCGCATTTATAATATTAGTATGGATTACACATTAATTACACAACTGTATATTGATATAAGTAACCAAGGTAATGGAATTAAAACAGCCTGTTATTGAAGCTTTCTTTCGAACTTGTAACTTAGGTGTACTCAGCTAAAGGATTACAAAGTTTACCACGTGGCTAAAGTGTTATGGAAAAGTTGGAACATGTAATAAGAGTATTTAATGCATAGAAATTTATACTCCGTGCATCACGTTTAGCCATGTGAGCGACTCACAATATTTTTTCAGGTATATCCTTATGTCTTTGAGATCTACTTTCTTAAACTAATATTGTTTGGCAACCACTAAATTTTTATAATTTATTATGTAAAGTAAAGCCTCTATTCATGCGTTGTCAAAATATGCTTTTATAAGACAATATTTTCTTATTTCTGACGCTGCATTCAAAATCCATGGCATTTTTCAAGTTGCATATAAAGCACTGTTAGAATACAACTTCTTATGTAGGTAGTTAGAGAAAAGGAGTCTCGATATTGAAGTTTTGTATCTGTACGGTTGTGTATAAAAGTCGAGTCTGAAATATAGTGAGAGAGATCTTTGTCAGCCGCTACCCGGAACGGAACTCTCCTCGTGTGTGATAAGTGTTGTGCATCTGTGAAAGTGTTTGTGTGTTGAGTGGTGTTATGCATCGACTCGTCCGTACGAGACATTTGGTGGCTGTTGTCGAGGTCGAGAGCCATTTCAATGTTTTAAAGTACAAGAGATATTCAATTGTTTCATCATCTTTACTTTTTGAAATCTCTTTGAGATTGCTTAAAGGATATTATAAAAATCCTTTTTTTAAGTAAATGGTATACAAGGACTTCCACTTTAAATTAGATTACAATGCTTTTGAGAAGTTATATATTATATTAAAGATAAATGCTTTTAACAGATTTCATCGCATAGATAACATGATTTATTAGATAAGTAATTAACTATAAGTTATATTTATTAAGTCAAGTAACTCTACCTCAAAGTTACTTAGTCAAAGGAGACCCTTGAAGATGTAAGTGGCACTGAAGCATTGGGCCAATGGGGACAAACACCTTTGTGTTTCGCGTCAATTGATCTAGACTTCGAGTGGGTCCTTCTAGTTGTATTTTAATAATATCAATACTAACATAACCTTACTTTAAATATTCATCTGTATATTAAATTTATACATATAAAACATTTTGTGTAAAGTAACTACGTATTAATTTGTTACTTATTGTAAACCTAAAGGTTAATTATTACAATTTCTTTGACCACACGGATGATAATTTTCGGGGTTAGATTAAAACTCGAGATATCCTTTTAAAAATTAATGACAAAGTCAGTGAAGGCCACATGCTACCTTGTAATATTAATAAAGAGATAGAAGACGCGTAAATGTAAATTACCGACCAAGTAAAGCGTTATGCTCCAAAGCAAACTTTAGTTACTTTGTTAAACTTTACAAAACATATACAGTTGGAAGTAACGCTGATGTATTATGCACAACAGGAGTTCTCTTTAGAGCTTGACCTGTTTTGGACCATAATTTACTTCCGGAGTACACCGGAGTGCCCGCACCATATTTAGGAATCTTATATCTCATATCGTAAAAGTGGATAACTTTTTTTGTGTTAGACTATGTTATTGTATATATAATTTTCATTCGCAATATTTTTATAGTAATCCAATTTTAAGAATTTTAAGACGTAATTATATATATTTTTATTCTATATGCAGGGTGGCCCATAAGTCCTTTGATATGAAAAAAATATTAAAAAAAACTAATTACATTATGAATTAAATTTTTACTTACAAAAAGCTTAAAAACGGGAATTATTTTTGAAAATAACATCTTCTAAATGTAATCCGTTGCGATCACGGCACTTCTGCAAACGACGTCTAAAATTGTCATTTCTCTGTGGATGTTTTCTTTTAGGGCCTCAATTGACCGCGAGTTTGTGTCGTATACTTTAGCCTTAAGGTAGCCCCACAAAAAAATCCATCGGGGTCAGATCTGGACTACGTGGAGGCCAGGAAATGTCCCCTCTCTTAGAGATCACTTTGCCAGGAAAAAGTTGACGGATAACGGGCATAGCAGTGTTAGAGGTGTGAGAAGTGGCCCCATCCTGTTGAAACCACGTCCTGGCATTAAAGCCTGAAAAGTTTGCAATCCTGGTATGAAAAACTCTTCGATCATAGCCACATATCGCTCCGACGTAACAGTAACTGCGCGCCCTCTGCCATCCTCAAAGAAGTAAGGCCCTAGGATACCATGGGCTGACATAGCGGCCCAAACAGTCACTTTCGGACTATGTAAGGGCTTCTGATGCTTAAGTTTTGGATTGATGGGGCTCCAACAGCGGCAATTTGGTTTACTAACATGCCTGTTTAGATGGAAATGAGCCTATCAGAGAACATTATGTTATTGAAGGAAGTAAACCGATTTCATCTGCTATAATTTTGTCTTTGAATACCGTCAGTTTCCTTTAATTCTTGAACCAACTGAATTTTGTAAGGGTGCAGTGTAAATCTTTCTTCAAAATCCGTTGTAACGATGTCCTGGATACGTTTCATGCTCTGGCCCGCTTACGAGTTGACTGTGTCGGATTTTCGCGAATAGACTGTGTCACTGTGTCTATGTTTTGTTCCGTACGTGACGTCCTTGGGCGACCCAACCGCGGTTTATCTAACGTCGAACCGGTCTCCTCGAACTTAGCAACCCAGTTTTAATCGTTTGAGGAGTTGGAGTGTCGTCAAGTTGTTTAAACTTTGTGTTCTCGAAATTTACGCCGCGCAACGGTTGCCGGAATTGTCGTTTTATAAAACTCGCGTACACAAAACGCACGGTCCGCTCCGGTAAAACGCTCCATCGCGACTAAATTGACATAAAATAATGTCCAGGGACAGCACAGCATCGGATCTTCATATACCTTATATATCGTATACTTTTTTCGCTTTCTGATTATAAATGTGTTGACATTTAATAAAAATGTAAAGTCTGCTCAAAAAAATATCACAAATACAAGCTAAAGAAAAGTTGTTTATTTGAAAATTTAGACAGATATTGATTTGATTACATTTAAATAAAGTATTTACACAGTTATTGGGATAATTTGAATTACGACGTTTTAGGTTTTTCAGGGTTCGTGGTTACGATTCTGTCTTAACGGTGAATTTTCTGCGTTTTACACATTAAACAAATAACGAAATGCACTTGTAGCATACTTTAGTGTAATACGCTGCATGTACATTAGATTGTTTGGATTACCACCTAGTTATCTAGTCTTGGAATTTAGATGACTCATCTCCGTGAAACATATTGTATTCCAAAATGCTTAAGTATGCAAAAAAGTAAGTGCACTCTTCGTCTATCGCTCTCATAATCAGATGTGATAGATGGTTAAAACTATCAAAAACAATGCGGCTAACTTATTTCATATCAAAAAAGTGTATCGTTTATCTTAATCAATTAAGTTATCAGCTTTTTACCTTAATCAAGTTCCACACAACAACTTAATTGAATCCCTCCCGTACCTCTCTTGCTAGTTATGAATCCCACATGGTGGTGGGGTCAGCTTTTCTTGTTTTTCTGCTCCATTTCGCTCTAAAACACTTAAATTCTAGCTCTGATTCAGCCGTTTCACACCAAAATTATTGGATAGACAATGTTTCCCTGATTTTAATTTTGTAATGTTAGCCCTATAGATATAGTGAAGGCGTTTAATAAAATAAATAAAAAGAAAACAGAAGACTTGTGGGCTTTATCAACATCGGCAATAAATTTAATAATTCAAGATATATCCCCATATTGGCCATAATATATAATGCATCTATAAGTACCTGTAGATTCCTACAGTTAATGAAATTCAGTAAAATAGTACCAGTCTTTAAATCGGTTGTACAGTTAATATTGAAAATTATAGACCAATCTCTATACTGCCAGCACTTAGTAAAATTTTGAAAAAATTATGTTAGAACAACTTTAGTACACTTTTTATAAACATGATATTTTAAGTGATCACCAATTTGCTTTACCAGAGGTAGGTCAACAGTAAATGCTGGTATAAAGTTGGTCTCTCATGTTCTACGGGCATGGAGGATCGCTGCGATTCTATTGGAATCTTCTGTGATCTTTCCAAGGCCTTTGACTGTGTGGACCATGATATATTAATCAATAAGCTAAGTATTACGGTGTACATGGGTTTGGTCTTGATTTTCTATCTTCTTACCTACGCAATAGAAAACAATATGTAAACGTAAATGACACTCTGTCATCTGACTCCCTTGTAGCGGATGGGTGTTCCCCAAGGATCAATTTTGGGACCTTTTCTGTTCCTGGTCTATATAATGACTTGCCTCTGGTAGTGAGAGGCTGTCCAGTTGTCCTTTGCAGATGACACCTCTCTACTGCTAAGGGTAAAAAGAAATGACCATAACGTTGAGATAGCAAATAGGGCAATTGATATCGTGTCAAACTGGTTTGCGTCCAATAACTTAGTACTTTAACGCGAACAAAACTAAATGCTTACGTTTTACTCTTTGTAAGCTGCCAGATTTTCAAAATATTAAAGTTGACAATGAGGTCATTCCTTGCTAAAGCTCTACTACATTTCTTGGATTTTCTATTGATTCCAAGATGCAGTGGGAAGCTCATATTGACAAACTCTCTAAAGCTAAGTTCAGCAATCTTTGCCATACGCAAGATTAGGCAGCTAACTGACAGAGCAACTGCAAAACTAGTTTATTACGCGTACTTTCACAGCCTTATGTCCTATGGATTATTATGGGGATCTGCAGCCGGTTTGAACACAATATTTATACTACAAAAACAGGCTGTTAGAGGCAATCTACAATCTGGGTTCACGGAATCTTTACGTAATGTTTTAATAAAACTGAAATTTTAACTTTACCCTCGCTATACATATTTGAAAATATATGTACGCGCTCAAAATATTCATATGTTTGCTAAAAGATATTAGCCGCGCAGAGGTCGAATTGAGCCCCTAGAGCTACCCAGATTTAGACTGACCGAACAAAAAATCTTTTCATGTATAATAGTATAAGAATGTATAATAGATTAAATCCTGCCAAACGCAACTGAATGATTCGAGGCTTTCCTAAAGTTGTCAAAACAACTTATAGAAAAAAGCTTACTATTCTGTAATAAATTATATTGAGGACCAAGATGTGTGGAAATAGTTTATATTCTGCTTCAAATCCCTGGTAACTTAAAAAAAAAAAAAAATGTATTAGTCAAATTTTGTAAATACTAATATTTAAAAAAAAAAAGGCGCAGAGTTTCTTGCCGGTTCTTCTCTGGACGGGTCTGAGTTTGTGAACCGGTGGTAAATGGATAATTTTGACGTTCATAGAAGTGCTCAGTAGAGCCTAAATTGAATAAATGATTTTGACTTTTGACTTTTTCACTTTATCCCTGATGTCGGCTTCAGAGATCTGACATTCACTCATGTTCCTAAGCTTACATCCTTTCATCTCGTATTCAGGTCTACCTCTAGGTCTTCGTCCGGGGCTGGAAAAGTGCTGAATTACCCTCTGTAGTCCGGCGTCTTTCGATTCACGTGGCCATACCGTCGCAGCCACTTCTCCTACATTATGGCGGCGATGTCGTGTCACCAAGATACCTCTCACGTACTCGTTGCCGGATCCTGTCGAGCTTAGTGATGCCGCAGAAGCTGAACAGGATCAGCAACAAAGTACTCAGTCTTTGTACGTACTTGACCATATCCGCCGCATACATCTATAATATCCGTTAGGGTTAAGGACACATTGAGATAAAGTTGTTGAGCTGAAGAATGCATACCACGAATTATTAAAAGCACTGAAATACACATTCCATTAATTAACAACTTATTTAATTTTTATCAATAACAATAACACAGCTGATTATTATTGTTTAAATATATAAGTATACAATGATTTTAATACTTTACTACCTTTTTAACTTTTGTTGATTCTTATTGGTATATCGATATTAACATAAAGATAATGTTATACTTATTGTTAAGTTCAAAATTCTTTATTGCTAATTTTGGTTTATTTTAAAACAATGAAAGTTTTCCTTATTGATATTAGAAGCTGAGTTAGAAATAATGGGCTTTTAGGAAGTTTAGCAAACAAATGCTTTTAAAATTAATGATAATGGAATCTCGGGGTAAATTATTTTGTAAATTATTTAATAATTGCCTGGTATTGTTTCTCAGTTTGACATTTATATTCCTTGTTTCTTTGACAAATACTTTGAATAGGTTTATTGTGAACGACTTTATTTAAATATTTGCGCATTCGGGAGTACTTCTAGAAAACCCGTTTTTAGTCTATATTCATATTTGTTATAAGGTTTATAAATATATACATTGTGTGTACCCATTATAATATGATTATATCATATTTTTGTTAATTTAAATTGGTAACAAACAGTATCCTGCAAAGAAACTTAACAGATGATTTAATAAATTGACTATTTTTAATATTTCATTTGTACACCTAAAAAAGTATCTTTTTAAATGAATACAAGGACTAAGGATAAGCCAAGAACTTATTATATTAGACTTTTGGCGTTGCACAATTAAAGTTTAATTTTCCTCAAAGCTGTCAAGGGCCTTTGTTGAGGTGTAACTCTTGAGTGTTAAAACTTTTTAAATACCAATTATGTTTTTGTATAAATTTGTTTAATGAAAATGTACCGTGTTGAAATAGAGTAGAATTCGTAAATTAAATAATTTATTTTAAATTTATAGGTTAATAAATATATTATCATTTAATACTAGCTGTTGCCCGTGACTTCGTCCGTGTAAAAAAGAGCCTGTTTTACTCCCTATTGTATCAGCTATCTTTTAGAGATTGTCCTGTCAAAGTCGAACCAGCTATTACAAATCGCAGACTTTTTTATAGATCTAGAAATGCTGAATATTTCCACCATACATTGTTTTGTTATATCTCATAGGGTTGGGCAGCGGTTTCGTTGATAGCACTCAGACGGTTAAATTTATTTCCGATCTCTTAGAAATATATCAATTTATTTTACATAAATGTAAACATATACTAGAATCATTCTATTGATTAGTGAAAACCGCATGACAACCTGTGCTGTAGTATTAGAGTTTATCGCGAACAGACAGTCATACAGACGCGGCCGGGGACTTTGTTTTGTAATCTGTATAGATACGTACTGAAATATTTGAATAAGATTCACAAATTGTGTAAGAATTTGATATCTCAATTCATTTGGATTATTTGTATTTTTTTTTACCGGTGGTAGGTCCCCTTTTTACAGGAGACCGTCTGGGTGGGTACTACCACGGTGCCTATTTCTGCCGCGAAGCAGTAGTGTGAAAACACTGCTGTGGTCCGGTTTAAAGGGCACCGTAGCCAGTGTATTTACTGGGTAAACGGGACTTAACACCCTATGTCTCACGGTAGGCAGCGCGTTGGCTATACCACTGGTATTGTCAATGTCTATGGGCGTCGGTGACCACTTTACATCAGGTGGCCCGACTGCTCGTCTGTCTGCGTATGCCATAAAAAAAATTAGAAGTAACAAATGGTTTCTTAAGTATTTGATTCCTGTATACACTTAACTATCCTAATGCTTATTTATTTCACGGGAACTGCCTCCGTAGCCTAGTAGCAAGTACACCCATGGATCGGATTGTAAGAAGTTTGTCCTGCGCCTGATCTCCCACTGGTTGTGTCAATTATCCATCCCATTGGACTACGAGAGTGAAGTGATAGAGAGTATTACACTTGCACTCTCTATACCACTATTACACTTTTACGTGTGGCTTATTTTTTATTGAATTTTTTTTTATGTACATAGACAGACTGCTGGAATAAAATATAGTTATTAAATTACTTGATATATATGATAATTATTAAAAAGCTAAGTAAAAAATCGATTAAAAATCTATAAATAAAAAGGCGGCGTTCTTAGTACAAACACCGTATCAATAAAGAATGCCTGTTTTGCTTATTATAAATGTTTAATAAGTTTTATAAAGTGGTCGTCTTATAAAATATTAATAGTTTATTTTCATTTTAATAATATCATGCGCAACAAACTTGGGTTTATGGTCCAACAACGCGGGGTTTGATAGCCAGACAAATAGTTATAAAGCTAGATAGTAAAGTTAAATAAAATTGATTCTCCTAAAAGCGCATTTGAATAAAATTTTCCAAGACAAAAAAATAAATAAATAAATATTTTCCCAGGAATCAAGTTTCATTTTTATGGGTAACTTGTGGCTTTGCGAAATGCGGATTAAACGTATTTTTTATAAGCACATAGAAATTGTTCATTAATTTAAAATTGGATAACTACGGCAACAAAAAGCACTACAAAATCGAGCAAAATAACGTGTTGATTTGATTTAATTTTTTTATTAATAAATAAAAAAAATGATAAGTAAACAGGACTAATAAAACGTATAAAACAAAGAATACCAAATAGTTATATTACATCCCTCCAGAGTAAAAAAGGTTTTTTTATGGCTCACGTTTCCATTCTGCAACCTCCACCAATATTACAACCATCAAACATTATGCGCCAGGAAAAAGAATAAAATATAAGGTAATAAAGCAAGGGCACAAACGTATATCTTTTATAATAAAACCAACATAAATGATACCACAAGTCTGTCCGCTTAAGACACGGGAGGTTTTAGGAAGGTTATTTTATTAAATACTTAGTAAGAACTCAAACCCAACAATGTCCTTTTATAACATATCTTCCTGCCATTTCCTTTACTAAGTAATAAAGTTGTATACGCCCCTTAAACCGGATTACAAGGTTTTCTACATTAAAGCAGATAAGCCCTTTAAATCCGGAACACAAAGTAGTTTTGATATTTAAAACAATAAATCAAAGATTTATTGTTTTAAGTAGCTTGTTAACTAAATTACTTTTTGTGGTACTGGTGACAATTTAATTGACTTATGCATCAGCAAAAATTCTTAAAGAATATTTATAACTAACATATTTTATAATTAATATTACGTAGTTGACATTTTATTTAGTTAACACATAAAACTGGTTTTTTTTAAGGCTGTGCGAAATCTTTTTTAAAAGTTTTTGTTTAAAACAACTTTCATATGCACGAAAACTAAGTTCACTCACAAGTTTCATGATTCAAGAGCAAAATGCACAAAACCCTCGCGGGACATTTTAAATTAATTGCTAGTGACTTCGACAGAGACGAGGCGTTACTTAAATGACTGTCAAAGCAATTTAGAAACATGGGATTAAATAAATGAATTGATGGGATAAAATAGTTAAATACATTATACATCATTTGTAAAAACTTTTTAAAAGCTTTCTTTTTATGAAAGCTGTATAATAACGGGTTTTGTTTCACATCTCATATAACAAGCCAACGAGCAGATTTTTCGCGTTTTACTAATTACTGCAAGCGCGTCTTGTTTATCATTGAAACAGCATTCTACGTGTCTTATATTATTTTAACCACACTAGATATAGATATAGACATAGAACTCTGTTCATAGAACTTTAAGCTAAGCTTGCACACACCCTCGTAATAAATTGTTCACTCCAGGCTATTTCAATCTGAGAAAAATATGTTGAAATGTTTTTTAAATTGTAGAGAATTTATTGAAAAATGGAAAAATAATATCCAGCTGAGTTACTTACGCCGGTTCTTTTTTGGCTAACAGAGGTCAATAATTTCATTTATATACGCAATTATAACTTTTATAGTGGTTTTTAAACAGGCATTTAAATTAAAAAATAATATATTACTGTTACATATTGAAACTGATGATTTGTCAAACCAAATATTTACAATTGTTAAAAATATTATTCAGTATTGACGGTCTATGCTTAAAATAATTTATCGGTTGCGTTTTATTCAATAAAAATAAACCATATTTAAACTCAAAGTTCGAAGAAATTCATCTACTATACAGTTTTTTCAGTTATTTCTAATGCGAGTCGCGATGTTGAGCAGCGCCATTCGAAGGGCGTTTTGAGTTAATTGCTAGTGCCTCTGACCGAGATCTAGCATTAAGTTAATGAGTGCCAGTGTAATTAATAAGGATTGGATATAAAAAGGAATAAAATATCAAATATATTAAATTTTATTTGCACATCTTTATGCTATAAAATAGTTCGCCTTTTTTATCACAACTCAAATGGTAAACTACATTCTTAGGATGAATTGGTTGACATTAAATTTAAAGCGACTGCCAAAGATGGTATTGACAACCGGCGCCGACTTTTTTATATGATACTATGCTCCGGTTGGAAGGGCACAGTAGCCAGAGTATTTACTAGGTAAACGAGACGTTACATCCTATGTAGGCAGCGCATTAGTATTGTCGATGTACATGGGCGTCGGTGACCACTTTCCATTAGGTGGCCTAACTGCTCATCCCCCTTTGGTGGAACTTCATCAGTCCTCTTTGAGGCAAATAGCATTTCGTGAACCGTTTTCACAAGCATAATAAATATGTACGCCTTGTTTTTTTATCATTGTATTTAAGATTTCATTATTCACTTTCTTTGGTTATAATAGTTTGAGTGTTAATCACTTTGTTTTAATTTTTTTATGTAATTATAATATGTAGCAATTATAATTACTATTATGAATACAGGCCTGTGTCAGATCTAGTTATTAATGGTTATTTAAAGTACAACAACACTTTGATTCCATACGGAAAAAAAACGGTACGGGACTAAATTAAACAGAGCTGCTTTTTTCTTGTAAAAGGCGTTTTTGTAATTAAAAGACCTACTTGGCTCGTTGCCAGTATAAACTTTAAAGGACTCGAATGTTAGTCAACAATAGAATTAAATGAAAAAAAAAGATTACTTTAGCTGTGACTTAGCGAAGTTAAAGAAAATAACATATCAGTATATAATAAATAAATTTGTAAAAATCTGCTTCATGGTTCGATCGAAAAACCCCTTGATTGATAGGGGTGTATTCGGGAAGGCCTATGTCCAGCAGTGGACTATCAAAGGCTGATGATGACGATGATGAAATAATAAAAAAGTGTTGTCAATTTTTTAACTGATGAAATAAGCGAACTAGTGCTTGATTCTCTGCTGCCTCCGTAGCCTAGTGGCATAACCGGAGGTCGTGGGTTCGAAACCTGCGGGGATGCAACAAATTTTCATTGTTGTAGTAAGATGATCCATGCGTCGGATGGGCATGTAAAAAGTCAGTCCACCCACCAATCCACATTGGACCAGCATGGTGGGATACAGTCCAAAAATCCCCTAATGAATAGGTGTGTATTAGGGGAGGCCTATGTCCAGCAGTGGACTATCACAGGCTGATGATGATGATGATGATGATTCCATTTGCCTTACTTACTAATAGCTACATCAGCTATCTTTTAATGAAAATCCTGTTAAAATCAGACCAGCTATTGAAGGGATTATCTATAACAAACAGAGAAAAAATTACAAAAAAAAAAGTTAATCTTACATAAAACGCTTAGTGGCACAGGTTAATTACGTTCAGACATAAAAGCTCTTTGTGCTTGCCTTGTAAACGACTCTCCGATGTTGTTGAGAAATAATTGTTTCTTTATTATTCCTAAAACTATGTTATAGTGGATACTGATTGTAATTCATAGATTATGTTATAAATCTGTAAAACTTAATTGGTTGGCGCGGTGATCTCTTTCCAAGTTTGAAATATTTAAAAGCTGACTAGAATTATTTTTATTGTTTACGCGAATATTATACATTATTAAATCAGCGCCGTGGTCACGGGGTAGTCTACCCCGTGACCACGGACACTGGAAAGTGTTCGGCGGGAATTTATAATTGTAAAATAAACGCGATAAAATCCGTAAGGTCATTTTATTTAACAAGCTGACTAGAAGTTTAGCTAAACTATTACTAGAATAAACCAATTAATTAAATCGTTATATTATGTAATATAGTTAATTCGATTGAATTATTGCAATTTTTTATTGCCTAAAAAGGATGTGAGAATGGATTTGTAATGGTCATGCATGTTCACCGATGCCCATGGATATCAGCAGCAACAGGGGTAGCAACATCGCGTTGTCTACCGCGAAACTCTCTTCAACCTCTCTTAAAGAAACGCATGTTTTATCGGATATTTATTTGTTTTAAGCTAGCCCAGTGCTAAAATTGAGTTATGAAGCAACGGTTTAAAACATTTGTTGCGTAAAAAAGAATGAACGTCTTCCGTACAAAATATACAGTAAATCGCAAGTGCATCCAATAATGAACTGCGGTATAGTTAAGGCTACAAATGTTTCACTATGACTTTTGGATATTACATTCTATTACATAATTATTAATTAACATAATGTTAATTAGTTAAATTGCTTCACCCCTGCTGGCGCTGGTCAGTGGAGTGTAAAATGCTTGAAACAAGCCAGGTAAACTACCCACTGCTAGAATGCTTATCGTATAATTACGCAAATGGCTTTTGATGCATATCTAGCGCTCATATAAGACTTATTATTGTTACTTGTAAACTTTAATTAAGTCTACAATATGTAAGAGATATTGAACCTTTCAAACAAAAGACAACACCAACTTTCTACTCTACGATGATATATTATTACCCGAAATGTTGTGTGCGAATTCTTTCTATCGCTTTATCTATATATATATACATAAAATTAATTGCTGTTCGTTACTCGCGCTAAAACTCAAGAATGGCTGTACCGATATGGTATATTTTGATCTTAAATTATTTGTGAAGTCCAATTCAGGTTTAAAAGTTGAAAAATATAAAACAAAATTGGAATTCTTTCATGTTCATTAATAAATCTTATACAAAAATTTGGATCTCTTATTTTCCGATTGAGGCAGTACGAAGTCTACCGGGTCAACTTGTTTCTTATAAAATTCAAATTTTTATTAGACTCACGTATAGTGGAAACGGCAAAAAAGTTTCGGTAAAATAGTCACTGCAGCCATAATACCTGAAACAATGAAAATGAAAATTATTTATTATACATAAACCATATATTAAAATTATAACATAAAAGATACTGTATTAGGCTCAAGTAAACTGTGCAAAACTTTCAATAGCGCAAAAGCCTTACACAAAAAATGCCTTAATAAGAAAACTTTATTAAAATACATAAGTTGACAATTCTGAGAGCTCCAACCCAATTTTCTTTAATAAATTTTAATACTGTCATATACTTATGTCATAAACAACAAAATATGATTATTCACAAACGAGCATATAAAGATGCTCGTTTTTTGGATTGACAAGTTGCTTGCAAACGTGCTTAATAAGTTAAGGGGAGCGAAATCTTATTAACATCGCGAAAGTAAATTTCTATAACGTTTAATAAATGAAAATAGCGTTTTATCAACAATAACAGTTTATTTGAATAATAATTAGTATAATTGTTCATCAAGAGTTACATAAACCTAAAAATGTTTGATTAAAATATCCATCATCTACTTTGTAGGAACTATTCTAATGTTTTCTCTGACATAATGTCAAACAATGAAATTGCTTGTTTGCGAAAGCTAGAATATTATATTTTTCATATAAAAATAAACACCAGAAAATGTACATAAAAACTGTTATTCCCTTCACTATGTTTTAAGACATTTTTTTTCAATATATTTCAATATATAATTCAATATGTTTGCATAAACTTGCCGATGTTATTACGAATCAATATTCCTTTTATATAGAAATGTACAGAAGCTTAGTCCTGTATAATACTTACTTGAACAAAAAGTTTCATGATCAGTATTTCGTTTATACTTGTCAGTCATTGCGTTTATACTTGGAGAAATCACATAGTATCTTTATCCACAACATTATTGTTTTATATAATAGAGACGAGACTAATAAGACTTTATGATGGTAAGTAATATGCTCTGCTCAGAATAATTGCAGCGTAGGGCTAAGTGCATAAAGCTTAAATAAATAAAAACAACTTGAACACCGTTTTTAAAATAAATTTTTCACACGGCAAATTATTTTCCGGAATATTCATGAGTGCCAATCTGTTAGCTTCTGTGAACAAAAATCCTAATTTCAGCTTTCAGTGTGCAAAGAACGTTAATTGCTATTAAAGTTTCAGACATCAATGAGATGCACTTGAAAATAGGAAATGTTCCAGTTTTTATGTATAACTATATTCAATGTTTTAATTTTTAGTCATATCCTATAAAGAGTGATAATGTAATACAAGCCTTTACTGTTAAGTCTCACGAAGTGAAAGTAACATACAAAATTTGTCTTCAATAGAAACATAAGTTGCGACTCCTTTTGTCATGCAACGCTGGCTCAATGCTGCAAAAAAACTAGTTTGCTATATGTAGTGGGATAGAAAAACTGGAAAAAAGCTCTCAGCGGAGCTGAATGCTACTGTGTTCACAAAAAGTTTCACATTCGTTGCAGAATAGCAGTCGATGTTAAACTTTGTCTTAGCTTATAAATTAAATTGTAACTTGAGTCTATCAAAATTATAACATTTTAAGGAACTTAACAAGTTTAAATAAGAAATTACGAAATAATTCAACAATATTTAAAAAGAGTAAGTGTTATAACAAGGGTAAAGCAATGCCAGTTACACAAACTAAGGGTTACAAATGATGTCGAGGTACATATAAAAATAATAACTGATGTTTATACTGTTTAATTTAAATAAAGTTAGTATCATTATACTGTTTTTTTCCAAAAGTATGTTAAGTTACGATAACATACAAACATACTTAAATTTCATTTAACTATCACATTCATTACAATATGTCATTATCATAATCAACCTGTGTTAGTCCATTGCTGGACATAAGCCTTCTTTAATTCAAGCCTTCTTTATTAGGAGTTTTTTTTGACCGTATCCCACCACGCTGGTCCAATGCGGTTTGGTGGGTGAAATAATATATGCAAATGTATATAATTAATACGTTCTTGTTTAGGCTTTACGACTTTGCCTTCTCCATTATAAAAGAGTGACGTGATACAAACATGAAGCGAAAAGTTAGAGTGCCCTCAACTTTTCATTTTGTGTTTCAAACACTAGTGAAATGGCTTTTTATACCAATTCTCTGCACTGTATTTTGCAGTAACAACGTTTTTTGTGCAAGTAGTCATAGTTGTGTATTATATTTATTAGTAGGGTAGTGTATTATACTAGCGCAGTGTATTATATTTATTCACGTGAGAGCGATATGGTGCTGAGAATTTTATTTTTTACGTTACAAAATTATATGTCATAAATGTCAAATGATGCAAGAGCAGTTGCATTATTACTTTTAAAAAGTAAAAAATATATGTTACGCACATTTACTTTGAATTCAGCTAAATATTTATGTATTTTGGCGTTTGTAACACTATGCAATGGTCTTAGTCACGAAATAGTGTATATCTGAAAAAAAGAAATGGAATTTGTAAAATGTATGACAAATACGCGAAAAAGTCTGTTAAATCACTTTTTAATCTGTTCATAGAAACACAAAAAGACAAAATAGCAAATGCGATTCAATATTGCTTCCCGTCGTACTCAATTTCCTTATAAAGAGCCAATTTAAAATTTTATCTTTTGAATCTATTGAAATGGTTCAATAGATTCTTGAAGCATACGCGACAAAAGTTCCGTGTAATACGTGTCGTCTAAGGCACCCAATAAAAGGCAATTTCACAATATGAGTATTCATACCATTTCACCTATTATTACATTCTTTTATTGAAACATGAAGTTATAAAATTGTATATAGGCTCGTTATATATTTGTTTTTATAAACATATCAGTGTAAAATTAAATACCGTCAGTACATGTGTAACAATTACCGATGCATTTCTTTGATGCAGAATGCGTAATTATCGGAAAGGTTAACAAGCAGCGCGCCTTGATTAACCCTTTGAAAGCTGCTGATTCAACAACAAGCTGAAAGGTTGACATGAGGTTTGACTTGATTGGCACTAACAAAGGCGTTTGTTGCAAATTGTTGTTCTGCAGGCATTACATTAAGCTCTTAGCTTTACTACTTTATTAGCGAAGTAGTTAAATAAAACAACTTTATCAATATCATCAAATAAAAAAGATAATTGATCTAAATAACGCCTGCAATATTAATTTAGGTTATGAACATTGCTTAATTTAAAATTGTCAATCAACAATCTTTAATTATATCGTAAATGATGAAAACATTGGCAGCTGAGTTTTATTTTGTTGAAAATTCATAAGCTATTGTAACACTTCGATTTTGAATGAAGAATTTTATTACTTAATAGAAATTGAACTTTTTTTGTTCTAAACGTAAGTAATGGTAGTGCGACGAAATTAAGCAAACGATTTACTTAATACGAACGAAAATATATTGATAATTGCTACGTAAAGTTTACGAGATTAACTTTTTTTTTAATAATGTTTAAGACATAATGTACTTTTTAAAACGACTGTGCGAAATTAAATTTCTGCTACTAACGTTCAGTGATTGCAGTTTAATGTAAACAATCATCACACTAGTTTCAACTTGGGTTTTACTATGAGTAGTAAAAAAAATTTTTAACGTTTCAAAAGAAGGAGGTATACTACTCGGAGGTCATGTATTTTTATATCTGTAACCTCTTATTTTCCCTTCCACTGGATTAATTCCTATAATTATTTTATATTCTAAAAGTTATATTTGGAGCCACTGCTTCGATAACACACACAAATCTTTAATATTACTAAAATTGCAAAATATTACGATAAAGTTTATTATCGTAATATTTTGCAATTTTATACACGATTTAGTGTCCATTTATTAAACAAAACTTTAATTTGCAGAATAAAATGTTTGCAATGCTTCAAATCAAAGAACTAATCGGTGCAGTTAACGAAACCAGAGTTTTTAAACTCTACTTCAATGTTATACAAAGATATTTCATAATACTTACTCGTAGATCATCTCATTAATCGTGCAAGTTAATTATCCTCATATATTAAGGCTTTGTCAGTGTCAAGTTTACTATATCGCGATGACACGAGACAAGTTATTGCAGTTGTAATAAGCATTAAACTGCCAAGCGATGGGGACACACGATAATTCATACTAAACACGCATAATACAGCTATAATTTATGTATCACAAAGGTCAGATTTTGATGTCTTATTTTGATATAATAAATGATAGAGATTTTATGAATGTTTTGACTTTATAACATTTGATACATAATAACTCGTTCACGGTTTTGTTGAATCTTTAGCCATATATGTAATCTCTCTCAAAATATTATGATCATCATTATCAATTACTGTTAAAGTCCACTGCTGAGCATATTTCTCCTATTTCAACATTTCCCTAACTAACTAGGAAACGACGACCCGTTACATCCCCTGCAGGATTGAAAACCACGACCTCCGATTAGTGAAGCGCAATTCCTTACCACCGTTCTCTTATGCAGTTAAATCTATTTTCATATATTAAGAATATAAACTAACAATGATTATCTAAGAAAAAAATGTAAAAAACCAAGATTAATAGGGTATTAATGTTTCGCAAAAACAAAATAAAGTAGCGTGTTTAAACTACTGTAAATCATAAACGTGGATCATTTCAGGATAACCAGTATTGCAATCATGCGTCTCATATTAAATGTAGCTTCACCCCGCAGTTTCACTCCTATTATTATTGTATCTTCAGAAAATCATAACACATTATAAGCTTAGAGATTTTTGCGGTGCGTGACACATATTATTCAATATAAATGATATTTTTTATTACATTTAAAAAAAACTACAATATATTCTTATATTAAATGACTGCCTTCGTAGCCTAGTGGTATGGGCGTGTGCTTTAGAAACCGGAGATCGTGGGTTCGAATCCTGCGGGGACGCAACAAATTTTCAGTGTTGTTTCGTAGCTGGTTAGGGCGATTTGGGCCGATCACCCAATTGTCGGAAAAGTAAGATGATCCATGCGTCGGATAAGCATGTAAAAAGTCGGCCCACCCACCAACCCGCATTGGACCAGCGTGGTGGGATATGGACCACACCCCCTAATGGATAGGGGTGTATTAGGGGAGGCCTATGTCCAGCAGTGGACTAACGAAGGCTGATGATGTAATGTGATTAAATTACCTATTAGTTTTTCGCATATATAAGCTATGTAATTGTAACGTTTCATTTAAATCCATTTAATGGAATTTGAGTGAAGTAGTAACAATCAATCATACAAATGAACTTTACATTTTCCTTATTAATATAATGCATGTCCTGTACATAGAAATTTCACCGTGGATAATTCATTACGTATCAGGAAACAACACAGCTATGAGTAATGACATTGGAAACTTCATTGACATTCGAGTTACCTGTCGGGTATTCCTCTTGTTTCTCTACTTTGAATAACTAATTTAAGTTTTAGTTATATATTAAAATTACTATATTACACGATAATAAAATTATTTTTATGAAAAATCTGTTGAATATGTTTGTGCTTTAAACAATATACTACAGTCAGAATACTATTTCTATTGCAGGTACTTAGAGAAAAGAAGTCTCCGAATTGACGTTATGTCTGTCCGCGATCGTGATATAAAAGATGGGCCTGAAATATAGGCAGTGGATATCTTAGTCGCTAGCCGGGGCGGAACTCTCCTTGTGTGTGATAAGTGTTGTGTATCTGTGAAAGTGTTATGCATCAACTTTTCGGTACGAGACATCTGGTGGCTGTTGTCGGGGTCACGTGAGTCATTTTAATGTTTTTAAGTATAAAAGATGCTCAGTTGTTGTCTTTTTGGAAATCTCTTATGATTTCTAAAACTAGACTATTATAACTGATTATATATCTTTATTTAAAATTGTGTTATTAAATATATATTAAAGTCAAAAATGTGTTTATATAATATCTTAACAAAGCAATCTTCTTCTTACCTTGTCGGTTAGTTGAATTTTTTCTTTAATTATTTATCAGTAAATCGAGATCGATATATATAGTAAGCAGCACTAGAATTTAATTGAATCATATCCTTCCAGGCTACTGCTATCATGTACCATATGCCCAGTGTCTAGAAAAATTGTAATATTTCGAATTAACTAACTTTTAGATACCCAAATGAATAAATTTTTCATTAAACAGAAATAGCTAAAACACACAAAAAAGATAGACTGACTTTACTATGGACTCTTGAAAGAGACTGAAAAGTTGGGTAAAAATTTAAATAATAGTAAAGTAATTAAACATAACAAAATTTGTTCTGTATTAAATTAGAGATTATATTAGTATTCACTCAAGTAACAGACAAAATAGCAAAGTACTTACTGAATGTAATAAAAATAAATAACAAGGTTTTAACAAAGACAAATCATTGAATTGTCAAGAACATTTGATAATAATTGTACAATTCTAGTATTTTTCCTCGGTTAACCGACGTATAGTACTGGTATTAAGTCTTGTCCAATTATTATGATATATTTTATTACTCTACATTGTGTTTGAAAGCGCATAAAATAATAAAAGATAAGCTTTTTAGAAAAAAAATCAACGATCCTCAAACTCAAATATAATAAATCATAATAATATTTTGTTATTCAGAACATGGACGTTACTCTAACAATATAAAAACTTGTATTTAAGGAAATATATCTGTAAATAAACCAATATTAATAACAATTTTAAGATTTTTTTTATTTGTAACATAGAACTTAGATATTTGTCCCCGTCTTTTTAAAATATCCTGCTTAAATAATTAAATCGAAAAATTGTAAGAATTTTCGAATGCTCTGTTTCTCTTTTACACAAAAACAATTAAATAGATATTAAAGAAATTTTCACTAACCTAGCTTATATTATAATAAAATAAAATATAAAGTAAAATTTATAAAAATTATATTTAAATTATTAAAAATATAATAAAAAGTGGCATGTGAAAAAAGAGACTCTCATTTGTCAGCAAAATCTAAAAAAAAGTTGAATACACAATTACAGTGTTCACACGTAACTTCTTATGAATATTCATCGAAATTCGCAATCGCGAAAATTCGCATCGAAATATGCAAATTAAGGTTATTTGTAAAAAACTGCGACAGTCCATCCGGTTAAAATAATCCACAAAGTGCAAATAGGACTTGCGGTTGGCATTACGTAGGCAAAATTTCTGATGGCAAAAAGTTTACCTACCTTTTTTAAATATTGCATTTTTGTTTTATCGGGTGTGTAAACATAATTTTGTCATAGAAAATGTAAGGCTACTTTGTAAGTTTTTACGCCATTATGTTGTATATGCATTAAAGCTGTACTTCCATAGTCGGTAAAAAATACCCTAGGACCGTTAACTTCATAAATTTGTTTTGTTTTAATATTTTTTTTTGTAAAGTGAGTAGTGTAAGGACAATAAGCATGTAATAGCAAGTCTCGCGAACAGGCTATATAAGCAGAATGGCTATAAGGATTTTAAAAATGAAGCTTTTCAGTGATAGACTTAACTTTTTGCGTCTTGTATTGAATTGATATGCATTGTAAATAGGCGCACTAATAGAAAGACCACCTATCACATTAAAGTCAAAATAATAAAAGTACATTTTCACAATTTTTGTATTAAGAAACCTTATAAGATAAGAATATAAGTAATTAAACAAATTATGATATAAAAGTTGAAGGCAACGTAAAATATGCCATCATGTTGGCAATGCATCAGTTTTACGGCGTCCGTGATAGTATCTGTGAATACCGCAAAGAATTTAAATCATTTGGAGAAATGAAAGGCAATATAATAGAATTAAATTTCCAATAACAACTTTATAAAATAATCTGCCGTTTCGCGGGATTTAATCCACCTTTTTTTATTTTGAAGGTGGAATTTTGCAAAACCCGGTCTTGGCTGATCTCTTCTTGAAAAAAAATATATATACCAAATTTATAGTCAATCGGCCTTACAGCTTCAGAGATATCGTGATCAGTGAGTTCGAAAACGGTATCTCCTATATACGTTATATATAATTTTATATATATGCTATAGATGTAGCACTATTATGTACAAGAAAACGAACATTTCTTTAAATTATAAGATAAACATGAACTATCCCCTAATAATATAAGAAAATAAGAAAGTTTGTGGCAGTTCCTAACTAAGTTATATCGCCTTAAGTCGTTATAAATCGAGGGACAAACTAGTTTTGATTTACGTAGGCGGGACTTCGAGTAAAGTCCAAATACTTACGATTAACGAGAAAATAATTGCATGAGTAAAATTAATTTAGGTAAAATTAACAACGTGATAACTGAAATTGAAAACTAGTTACCCGCAATAAGGGAAAATGTTTTAAGAAAGTTCTTCTGAATTAACTTAAAAAACGACAATTTATTAATTCTATTCATTAATAAATAAAATGACTACGGATTTTATCGCGTTTATTTTACCTTTTTAAATTCCCGACGTTTCGAACACTTTATTTAATTAAACCAGGTAAGTATTATATTGTTGAGGAGGGTAATCCAAAGACAGATTTTTTTCCTAGCCACTATAACGTTTTAGCAGTTCAAATTTAAACACGAGTATTTTTATTCAATTCATAACTTTTACAATTGCTTATCGGTTGTACAACACGCTAAACGTCAAACAGAAACGGGACTAAGCTGAACACAAGCTGCAAAAGTAAGCGGCAGCCCCGTGAGTTTCTTTCACTGGTCCAAATTTAATAAAAAATATATTTTTATTTCATTTTTTCTTTATTAAATAAAATTACTTTACGGATTTTATCGCGTTTATTTTACATTGTAAATTCCGACGTTACGAACACTTTCCAGGCCCTGGTCACGGGGTAAACTGAGATGTCATGCGTCTTGTTGCCAGTGCTGAAGGCGGGATTTCCAGATCTTAATTTTTATTAATTATTTTTAGTCTGACTCCGACCTATGCTATATTAACTGATTTTACCGGATGAATTTTCAATGTGGGTATTTATGACGCACAGATCGGATCGGTGTTGTTGGATTACCCTCCTCAACAATATAATACTTTTTCTCTAAAAATAATCAAAAAAACAATCATAAGCACCCGTGTATTGTAATGTAAAAAAAAATTGGAAGCTTATAATTGGCATCAGAATAGCTTTCCATTTATTATCGTTTATAAGGTTGCTCTTTTATCCTTCTTTTGGCTTTTCATTGGGATTTATTCGAATGTAAGCGTTTATTGTCTCGGTTGCAAGCAAATATTTCTCTTCAAAGTCAGAGGTCAAATATCTTTTGATATTTTAAATGTATCTTTTTAATACAATAGATAGAATATCTGGCGGTCAGTAGACCTGATTTAACTTAATGATTCACTAATGATTCTGCTTCTATATGTTATTAGCTAATCTATGCAAGTAAATAAAGTAAATGAAAATTGAGTATCAGTTTGTAACATTAATATAACCGTTTTTACTTAACTGCCTCCGTAGCCTAGCGGTATGCGCTTTAGAAACCGGAGGATGTTGGTGTTGGTCCGAATCCTGCGGGAACTTAATTACTTTTCATTGCTGTTTCCTAGTTGGTTAGGGCAATGTGGGCTGATCACCCGGTTGACTATAAAGTAAGATGACTCATGCCCCGGATGGGCATGTAAGAGGTTGGTCCTGTGCCTTATCTCTATCCGGTCGTGTCGGGTTTTGAGGTTGTAAAGGAATATCCTGTGTCGTCTGCGCGTACACTTATGAACTATAATATCTCTTGTGCAGTTGGCTGATCTCTAATGAAGATCGGCCGCCGTAGTCATAATCGAATGGATGATATTTGTATTATTATAACCGGTTTTTAATGCACTGTGGTATACAACACCACTGTGTATAAATAACAAAATAAATATTTTAAAAATTTTATCTTTTCGTTCATCTGTCGGTCTGTCTGTTCTTTATTTTATGGCTAATGTCTTAGTGGCGGTTCTTATTTTGACGTGACTTTCATTGTAATACACCTAATTTATCTAACAGTTTTCTGTGAATTAATACGCTGACAAAGTCACGCGTGACTTCTAAAAAGAATATAAAAATGGTAACATTGGTAGATAAAAGCTCTTATGATATCTCGTACTATGAGGAGAAATCGACTATAGAAGCATTTTTTTTTAGATTATGGAATCCTTTCTAAAATTTAGGAAAGAACAATGTTTAAACTTAAAATATTTACTACTTAATTGAAAATATTTATTATAAGTTCCATACGCAAATTCATTGTTAAAAGTTTACCGTGTGTATAATTTCTCACTATGAACGCTATTACCACACGTTAATAAACCCCAGACATTAAAGTCCTCTGTTATTGTTGCGTAAGCGATATTACGATGGAAAAGGGAAGTAATTACTTGAATATTCAACATTCATTTAGAAGCACATAATTTATTAATCAAACGATATAAGCACTTCCCAGTACATTAGATAATACCCGATATTCACCTGAAGAATAAAGAAACAATAAAAAGGATGTTAGAATATCAGAAAATGTTTTTGAGCGATTTCGCAAAAGGAGTTTCGAGTTTCTTTTTAAAATAAGCTGTCATTTGGTTCCATTTTTTTTAACAATTTTGGCATATACTATATATATTATCAGTAGATTATTTTAATAGATATTTGAGAAATAAAAAATAACGAAATTAGAAAATCTTACATTAAACATGAATAAGTGTAACAAACTTATTTTATAAAGACTTTTCAAGAGGAGGTACTCCATTCGTTGCTCTGCTTTTAGTCTACGATTTTGCTTTTTTTATTTTCTTTTAAATTGTGTATGTGTAAACTGTCATTTGGTACCATTTAAAAAATGAAAAAAAAAACCGTAACTTTCAGTATGTTCTACATAATTGTACGTCTAAAAATGCCCCATAAAATCCGCGAGCGCAGATATTTTTGTTTAAAAAAAACCCATAATAACCTTTTTAGTGAAATGTAATCGTTAAAAGTTGATGCATATTCAAAGCTATTTTAAGGTAATAAAGTGTAGGTTAGTTTATATAGAAGTTAATGTATTTAAATAAAATATATAAAACGTGCCTTACAATACATTTTGGTAGACGAATATCTTAAGAGATATTAGAGATTTAAAATGTAGTAGCAAATATAGCGGGGTTGTTTCTTGCAGAAGGCACGTTGTCACCGGCTTATATTATTCAAAATGGTTGTATACAATTTGAAGTTGGACAATTTATTTTAAAATTTGACTAAACAATTTATTTTAAATTTTTCCATGTTCACCTTTTCTCCGTTTTCATTATCGTAAAAACTTATAATCGTAATTTCTAAACAACACAAGTCGCCTAGTAATATCGTATCTTGTTTTACGATCCGATTGTCATGTTAAATCCTACGGAAAATCAAATTTATTATTGACTAGATGACCCTGCCTAACGTTGCTGTGCCTGGATTTCTTAAATCCTGTTCTTAGCTGTTCTCTAAAACTCAATTAAGATTATATTGAGTAATGTTTTTTAAATTGAAATTTCAGTAATGTTCATGGGCAAAATCTTATTTAATCATTGTATAAAAAAGAAAAAAAATATATTAGATTGCATATATCTCATATATGAGATTGAAGACTTGATATATATACTAGAGCTATTTGAGTCACCTATCTATTGTTCTTGAAGGCTTATTAATTTTGTAGAGAGGCAATTAATTTAATGGAAAAAAATAAGCCTTTGGCAGTAGAAAATTGAATTTTAAGCCACAAAGATTTGATACAAATCTGGCAAATCGCCAATAATACCTCAGAGTATGTCGATCGAATAATCCTATTATAGTGTCTGCATATTTCGAAGTTTTAATATTTAAACATAAAAGTTTTTAATGGAGAAAAATATGTCATGTTTCAAACAGTAAATGTTTTAAATTGCGACTATTTGTGTAAGCAAACTTATTGTTTAGTTTTAAAGAAAATTCCATCAATAACCCAATATTACGTCAATAACTGTAAATTTAAAACAGTCTGTCCACTGCCAAGAAACCAATACTGAAGTTTTCTGATATTGGAATGTGCAATCAAACCAATACCACTTACGAATCGTTTGATTCTAAGGCACCTTAAATTTTGTACCTGTATTGTATAATTCAGAGATGAGCACATCTAAATAATTGATATTCTGTCAACGAGACATAGAGTACACCCATCAAGAGTGTTAAGTCCAGGGTCGTTATTTGATGACAGATGTTATAGTCAACATCGTCGCTTAATTTCATTTACATTGTTTAATTTAAATTAAATTTGAGTATTAAAAATTTTACTTAATTTTAATACTAACGTTTGATTGTTATTTTATTTGTTTAAATATTCTCTATATGATGAAAGATAAATATGCTGTTATTTATGTTTTATTCAAATCAATTATTAAAAACGTTACAACCTGTTTACAAATTACAACAGTCATCATCAGCCTGTGATAGTCCACTGCTGAACATAGGCCTCCCCTAATACACACCTATCCATCAGGGAGTTTTGGACCGTATCCCACCACGCTGGTCCAATGCGGGTTGGTGGGTGGACCGCCTTTTTACATGCCCATCCGACGCATGGATCATCTTACTTTTCAGACAATTGGGTGATCGGCTCAAATTGCCCTAACCAACTAGGAAACAACAATGAAAATGTGTTGAGTCCCCGCAGGATTCGAACTCACGACCTTCGGTTTCTAAAGCACACGCTCATACCACTAGGCTACGGAGGCAGTCAACAGTACTTTAATAATAAGTTAAGTTTAATATACGTTATACATATATTTTATAGAGAAATAAACAAGAATTTAGTTAATTATATTTTACTAAAACAAATCTATAAAAGTTAGATTAATTTTCCGTAGAATATAGTGAGAAAAGGTTTTAATAAAAAATTAAATCGTTTTTACTGTATCTTATCAAAACACTACAAAGCAATAAAGCTTTTATTAGAGTTAAGAGCAATGCAAAATCGGATTAGTTTAATCTAAACAGAAAAGCTATCTTTAGTCCCTTTTAAATATAATATGAGGATAGATTTTCCATTAAGATAGTCTTATCCTGAGGCTACTCAACAAAATTAAGATAAACAAAGATTATTAAGATAAACTATCATCAGGTGGCATTTTCGCTCGTCTTTTCTTTACAGAAGTGAACATCTACTTCAACAAATTTTCCAAGATTTTGTGTATAATTTAGCAGTTTTGTTATCAATATTACGTTATTAGATTGCTTATACATGTGAATTGATTCCCTATATTTTTTTCTATATTCTTTCTCATAAAAGCCATATAATTACATAATAATCATCTGCATTAATAATATTTGACGGTAACAAAGCATTTTTACTCAATTCTTGTAGGACGTTTTTCGACTGATTTAAACATTTTAAAACCAATGTGTTTATTTTAAAGAAAAACTTACTGGTTTACGTTACTTGAACTAAGTGGTTGGAACCATAAAATCTCATGTTTTGTTTCTGTTCTAAAGTAAATCGTTTGTATTTGCACAATCAATATTCCCAATAAGATGAAAATGTAAAAAGTTATATATTTTTGATATTTTCGAGACGTATCTAATATATTTTTTCCCGAACGAGTTCAATTTTGCGAATACCACAACTAACGTGGGAGGTATCAAGTGCTCCCCTCTTTTACTTTTTTAAGCTTAGGAATCATGCAACACTCGCACACGTTGTTATAAAAGCCTTTGAAAGAGTAACGGGAAGAGAAAAAATCAATAAACGGCAGGTGAAACGGCCGCTCGTTTTCCAACTTTTGCTATCAAAAGGTCTTCAGAGGATTTTCTTTATAAAAGCCTTAGTTGCTTACAGGGGCTGTTTAATGGCCTAAACTAAATATGTGAGCAATATACAAATGTTTAAGGTACTATTATTAATCAATTCACCCTCGGAAATAATAAATGTTAAACAATGTACCCTTAAAAAATGTAAACTAACTTCATGCATTACCATGCAGACTTTCTAATAAAATTGACATTTACATGCAAAGACAGCGTTCCATAGAAAAAAGGCGTAATATTATTTTTTATAAAAGACTTTACGGATTTTATCACGTTACAATTAACCTGAAGTTTCAGATAATTTGCAGGATCCATAGTCACAGGACTTGCTCTGTAAAACTAATTAAACGCGATAAAAATCCGTAAAGTCTTTTATTTTATCCTCAGCAGTATTTGCGTAAATGCAAGAAAGTATTGTTGTATAATATATTTACAAAATTGATAACGAACTACAAATTGAACATATACAATATTCAAAATGTAAATTTAATTATTTCAGGCTTGTGTACACAAGAATCGCAAAATTATGTTTTTAGTCTGGTACTCTCTTTTGATTCTTTCAAGTTATGTTATTGTAGTTTATTAAGAGAAATTGTCATTAACAGCAAGTAGTCAATCAAGGGGCCATTAAAGAGTGAACTTCGCGACACGATATCTATACTGCAAGAAACTGTACTGTAATAAACAATTTCTGCTGCTTACTTTAAATTATTTTTCTAGTAAGATTTTTAGTTCAATCACACTATATTGTAAAACACATGATAAAATGTGTTAAATTTCAAAGAAATTTCATTATCGAGTAATAAAAATTATAATATTGCCCCGAATTAAATGATAAACACTTGCTTTAAGTCTAAATAATAATTGCTTACAGTTAATTGAGTTTAAAAAATTAATACAATGCTGCCTACCGTTAGACATGGTGGTTTAAAGTCTGATTTACCCTGTAAACGCTGGCTACGGTGCCCTTTAACAAAAACAACAGTGTTTTCACACTATTGATTTGCGGCAGAAATAGGCACCGCGGTGGTACCTACCCAGACGGTCCCCTGTAAAAATGGACCCTACCACCAGTAGATAGTAGATAATCTGTAATCTTTTAATCAATAACAAAACATGACGGTACTCCGTTGCATAGAATTAATGTAATATTATGTCACTTTTTATAAAACTCATTTGGGATATTCCTAAACAAGTGTAATTATTATTACTAAGATTACAATAACATTTACGTACAATAAGACTTTCAAAAATCTAAATTAAATCAAAGCTTCTTTTGGTGTGAATCATTAAATGTTTTTTTTTTTAAGGAAGGGCCGTATTAATAGCTCGTTGTTGTGGGAGAAACGTGGTGTTATAATAACAGTTTAACAAATTAAGAGACAGAACTTGAATGAAGAAAGGCTAATGTCAAACTCGGCTGGCGCCAAAAAGTTGGGTAACCTTACAGATTAAAAATTATGCACTCCGTGTAGTAGCCGGTTTAAGTTGGCAGCAGGGTATCGGCAATCTTGGCGTTCATTGACAATGGCCTATGTCCAGCAGTGGATGGATAGAGGCTGCTATTTTTTAATTAAAATTACTGTCCATACTGAAAAGAATTTCTTAGTATCATTTTTTTTTGACACATGACTTTAATTTGCATAATACACGTGACGCTATGCAAATGGACGTCGATGAATATTCAGTGAAACTGATGTGTAGATAAAGGGCGAGTACATTGTGAGGCTACATTTCCAAAATTTATGCTTGTGTAACTAACAGTTAAAAGAGTTTTAAATTTTAGTACTGATTTAGGTTTTTAACTATTTGATGGTCAGCAAGGACATTTTAATAATAAATACCGAGTTGCTTTATTCAATATGTTTTCATATATTATTAAACAATTTATTAACGATGATTTACTGGCACTTACTTTACTTTTTAAAGTTTTACGTATCTCTATTCTGTAAATTAGAATTTTTGATTATATTTAAATTTCGATATATTTCATATATTATAGAACACTTGATTATTAAGCCACAGTAAATGTAATATTTTAAATCTGAAACTATTATCTGAAAATTAACGAAAAAGGTTCGGAAAACAGCATGCCGCGATCCGTTTCCACTATATCACATACGTGACTTGGTTAGGCGATACGTGCAAGGTCTTTATATTAGGTAAACAGGTTGTTAACACACATTGAAATAACTGGAAAAAAGATCATAATCCTAATACTATACTGATAAGTAAATGAGTACTATAAAAAATATACACTTCAGATAAAAATATTTTCATTAAGGTCACGTTCAATAAAAACTCCAAATCTTCGACGTAAAAGTTTGTTGCATAAACATGCATAATAAGTGTGACATTTAAATGATGCCGAGGCGTGTCATAGATACGGTCTGTGTAAAATGTTTAGAAAAAGCTTAAGGTTGTTATCCAGTATTAGGTTTATAATAAGGTTATTAATATTTTTATCATATTATTTATGAGCATGTACTCGCGTAAGTAACTAATTTTAATCTGTTTAAGTTTACCTTGCCCACTAGGTAATATTGGTTTTTAATTTACGTCTTAATAAAAGTTAAAAATCGAAAAGGCGATCTCTTATGAATTTTTTAAAGTTATCTGTTAAAGTTAAAGTTATTTGTTATTTGTTTCATTGTTTGTTAAAGTTATTTGTTATCTATTTAAGTTTACCTTGACCACTAGGTAATATTGGTGTTAATTTACGAGTTAATAGAAGTTAAAAATCGAAAAGTCGATCTCTTATGAATTTATTAAAGGAGTTTTTATGTTTACTCCATATTCAAATCGAACCGCTCTTCAACAATGTATATCTTTTGTTTCGAATCAGACGCGACCTATTGTATTTCAAATAAGTCCAAATTAGTTCTCTGTAAGTTGTACTTTTGTGTTATTAAATCTATCTTGCACGATCTCCTGGTTTTCCTGACAGAATTTATTTTACAAAATTTAAAACAAAGCATTAATAAATTTGTAATTATGAAAGCCCAAATATTAAAAAAAATATGAGTTTATGATTAATTCAGAGGCTGAACCGTTTCAAAATTAAAGAGCACCAAAAATTTTTTCAAGTATACTTAAATAGTGAGGTTTTTTTTAAAACTTGAATCATCATATTTTGGTATATCTATCGGTATATATCATCGGTTTTAAAGGTAGCTGATAAAAATACTGGTTAGAGTGCGGTGTGAATTTTTGTGAACATTTGTCCAGACTAGGGTTTAACTCTTCTTCTCATCAAAATCTTGCTTATTCTGCTACGGTCTACTCGTTCTGGATGCATTTAGAATATTAGATCACAATGAAACCCTAAATGTACCTGGTCATAAGTGACACCACCCAAATGACCCATAAGTCAAAAACCAAAACGCCGCCCACTGTCTTGAGACACGTGACGTTATGTCCGTTTACCTGATAACTATCCTTGCTACAGGCTATGTCTGGGCATCGTAAGATAGTAGTATTTATATACTACTGATTTACATATATATAATTATAATATATATATATATATTATTATATACATATATATATATATATTATGTAAAACTACATTGTTGTTTCCGAATATACATAGTATTTACATGCATGTGTTCAAGTATATTTGCCAAAGCTTAATTGAAATCTTTGTTGCATTAAATCGAGCGGTTCCTATTGGAAGCTCTAAACCCATCGAACCGTCTAAAAGATAAACTATGTTGTAAATGCACACAAAATAAATAAATAGTGAAAAGGCCAGGCTTCTTAATTAGAGGCATAATTTTATATTTGTGTTTTTGTAGCTCAGGTCGTAGGTTTAAAATCATATATCCTGGCATGAAATTGACGTTTTTTAATATATAAAGATAATAAAAAACTCCAAAAGGCTAATAGAGAACGCGCTCTCTAAGATATTTTGAAACGATGAACATATAAACCTGAAATCACTCAGCAGCAGGTGCAATATATTTCCTTTTAGCTAACTTTTGCTCTTAAAATTATTCCAAAATGTGATCCATCATAAAGTTTTGGCACTTTTTTGGTGTTTGGTTTCGGATTGGCAATAGAAATTCGTCTTGAGAAAATATAATATCTGACTTGAAACGCAAAAGTCTCAAAAAATAGGAATTTCAATATAGACTTGTATGTTATTATATTTAAATATAAGGGATATTTATAGTATGAGGGACATGTTTACATACTTGTCTTAAATTACATATTTTTGATTATTATAAAATTTACTGATAATTATCACTGAAAAACATTTTTTTTTAACTAACAATTTTTTCAGTTTTCTAACCCCAAAATAATCCTAGCAGTATAAAATTGTAGTTGTTTTAATTAGATTATGCCTGAAATCGTAACGAAACTATTATTGAAATCATAAACGAGTAGGCAAAAGAAAAACATAAAATAAAATTAGATCATTAGAGAGAGTTCACGAGATCACTGCGAGGGTGAACCGTTGTAAAAGTTAAGGGCAGGAGATTCGTCGTTTGAAATAATTTTCATTTTCTCAATTTAATGTTAGTAAACCAAATGTTATTTGGGAATAGTGACAAGTATCATCATTATCATCAGCCTGTGTGAAAAAAAAAATGAATAAATTAAGAATAATACACCGACTTCCCTTCTACCCTTCTGACTTAGGCATGCGACGACCCCTGTGCCCACTCGACGGCGGATCTGCCTTGACAGTGGGAGTAAGGCAGATCAGCAGTACAAGTGCAACGAGTCGATAGTCAATCCACCTGCTCAGCGTAGCAATCACGAGCAACCCTTTCATTGGACGCGAACAAGATCAGCTGTCTTGGCGTTCATTTAAAAAGGCATATGTCCAGTCGTGGACTGCTAAAAGCTGTTTATGATAATGATGATAATGAATGCACCTACACTTCCTAGATCTGCTTAACATTTTGTCTTCTAAGGTACTTTAGCATTTTTTCACCGATCGGTGAATAGTTAGTAAATAAATATTTATTATTATAATCGGTAATTGTTCTTGCTGCTTGACTACTTTTATTGTTGTTTCCTAGTTAGTTAGAACAGTGCGGGCTGATCACCCAATTGTCTGTAAGGTAAGATGATCCATGCGTCGGATGGGCATGTACAAAGTCAGTCCTGCGCCGTTCGGTTCGTGACCTCTCTCCGGACCTAAACTTCAAATAGTTATAAAAGGGAGGGGGGAAGAGAAGCTGTCGTAATGTCAGTAAATTTAAAAGCACTGATGTCTTCTAACAACTGCCAAAACCGGTCTTGGAACTTAAACTCAAATGCCCATCCACCGCATTGACCAATTATATCCATGAAGCCACATCCTACTAAAATGAACTCAATGTAAAGATGTTTCCCCAAATAAATCGAACCCATGACATCCAGTTTATAAAGCACGGGCCAGAACCAGTAAGTCATGGAGGCGGCTAACTTATGAGCAATAAATTACGTTTATTAATTAAACGCAGGTGTTAGTCAAAATTTTTATATTATAATGAATTTTGCAAACAAGTCAAGCAACGAAATTCAAAATACAAATTTTATCATACAGATTTAAGTTGCTAATTGATTTCAACGAAATTAACAACATCTTGAAATTGAATGGTTCTTCATCGCGTATTCTGTTCTGTTGATAGTTTTAATTATTAAAATGTACGTTGTGTGTCTAGAAATCGTCCTTCTAACTTAGAAACTCAACTTCTGAAATGCTGTTTAAAATAGGTCTGGTTATTGTTCTTATGAAAATTAAATAAGCTTATTATACCTATTTAAATTTGAAGTGAAACGCCGTTTCTAGTTTTCATTCACTTTGTATGTTTAACAACATATTAAGAGAGTAATTTAATATAAAATATGCGAAAATGGTAAGTAGAATAATCCTATGAGATAAATTTGATTTAATTTAGGTTATTCTGTATCGCCATTTAATAAAAAAAATTCAAGATAAAAAAATGTTTAGAAACAAATAATATAATCAACGCTATATAAAATGATGTAATTATATTTTACACTTGAAGACTTAACAAGAACTTATGAGTTCGAGATAAAATTGCAACAATTTACGTACATGAAAGTATTACACTTGCTGGTGCCCAGATTAGTTTTTATTGTTAAAAATACATTAGATTCCTTTATAAGTATAATTACCCAGTTACATAATAAATGTTCTAGTGAAATTCCCATTTAGTTCCATCATCATCGGATTAGCCATTCCAGAGATAACCCAAAAGAAACAGACAAACAAACTTAGGGACAAAAACAAAAAGATGTACTCATTAAAAACGGCTTATTTAATCTTACAAGCAGATACTCCTGTTTTATTTATTAGTATATGAGAAATCGTATACGCTTTTGAAACAACTACCAAATAGTCAGCATTAAACGTAAATCACTTTTCTAGTACCTGGAACCAGTTTTCTTTAAGGTGTATTGCTGGAAAGTGCTACTAACAGGTTTAGAGAAAATGTTAATGAAGCACGGTCGTACCATTTATATTAAAATAGATTTAAAAGTCTACGTCAGCCTTTTGTATCGCTTAGCTTCAGCTCACGAACATTTAAAAAACAAGAATGATTAAAATGGAAATCTAGCAGTATTAAACAACCTTAGTAGCTTCCCTAATTTCCTAATTGTTGTCGAAAAGTCCATAGTATTCTAGCTGAGTGTTCCAAAACTTTTCTGCGTACTAATAAATAATGAAAGAATATTTCCAAGTTAAATTTCCATCTATATATATATAAATGAATTGTTTTTGTTCCTTAAAACTCAGAACATAAACTGTAGACCAACTTGGTTTTGAAATTATTTGTGAAGTCCAGGGAAGGTTTAAAGATAAACAAATATAAAATTATCGGAATTGAAGAACATAAATTCTACTTTCTACCTACATAATGTTCTCAAGAGGTGAAAAATAAACTTAATTTCACATGACTACAGTTAGTTTTCTTCCTACAGTAGTTAGTTAACTATTTATCTATTTTTATGTCGATTGATAAATCATAAGAAAGTATAGATCTTTATTTATCAGTGAAGTGTACAAAGTCTGCCAGTCAACTAGTTAAAATAAAATATTACATGATAAAAAGTTCCTACATTGTTAACTATCTATCTATTTTATGTAGATTGATAAATCATATAGAAAGTATAGATCTTTATTTATCGAGTGGAGGTAGTACAAACCCAAGGTCAACTAGTATAAAATAAAATTACATGATAAAAAAAGTTCCTACAGTTGTAACTATCTATCTATTTTTCATGTGATTGATAAATCATATACGAAAGTATAGATCTTTTATTTTTAGAGTGAGGTGGTACAAAGTCTGCCAGGTCAACTATTAAAATAAAATATTATTGATAAAAAGTTCCACATTTTAACTATCTTCTATTTTATGTAGATTGATAAATCATAATGAAAGTATGATCTTTTATTTATCAGTGAGGTAGTAAAAGTCTGCCAGGTCAACTAGTATAAAATAAAAATTACGATAAAAAAAGTTTCTAAAGTTTTAACTATCTATCTATTTTTATGTAGATTGATAAATCACACGAAAGTATAGATCTTTTTATTTATCGAGTGAGGGGACAAAGTCTGCCAGTCAATTAGTATAAAATAAAATATCATGGTAAAAAGTTCACAGTTGTTAACTTATCTATCTATTTTTATGTAGATTGATAAATCCTCGAAAGTATAGATCTTTTTTTATCGAGGTGAGGTAGTAAAAGTCTGCCAGGTCAACTAGTTTAAAAAAAATTACATGATAAAAGTTCCTCGATTATTAATTATCTATCTATTTTTTATAGAGATTGATAAATCATATACAAAAGTAAAGATCTTTTATTTATCGAGTGAGGTAGTACGAAGTCTGCCAGGTTATTTACTTTGAAATAAAATTTTGTGTGTTTGTTACTAATAATAACGTTACCTAAACAAATCTTCTAGTAGGATTTCTATGGGCCTGCGAAAATGACAATGATAAAGTGAAGTTGTTCACCCGTTACTTTTGACTAGCACTGTTAAGCGATTTTATTTACACGAGAGCCAAGTGCTCATAACATAAAGTCCGTCATACACGATCATCGATATTTTTACACTTATATTTAGGATAATTCATGCGATATACTTAGAAATTTCAAGTTATTATAATAAGGTAAAGTTCTATCTAGCGAGGGGTTTTTGTGTAAAAGAGTAACGAATATACATCAATAGATTCTTATAAACTTTCACGTTTAGATAGATTTTGTCTTGTTTAGTAACATGTATGATACTATGATATATCCTTAAATTCAAAAAGAATTATCCCTAATATGTTATGTCGCAGATTCACTGTAGTATTGTCTCGTAGTCCTATCGTCACCACAACAGTTAACAAACATTTCTTTTCGCAAGTCTAAATTATAAAGGGTTACGTAAAGTAAAATAAAAGTAATAGTTTTACTTCAGCAACATTGATAAAAATCGCCATTAATAAGTAAACAGAAATATGTATAGTTATCCGTCATCAGCCTGAGTAAGTCTACTGCTGGACAAAAGCCTCCCCTAATGGGCACACGATGGTCCAACGCGGGTTGGTGATTGGATCAACTTTTAACATGCCCATCCGATGCATGGATAATCTTACTTTTGAGACAATTGTGTGATCGGCCCAAATTGTCTTAACTAGCCAAAAAACAACGATACAACGGGTTGTTTCGGGTTTCGAACCACGACCACCGGTTTACCAAGCAGCCATACCGCGAATACTCCGGAGGAGGATTGACTACAACCGAATGTAATTTTAGCGTTTCGGATTTTTATTGCGATAACTTGAAATAATAAATTTGATTTGATGAATCGGGAGACGTACAAATGCTGGTCTCTTATTTAATTTTGAACTGAAATATCACTTGTAATTCAATAAAGTAGAAGATGTGGGGCGTGTGATTGATAAGATTGGATGAAATTCGTGAGGTTATGTCACAAGTAAGAAGCTGGCCTATGTATTAAATCAAGACAAAATATCTAGCAAACTCTGTCTTTATATAAAGCTCATTTTACAAAATATCTAAAATATCGTTAAAAATTTCTAAGATAACAATTAAATTTGCTGGTTACATTTATTAATTTTCTAAAATATGTAACCACTTTATAATATTCTTTTCTGATAAAATATTTTCTATGTACATGGAGTACGCATTTAAATTGTTTTAATGAGTTAATAGTAAATATAATTTTATAAACTGTAAATAAGTTAAATGGAGTTCGTCATAATTAAATAAAGTGGTTTCTCTTCTGTAAAAATAAGGCACATTAAATTGTTTGGGCTTAATAAAGTTATATTATAAAGATCTGAAATTCGTAAAAATGTAAATGAATTCAGTACAGTTTAAAAATTATATTGATTTGTCCAACCACTTCTTAAATATATTTCATTTCTCATCCTCAAAACCCTTTTTAGAAATGATGTTACCCCAGACCCTTGTCTTTGGTAAGCTTCATCTAACACAGAGTTCACGGAAGCTACCGTCCCACGGAACCAGATGATCGACCTTTTTGCTAAAGTAAGCCCCTCGTACAGAAGGTACGTGAGATACATTCTTGGCGTCTCCTGGACGTCGACGATCGGTTTGCGAACCGGGCTGATAACTGGCGACTGTTTTAATTGTTTGCTGGGAGCGCAGAACCGCTCTGGAACGTGGATGTAGTGTACCGGTGTGTGTGTTTCGGTGCTCGAAATCGAGGGGAACCGGGTGAGTGTATCTATCCCACGGCGGTGTAAGGACGAGACGGGACCCCTGTCCGGAAGTTCGACTCGTCCGGATGAGAGGTTCGGCGGTCTAGGTTCAACGAAGCGTTTGGATCTGCACATGTTGCCTGCTAACTTGGGCAGAGGTTTATTGCAGGTTGACTATTTCTCATGTTTGCAGTTTATTTTAAAAACATATGTTTATGTTTTCGAACGTCTGTCTTATTAACTCCAAGTAGAAACTTAGACTGTTCCTGTAACTAGTATACACAATGGGTTTAAATCACCACCAGAATAACGCACGTATCATCATCTCTCACCATCGTCAGCCCTGTGTTTTCACTGATGGATAAGGCGTCTCCAAAGGCAAGCCTATGACGATGTCCTCGTGACTCTCATCCGCATGCCACCTGCAAAGATCATTGTACATGATTTACAGGGTCCAATGACAAAACTTATATAAAACCATAAAATGGAATTTATCCAGAATAGTTAATAACGCGGTAGGTCACCTTTCTAGAACACTCTGGTGGTCAACCAGGTACTTATTTCCGCCGCGAACAGTAGTTGAGAACATCAGTGTGTTCGTTCTGAAGGGCACCAGCCAGCGTATTTTACTGTAAACTTAGACTCAACACCCTAGTCTCGGTAAAGGGCGTTGGTTATACCTTTGGGTTTGCAATGTCTATGGGCGTCGGTGACCACTTCCCATCAGGTAGCCCGACTGCTCGTCTGCCAGCGTATGCCATAAAAAAAACTGTATGAAAATATGGAACAGTCATTATTCCATTGATGCATCATTCGTTTATAGCCTGCGATAGTCTACTACTGGAGAAAGGCTCGCGTTTTGGTCTTATCTTCGGCCGCATGCAGCCAGTACAGATGAATCTTTGAGATTACTTTTTAATAGAATTAAAATATTACCATAAAGCCAAATCGCACTCAATCCTTTTATTAATTTTTTAAATTTTAACTCAAAATAAAGAAACTAGTATTTCTTAAAAATCACGTCAAGGAATTTGCAGAGTCCGGAGTATCAAGAGGGTGTTCATTTTGCCCCCCTTTAGGGTTTAACTTTTTCCTTCTTCTACTCTCCGTTGGAAGTTAGACTTCTGCACTTGGTTATTGAAGCGAATTGCTGGAATTAATTATCGTGGAAAATAAAATTAAACAAAAACAAGTGAAAACGCGGGCTGGGAACAAATGAAATTGCAGTTTTCAGGTTATATTGCCTTCCAATACGCTTGGCACATTTTTTTTAATATGAATTAAATATAGTCCTTCGTTTTGGGACACCAGGCGCATTTTAATAAAATGTCTGGGGTCTTTAATAAGTATTTGCCTATACTTAAATTAAAATATTATTAATCGTTAATAATTAGTTTAATATTTTAAAGTCAAATAAAAAATACTGGTTTGTCTTAAGCAAAATTATGTTGTTTAAATGATGAAATTAGACGCGTATCATTTTTATTTAAATTTATTCTCAAAGTTTTTAAATTAATGTCAATGAAGTACGCTTTATCTAAACTAATTATCTGTCATATGGGTTGTTGAAATTGATTTAATCAAACGCGACCAGTTTTGCAATTTCAAATTAAAGCTGCCCATTGTGAATTTCTACAGAAATCAAAATAAAATACTCCACTTTATATGCGCAAGCATTCTATTAATTTAATACTAACAAAAATTAGTTGTTTGGTGGTAAATATGATAAACCATTTTGGAAATTCTTTGATATAAGTGTTATTTTAGAATGTAACGTTTCGTTAGTCGACGCTGGACTGTGGAGGCCTTCCTTAATCACGCCACCGCTTTCGATCTTCGGCGGTTTGCCTTCTTGGCAAAGTGCTGGATCACGCCAATCAGCTACTAATTGGAGGCTGTAACTTTGGTTGAAGGTTATCTCGAGGTATCGAAACGACCGCATCAGAAATGATGTATCCGTTTAGGTTGATTGATTCAATTTTTTCCTGAATCTGAAATATTGCTTCGCTTTTCGTTTTCATTCATTCTTAATTGATTGCTCAAAACTAAAAGCAACATACGAATTTGTTATTTTTGATGCCTGTTATTCACCAATAACACCAAGACAAATATAAAAACACAGAGGTGATTGACGCAGATATTGAATATCAATTTAGCATCGAATTGCATAAACGGCGTTGAGTATCATTCATTTATTTACAATAGCTAGAACAGTTGTACACTTTTATTTTTAGTTGATTTACATTTCGAATAAAAATTTTTTGGATTTTTCGAAATTCTAGTTATAAAATTTAAAAAAGTCCTTTTATTCTATAAATGTGTATTCACGTAAACAAAAAAATATATTATTCATTTCCGTTATTTAAAGAAACTCTGTTTTCGTAAATTCATTTGATAAATAAATCATATGTGGAACTAAAAGACGGCAATTGTTGTTATATCAACAGCTCGTATGCATTAATTCTTAAAAGAGTCTAAAGTTTGAAAAATTTTTCTCAAAATTAAATATTGGCTAATTTGACTTTACATGCAAAATTTAGGAATTATAAAATTTATACATGAAAGGATAAAAGGAAACATTCTTATTCTTAGTAAAATCTCCTCAAATTGGTAAAATAGATACTCTTTATATTCTCAAATTTAATATTAGTTGTCGAATATAAATTTTTGGTATTATGATAAAATGAAATGAATGTAAAAATTTAAAAATGAAAAATCTATATTTGGTTTTGAACTAAAAAGGGTTTGAGACAATTTTTTTTGTTCCGTATATAGCGAGAAGACAAACACAAATTCTAAGAAAAACGAGATAACGATTAACTATATGTTTCTATGTCCCAGTTTCATAAAAAGATATGTTCAGCTAAAATCATCTTAATACTTTGATTTTTTTTTTCAAATTATATCTTAGTACTTTGATTTTTTTATAAAACTTAAAACAGTTACCTGAAGTGTAACCTTGAGGAAAACCTATTAAGTACATTGATATTATCTCGAAAAATTCTAAAATAAATAAAACATCACAGTTAAAAAACAATAACATAGATGGTCGATTAGACTGCTACTACTATTAAAAATATTGAATGTAAATTAAATCCAATCAAGAGCATTCTTATCAGTTTTCTTGTTATAATGTTACAATGTTTATAGATATAGTTTATTCTATTTTTATAAGATGGAGTATCTTATAATCCTTTAAGAAAAAGAAAAAACAATTCTAAGAAGTTCCCTAGCTAATACGAAATGTTTGCTCAAACACGAGTAACTATTTGTACTAAAAGTAATAATGTCAAAAAATCCTTCTAATGTTTGATCGCCTATGGCCATGAGCAAATACTGAAATCTAGCGTTTTATTAGAAAATTAAACCTTATATTGTTTCTGTGAACGTATAAATGTATTTTATTATAATTTCCCATCAAGTTTATATATATTTTACTAACTGCCAACCCTGTATTCGCGTATTCCTGTTCCGCATGGAACAGCAGAAATGTCTGTAAATGTATTGTATTGAAACATACGAATCACGTATAATATAAATGAGGTGTTTTTATTGTATGTGCCTGTCATTAGACACAAAGTTTTATAGCTTTCGCTTACACGATGACGAATTTCCATATTGATTTTGATGTATTTAAACCCCTAATTTATCCCCGTAGAGTTTGAAAAATTGTTTTAAAAACACCATTTAAGTTTCGTTTCGACTAGTTAACCATAAAATTTAACCTTTTATGTTCAACAGAGACAATTTAATATAAGATTTCATCCTCTGTTTCAAGATTTTTAGCCCGTTTTATCGCAATAATTGATAGCCATGTCCTTTCTTGTAATATATTCTAAGTATGTACCAAATTTTATTGAAATCTCTACAATAGTTTAAACAATAAAGACAGACGGACAGACAGATTTTACTTTCGCATTTATAATATTAGTATGGATTTTTGTAATAGGGACTAAGATGGGATATGTCTACACATATAAGACACATCGTATCTTAGTCAAAGTTAGAGAAAATATAAATAATTAACGCGAAAAATACGTAAAAACTGGATTAGATATGTCGTAAAAATTAAATTACGGGGTAAACCAAGCGTAAAATCCTGTACTTCTTTTTGTATAAATTGGATTTGTGTAGCCGTTCTCATGAACAGGGCGAATCGCTCATCGGATCAATGTCTAATTAATTTCATAACTTTATATATATTTTTTCATGTAAGCAAGCAGCGTAGAATTTTTTGTAATATTAGTTATGAAAATGTAGTAAAGTTTGGTAAGTGCAGATGAGATTATACCGAGAGTAAGCCAATTTAATGGTTCATGAATTTCTCAATGTTTAGAGGACGAGAGATTTTGGATAACTTAGAGATTTAAAAAAAGGAAAACCATTAGAGTATTGTAAATTTTTTCATTAACTTTTAGCTTCGCAATAAAAATAACAAATCGAATTACAAGTACCATTTGGAAATAAATTTGGAGCTGTTGAATTGTACCAAACTGAAATTAAAAATTTTCCTTGAATTGCCAGAATGTTGCCAAGAAAGTTTTAAAGCATTGAGTCTGAACTAATTATGGAAACGGATGTTGTTAATTTGAAAATGAATAGACCATTCAGATACAGACGTTTAAGAGCTATGTATTTAATTAATTCTTCATTAAAGTCTACCTAATATATAATCTTTCTAAGAAGTTATTTTACTGTTTTGGTGCTTTATTACAGTCTGTAACTAGATTTTTTTTTTAAATAACTCTATGTTTAATTTAAATTGTTAGTGTGGTTTCCGTTTTTTTATTAAGAGTGTGTGAAATATTTTTAATATATAAAACACTTTTATTAGTCATGTATAAGCAAAAGAAGAACTTATACTCATTATAAACTTTAAATTTTATGTTTACAAATTACACATAAAAGAGTACTTGAAATTTTTTATGTGTGGTTTCGTAAAAATCATTTTCGTAATTGTAAATAGTTAGTTCGTTTCATAGGTTTATGTATCATGTAGTTGTAAGTGGGTTAGGTAACAGTTCTTCCGACTTATTGTAACATTTTTTTTACTTTTCTAAGCCTAGAGTTGTGAAGAAAATACTGCCACTTCGTTTTGTATCAACTGTATTACCTGAAACAAAGAGAAAAGTATTCAATTAGTTAATTTATCTCCGTTCTTCGTTTCTTTTCGAGTAACGCCACATAAGTTGTGCCCAAGATTAAATATCAACAACAAAATACAGCCCAGTTACATTGCAAGAAGTAAACAAACAATACCTCTGGCTGTTCCATGCCGTGATTTTAAATTATTAAAAGGGCAGTTAAAATGTGACAAAATATTAACATAATGTTAAACATAAGAATATAAAAAAAAACTTATTCAACCTTCATCAAATCTAGTGTCCATATAGGTCATAAGATAATGGTACTAATAATGTTAATAAAATTTTATTTTATTTTGCAGATCTGTACTCAGAAGGAAAGTTACGTTTGTTACTTCACTACATAGTATAGAACAAAATTATCTGTCCCTATATCCCTATATATGCTTATCTCTTTCAAACTACGCAACAGATTTCGATGCAGTTTTTATAGCTAAGTGATTGAAGTGGAAGGTTTATTTATATAACACATGTAATATTGAAGGTATATTTTCTATCAGCATAGCTCTCGTGCGAAGCAGGGGCGGGGCGCTAGTCTACAAATAAACTTGTTTCAATACACATGTTTGAAGCATTGTTGTTTATTATTGGATGCTTTAGCAAAAGACTCAATGGATTTTAAAGCGTTTCATTTTTTTGACAGACGAACATTGATCCAAAGTCAAAGTCAAAGTCAAAGTCAAATATCTTTATTCAATATTGAAGCATTACACTTTCTTATTGATTGTCAAATAATCTACCACCGGTTTGGAAATGGAAGTTCTGACCTGAGAAGAACTGGCGTAAGAAACTCAGCAGGACTTTTTCTTTTCCTTTTCTTCAATAAATTTTACAAAACTTTTACATAAACCTTACATTTTACTACTTTGAAATAGCCTGGAGCGAACAGCAAACTATCTCGAACCTCGGAATATTGTAAACATTTGCTCGTTTACGTTGACTCTACCCTATTATTTTTGGCCTCGTAGGCCAAAAAAAGGCCGAAAACCAATCGAGTATTTGAATAACAACTTGGGGCTTTTGAGAAATGGTACGCTTGCGGTTGCGGCCTCGATACCCTTGCGACAAATGTGTATAAATTTCTCATCCATTGTACATGAAAGTTTGCAATAACAAGTGTGGTCCTTTTTTTAATAATTTTGTGATTAGTATTTTTTAAGATATTTGGGAAATAAAAAATTAACAAAATTTTTAACATATGCGTTTAACTTTTACATGTGGTCACGGGGTAGTCTACCACGTGACCACGCCCTGGAAAGTGTTCGAAACGTCGGGAATTAAAAATGTAAAATAAACGCGATAAAATCCGTAAAGTAATTTATGTTAATAATGTATAATATTCCGCAAGCAATAGAAATAATTATAAAAAATATATTCTAGATGGCATATGAATCGAATATTTTCACGTAATACGTTGGACAATGAAAATGCATCGGCGGAAATATTAGGGGAGGGAAGATAATGTTGAAAAATTTATCATTATTTGAATTTATGGAATTGTTCGTCTTAAGTAAATCTATAAAATGTACCCATAATAATTTTTACCTAATGAGAATAAATATGTATTTTAACAAAATATGTATCGATTGCAAAGTTATTAAGACAATTTCCTAACAGACTTTATAATATAAAAAAATATCGCATTTTATTATGATAAATATTTTACAACTTATACGCAATGATAACTACGGTGGCAGGTTTACGCTGCCGAGGCCGTCATAGAAAACTTAATTTGAAGTTTAATATATTAATTCATACATTTCTTCTTATATTAATCAATATAAAAAAATTGTTCGTTTACGTTGTTTTACCTGCCTTCATGTTCTACGTCGTCAGATTAGACTACCAGCTTAATTACAGTCCCGTAATGAACTGCTGTATGTTAATGTCAGAAATTTTGTCAGTTTAGGGTTTTACTAAATATAAATAAATAAATCTGACTTAAATGATTTTGTACAAACATTGTCCCACAATGCTTTTATTACAACAATTTAGTTAAGCGGATTGCAATATCTTCTTTTCTTAACTGCCTCCGTAGCCTAGTGATAAGGGGTGATTGAAAAACCGAACGTCGTGGGTGCAAATCCTGCGGGGATTTTCATTGTTGTTTCCTAGTTGGTTAGAGCAATTTGGGCATATTCAGACAATTGGGTGATAACCCAATTGACTGAATAGTAAGACGATCCATGCGTCGGATGGGCATGTAAAAAGTCGGTTCACTCGCCAAACCGCATTGGACTAGTTTGGTGGGATTTAGTCCAAAAACTTAATAGGCGTGCATTAGGAGAGGCCTATATCCAGCAGTTGACTAACACAGCCTGAAGATGATATCACCTACAAAGGAAGACAATCTGTCGGCCACTTGATGAAAAGTGGTTTCCGAGCCTATGATTGTTGGCAATACCAAGGGTATCACCAATGCGCCGCCTACCGTGGGACAATGGATGTTATATCTGATTTATAGAGTGAATACGCTGGCTACGATGGTCTAAAACCGAAACACAGTAGCGTTTTTACACTACTGTTTTGCGGCCAAAGTACGGAAGATCCTATAAATGGGTTTGTACGGGTTGTTGGGTGGACCGACGTTTTACATACCCATCCGACGCATGGATCATCTTACTTTTCAGACAATTGGGTGATCGGCCCAAATTGCCCTAACCAACTAGGAAACAACAATGAAAATTTGTTGAGTCCCGCAGGATTCGAACCCACGACCTCCGGTTTCCTAAAGCATATGCCCATACCACTAGGCTACGGAGGCAGTGTTATTAAAACATCTGGTGCAATAGTCAATTGAAAAATTCCTAACTAATTACTAAAATTTTTCTGTAATATATAGTAAGTATTTGTATCTATACGTGTGTGAATGATGTATACAATAATAAAACAAATTTATCGCGTATCTTTTTATATAACTGTATAAAACTCAGTCAACACTAACCATTAACAAGAATACGCACAAAATATATGATTTTTTCTTTCCGACGTATACAATTCAAGAACCGTTCACATCATCGCTTTTGACAGTGAGATATATCGTGATTTATATGAATATCCTGAACCATTTCTCAACTAAAGACTTTTACGGATAAAACATAGTTCATTCCGCTCAAAATGTTTTCTTATCGTTTTATTACAACTAGACTATAATGCCAAGTTAAATTTAACAAACAATACGATTGATTTTAGAACCAAGTATCCTTTGTGTCGTCGTAATATAAAAAACAATGTCTCTACCAAACATAAAATGATTTCATTGCTCACGTATTTATCGTGCAACCTTACTAAATATTTTATAACCGGTATTAATTAGGCTCACTTAAGCATGTGGTAATAAAATACAAAACTAAATCTATCTTTTGCACAATTTACATTAAAAATTGCTTTACTTAAAATAAACTAATTTCACTTTTAATTAATGTTGATGTTTTAATAATGTACTTTCGAGACATAAATGCTGTTAATGTGTTTATTTATAATTCCACCAATTCTTCTCCGTTGATTCATTCATTATTTTCGGAAATTGTATTTGCCGTGTTTCATCATCATCATCAGCATCAGCCAGTGTTATACCACTGAACATAGGCCTCCCCTTATTTCTTAATTTTTCGAAGTTTCTTCTTGTTATTCTTTATCGTCTGTAATGTTTTTTGGTTGTAAAAATTGGTAGTGTGGTATTTCTGGCTTATTTAAACGATTGACAGAGTTACCAAGACTGCTTCCTAATAACTGGCGTCCTAAGCTAATAATCAGAAAATCCTTGATGTTATTTGAGGACATTTTAAGTTGATATCTTGGGAAGTTCAAACTTTATCTGGCCTATTTTTGTCAAAAACGTGTTAAATGTTCTATTTTGGTCAAAAAATTTAACTTTTACTATATTAAAAGCTAGTTTTATATTAAAAATAGAGGCAACAAAGACATTCATTTAGGGTCCCAGACGACATAAATTCAACTCAAATCTTCTGAGGCTGTCAAGACTAGGTTCTTTTTATGTTTAACATAAAAGCGAGAGAAGCAAATGACGTACGCGTCTCGGTTAAGCTTACCTTATTATAGAAAAAACTTCTATTATGTACTTCATTCCATTGTTGCTCAGAACAATATGAAAATAAAATAAAACTATCAAAAATATTACAAAATCTCTATAGTTAAAATAACAAGCTAACCGCGATTACCGCATCATTATTTAGAACGAATATTTGCATAGGTGATCGGTCCCCTTTTTAACGACCGCGCGAGCTTAATAATCGCCTCCAATGCCTAGACACTTGCAGGACTGTGGATGAAATTAACGCTCAGCTCTGAAACTGTCCGTACTGTGGGTATTAGGTTACAAAAACTCTCTGACCACACTCTGAACCTTATGGAAACAAAACGGAAGATGCGGCTACAGTCTTCTTCTGGCATGTTAGGCTACAGATAGCTGAATAGACAGATCTCCAAGTGTGAGCGGCGTGACTTGCGAATCTTTAAAACATGTTGTATTAAAGAGGCAATTGAACGGAACCAAGGTTCTAAAGTTTTCGTCAGGGATCTGTATGTCGGGCAAAGCCAGCTAAGTAACTAAGTTAAAGACCGATAGTGGAGCCATCAACTCCGGTAGACCAAAAATTTTGAGTGAGATAGAGATTCTATGGACAGCTGTACACATCGTCGACGGTACTGAAACGAGTGACGACCCAAGAGCAAATCATACCCATCTCAACTCCGAAAATATCACGGAAGTCATTCTAAGCGAGATCGAATGGTTCTCGAAAAAATTAAGAACGGCAAAGCATCTGGTGAAGCACAACTTCTGAAAGCGGTGGAGAACCAATACTTGTAGTCCTTCCGAGGCTCTTTAATTTCGTTCTACGGGATAGTAGTTAGCCAGAAGCGTGGAGCAAAAGTTTGGTGGTGCTGTTCTTCAAGACTGCCTCCGTAGCCTAGTGGTATGGGCGTGTGCTTTAAAAACCGGAGGTCGTGGGTTCGAATCCTGCGGGGACTCAACAAATTTTTATTGTTGTTTCCTAGTTGGTTAGGACAATTTGGGCCGATCACCCAATTGTCTGAAAAGTAAGATGATCCATGCGTCGGATGGGCATGTAAAAAGTCGGTCCACCCACCAACCCGCATTGGACCAGCGTGGTGGGTACGGTCCAAACCCCTAATGGGTAGGGTCTATTAGGGAGGCCTATGTCCAGCAGTGGACTATCAGAGGCTGACGATGATGATGATGATGATGTTCTTTCAAGAAAAGTGATAAAAGCCTTTTAAAAACTACAGGCCGATATCCTTCTGAGCCGCGTTTATGTCCTATTTTCGAGAGTCATCTTGAATCGTCTCGCTTCCAGACTAGACGACTTCCAGGCACCCAAACAAGCTTGAATTTCAAAAGGCTTTAGTACCATAGACCAAAATTTATGATGTAGTAGATTATACAGAAGACCAAGGAGAATAATCTGCCTTTATGCTTGGCGTTTGTGGACTATGAGAAAGCTTTTGATTCTGTCGAAATTTGGTCCTTTTCCGCAGGTCCTGTGCTGCAGGCCCTTGAGCGTTGCCAAATTGACAGTCGGTATATCGAGGTTCTGAGGTGTTTGTACAGCAAAACCACGATGTCCGTCCGAGTACAATTTAGAAGTACGAAGCTTATCCAATTGCTGAGAGGTGTAAGACAGGGTGATGTTATATCCTCGAAACTCTTTACCGCTGCATTGGGAGACGCCTTCAAACTAATGAATTGGAAAGGACGAGGTATAGGCATCTATGGCGAGTGTATTACCCACCTTAGATTTGCCGACGATATAGTCATCTTTACTGAGTCACAGGAGGACCAAAATGCTATGCTCAATGACCTAAACAGTGTCTCTTAACACGTGGCCTCAGGATGAACATGGACAAGACGAAAGTTATATCTAACGGTGCATGTCATGCCTACGCCGGTGGTTGTTGGGAGTGCTGGGCTCGAAGTTGTTGACGAATATATTTACCTGGGACAAGTAGTCCAATTAGGTAAGTCCACCTTCGACGCAGAGGCCATCGACGAATCCAGCTCGGATAGAAAGCGTTCCGGAAGCTACGACATATCTTCTCGTCCAATATCCCTCAATGCCTGACGACTAAGGTCTTTGACCAATGTGTGTTGCCAGCGATGACCTAAGTCACTGAGACATGGTCATTCACTGCGGGCTGTATGAGGAAGCTCCAAGTCGCTCAGCGAGCTATAGAGCGGGCTGTGCTCGGTATCTCTCTGCGAGATAAAGTGCGTATCGCAGCTATCCGCAGAAGGAGCTGGGTTACCGACATAGCCTGCAAAATTAGCGAGCTGTAGTGGCAATGGGTCGGCCATTTAGCTTGGAGAACCGATAACCGTTGGGGAAGAAAGGTTCTCGAGTGGCAGCCTCGTACTGTCCATTAAAGTGTCGGACGACCCCCCACCAGATGAACTGACGACCTGTGCAAATGTGCAGGAGGTCGGTGGATGCAGGTGGCGAATCGTATCCTCTTGGACTTAGTGGAGAGGCCTATGCTCCACTGAAACGACGATGATGACGAAATCATTTAAAATTCATTTATTTTATAGTTTTACTCTTCATAATCATTTTGATTGTCCCCTACTTACTTCCACTATTTTGTAAATTGTAGTAGAAAAGTTAACCCTTTCTATTGCAATGTAATTTCCTTTTTATTTTAAATATCAATATTGGACTGATATTGTTGCATAATTTGAGAATAGTTTTACGTTAGAGGCGTTTAGTGGTACTATATTTTTAAATATATTTACAAGTTATATTATGTGTAGTACCTACGTAAAGATTTTTATGCAATTCTCGGTATTTAATATCTTTAAAAGGGAGTTGAGTACGCATTATGATACTTTAGCTGCACATATTGCTGACTTCATAAAAGTTTTACGATTAAGTTTAATGGATCTTTTGGCTTTTATGTTTCTAAAATGCTTATTTTACGACTAATGTTTCGAGAGCAAAGGAATGCTTTTGGGCGATGTCGCACAGCATTTGCTCAATACTGTTCATAAAAATTATAAAAGTTTTTTTATATTGACTATTTACACATATAAAAAGAGTAAAATCTGATTTATAATTTATCGTGTGCTTAACTCAAAACAAGGTGTGTTAGTGGTTATTAGGTGCTACCCGTGTTATTACTACTATATGCAGCCTTTTTACACTATTAAGTGGCATATTAATTGATAAAATATATATGATCGTGTTTGACCGAAGTAATCTGTTTTTAAATACGTAATAAAAGCAAATTAGCATATTCTTTTCATTTCTAATTTTTATTATTTAGTTTTCTAAAGAAGCTACTTACTACGATTACAGCAAAGAAGATGATATTTGTAAACGATGAAATGAAGTTCAGGTGAAGAAATGGTTTAGGTGTTATAAATTTATATTTAATAGCATTTCATTGACGTATATAGTTCTAATTTATAATACAATATGTATATGTATATATAGTACATATAAAATGCTGCCGTATGTACATTGCAATGGTAAAAGATTAAATAGTACTGTAGGAAGTCTCCAGACTTCGTCATCAACTACTCTGAGAAAGGCTTTATAAGAGAGGTAGTTGGAAATAATCGGTCATTTTATGGTCGGTCAGCTCTCTTAGTGTACAAAAGTATTGTGATAATCAGTGTTGGTCGTCTTAAAGGTCACGTAAGCCGTTTTCAAATATTGTTTTCGCTATTCGCTATATAATTGTTGAGCGTGTATTAATTGATTTGCTTAATAATTGTTTTCAATGTACATACATGGCTTCTATAATAATTACTTGTGACTTAAATTGTAATTAAACAGATTTCTTGTTAATTTTATATTTTTTTAATAAAATTTCACTTCTGATGCTAAAAGTACACAGTTTACAGTTTTTTTTGAGTGACAAAATATAAAAACCATAATCAGAGTGTCGGGCTTTTCCAATTACGACGTCCCAAAACCAAAGTAATAATAAAAACTACGCGCGGGTTTAGTGTTTCGCAATTTAGTTTTAAAGTGTTTTGCATATGTTCATTTTGTTAACTACCACGGTTTAGATTATCACTTATCATATATATGTTAATTTCTTGTAGCTCGTTAATCGGATACGCTCTTTTGAGGATATTTATTATTAAATTTTAAAAGATTTTTGTTTTCTATGTATTCCGACATAGGTTGATAAAAAACATTTTCTTCTTTTGTAAAGTATATTAGTAAATACATTAAGAAGAAGTAAAATAAAAAAAAAACCTGACATCGGGGCCGCCGATGACGGTTTAAAGTTTCGACCGTGCAAAGAGAAACCTGGAATGACTGTGAGCACGACTAGGCAGGCTGCTTCGGCGACCATATCTCAATAAAGCGAATCGGAAACACTTTTGTAAATCATTGGAAAAACATATGTACATTGTTCTCTGTGTCACACATAGTTGTCAGTATTGTAAACTGTTCTACATAAAAATTAAATGAAACAATGTTTTCCCTGAGTCTATGGAGATCACTACTCGACCAAAATCCATGACAGTGTTGAAATGAATCAGTTTATACGAATGAGTCTCAATAGAGATTGTATTCGAGTGGTCCCATTCAACAAAAACTTTTTAGAATCATGTCTGGAACGTAAAATATTGTAGTGAATGAATTAATTATTATGAAAATAATTTTGAAAACGATTAATATATTTACATGTAATAGCTATTAATGAATATAATGTAATCGCCTAACTGCCTCCATGGCCTCCATAGTAACTGGAGTTTGTGGGTTCGAATCCTGCGGGGACCCAACAAATTTTCATTGTTTTTTCCTAGATGGTTAGGGCAATTTGGGCTGATCACTCAATTGTCTAAAAAGTAAGATGATCCATGTGTCGGATGGAGAACCCTCTTTGGACCAGGGTGGTGGGATAAGGTCCTAAAACTCTGCAATGGAGGGGGCGTGACTCAGAGCCGATGTTCAGCAGTGGACTAACACAGTAGGTGTGTAAGTCATACGCTGTTAGAAGTCGGTCATATTTTTTTTAAATGTCTTTTAGTATTATATTTTGAGTTAGCAATGTAATCCAAAGTAATCATCTTCAATCTAATTACCATTAACAGAAACTATAAAAAATATTTCTCATTTTTAAAAAAATGTCAAAAAGAGATGACAATTGCAGCCTATGAAAATGTTTAATATCAAATCGACTAACGATCAATTGACAAAGCGACCAGCATATAACGACGATAGATAAGTGATAGCCTTGTCTGCTTATATCTGCAATATGAAACAAAAGACCAATAAAAATTAGTCTTGAGGTTGTTGTCGTCATTATTATAAATATTAACGACGTATCATTAAGCGCTTATATAATCTTTTATATTCACTTTATCTTGAATACAAGGACGTTTAAAACATCCGTTAAGGAATAAGGATTTACCCTAAAACATCTTGCAAAGAGATATCAAGTTTGCCAACACAGTTTTGAAGCAATAATTTAAAACGAATTAATTAAACGTTTCCTGCTAATTTGAAAATAATTATACTGTTCAATAAAGTTGTGCTCTTTTAGACACAGATGTTTGAGAGTACTTTGGATGGAATGGAAGAATACTAAAGGAAAAGGAGTTTGTTGTGATAAGGATGTTACGGTAGCTTCATTTTTATTTTACTGGGTAAACGAGACTTGACATTCTGTGTCTTACGATATCACCATTGCACTGTCTGCGTTGGTGATCCCACTGGTACTGCTAACGTCTATGGGCGTCAGTGACCACTTTCCATCAGGTGGCCCGACTGTTCATCTGCCTGAATTGTCAATAAAAAATTAATACGGGTGTTCCATAAAAAGATTGTATAACTAGAAGTGAGATAACTAATTATACCAATAATTAATATGTTTTTTGCTTTTTTACTTATTTATGTTGCTGTGTTCATTTAAATATCATTAATAATTCTAACATATTTACGAATGACTGCTAAAAATTTTAGCTTTGAGTTATGTGTGTTATTTTTTTTATTTTATTCCATATTTCTAGTAACCTTTTCAGTTACATCTAATAAATCCAATATAAAAATAAATTGTTAACGTAAATGCAAAAATATTTGTCATTACTTCACTGTAAGTAGTGAAGTAATGGCAAATATTTTTGCATTATATTCAACATATGCACGTTAATAAAACATCGCGGGCTTAAATGTTAGAAACTTTCGTATTCAATTTCTATTAAATAGCTGATATATTCTTATAGTACAAATTTCTAATTATTCTGTTAAAATTCTAAAGCCATCAAATTTATGAAAAGGTCATTAATGTTTGAATATCATATTAGTTTCAATATTTCGCTACAGGCTTTCATGTACTCATGTATAGACATTATAAAATTGTAGATTACCTTAACTGATGCTTAATATACTTTAAATCGTTTATTTAAATCTTCTTGCGTGTTATATTATGTCCAGCATAGATTCAAATCTTTATTGTTCGTGTATTACATGTACAATTTGTTAAAGATAAGCTTCTGCCTCCGTAGCTAGTGGTATGGGCTTGTGCTTTAGAAACCGGAGGTCGTGGGTTCGAATCCTACGGGGACGCAACAAATTTTCATTGTTGTTTCCTAGTTGGTTAGGGCTATTTGGGCCGATCACCCATCAAAAGTGAGATGATCCATGCGTCGGATGGGCATGTAAAAAGTCGGTCCAGCCACCAACCCGCATTGGACCAGCGTGGTGGGATACGGTCCAAACTCCCTAATGGATAGGGGTGTATTAGGGGAGGCCTATGTCCAGCAGTGGACTAGAATAGGCTAATGATGATGATCATGATGATGATAATGATGATAGAGATAAGCTTTGTGTTAACACTGTGCTGAACTCAATAAAGTTATTATTATCTTTATGTAGGTACGCACGTAGGTAGGTAGATACATTTTTAGGTAACCAAGAAAATTAATTTCAGTTATGAACTAAATAAGAGTTACTGGCTTTGGTATGAATTTAAAGATCCAAAACATAAAAATGTGTCTGTAATCATACTTAAGGTATGTATTCTAAATAGAGCATTTCACAGTCTATTTTAAAAACGCTACTAGAAAAATACCTAGTATTTTTAAAGCAGCGTGGTACGTCGTCATTCAAAATAAAACACATGAGACAGTTATGTTAAATATCGTATTAATATAAATTTTATGGATAGTCAAGAGTTTTAATTATACTTTTTAATTTATCAATTCCTAAAAAGAGGGAATTTTTAAAAGTGTCTATATGAATGTCGTAATATCTTATTAATTTGTATAAAGCTTTATATTTGCTATATATGTTTGTTCATAAAAGAAAAATTAACATTTAATTGAGCTAGTAAAAATTGGTTTAAAAACTGAGTTCCGGTACCGCACCGCAGGGCCTGTTTCTGCCGCAAATCATTAGTGAGTAACCGTTGCTGTCTTCCGGTTTCAAGGGCACCCATCGTGGTTCGTATTTGTCGCGTCCCATGAAGCTTTTCTTATATGAAGGTCGAATAACTTTCAATCAGATGAACATTCTGTGCGGCTTACTGCTCTAACTAATAAAACAAAATAATTTAACACCTAGAATGTACTTACATTTATCTAAGATTCAAAATAAATGCGCACGCCCATGTTTTATACTCGTTATTCCTGTCGAGTCGTACCTATTACCTTGAGCCTCAGGCAGATACCATTTTATCTATCTATCAAAAATTATCGTTAAGTTATTTTTTGGCGATTACTAAATTTGTTTACCAAGATTTAGCTAATCGTTATTTTACAATTACTATGGCTTACATTGCTGACTGTTCTATATTTATCATAAATTATTAAGTATTATTAAATAATTAATTAATAGACATAGAAATTAATTTCCCGATACTGTAAAGGTTATATTAACGTTGTATTTTTGTACACATTATTGGAAAAAGAAACGTATGGCTTTCATCGGTGTCTAAAATTATCTTTAGGCATTTACGACCCGCGTAATTTTAGTTGCATAATAACAGTAATTAAGATAATATCATCAGGAGCTATAAAATAAACAAAACGTAAGGACTTGAATCTAAGGCTTGTTTTAGATGACATTTGTGAAATATACCGCGGAGAAGTAACAGTGTATCTTAAATGTAATTAATAGGGAATTTAATACAACATATAATTTAGCTTTAAGAATGCTTGGAGTCTATTATTATTTCAAAAAGCTTTCGATTTTTGAGCTAATTATAGGTACCTTTCTCATTGTGCAAGAGATACACGATTCTATTACAGGAAAATATTTCTCATCAAATGCTACAATATAAACAAATTACACAAAGTCATATCGATAATTGTACATAGTTTCATGTAAACCAATTAGGTCTAGTATTTATATGAAAAATTACTGCGCCCTGCGGTTTTTCTCACGTTTTGATAGAAACACAAAAAGATAGATAAAATATCGCTTGATCTTGACAATTCAAAATGAAATATGGTATTGTCATTAAGACCCACAACAAATGCTTTCCAAAACTTTCGCCGCTTTTTAAGACTGTAAATAACAAATATTACCATTGACTTTACTGTACCGCCACCGTGGTGTAGCGGTATTGGCACTTGCTTTATAAATCTCCGGTCATCGTTTCGAATCCCGTGTTGAAACGACTTTGTGCTAATGTTGCTTTTTGGTTAGTTACAGCAATATATGCCGATAACCCAATTGTCTGAAAATACAGTTGATCCATGCGTCGGATCTATCTTTGGCTGTTATTATAGGATGACAGTCTTCTAATTTAATGAAAACTAATTCATTCTTGGAATACAGTTTAACCTTAGGGTTGCCAGTAGCCTTGCGTAAAAACTATTTTTCAGGTAAATCTGGATAGTTTTGAACCCGACTCGATGATAACTTAGGAAAATGGCTATTTGAATTATTCACATTGTACATTTTTGCAACGTATTCTAATCAGTTTTTAATAAAAAAGCTTGCAGACTCTCTGCTGTATTTCATATTCTCATAATTGTTACATTATTTTTACTTCTTTAATATTTATAAATTGCGATATATAAATAAAATAATATAAGGAAACTAATATAAGGAACTATTCAATTTATTTTGCACATTCATTTTTCATCGGAAAGCTTCATGCCTTAATTGCTACATAACTTATTTATTAAACATGTAATGGTTGACGAATTTTTACTAAGGTAGTGTAGAAACAGTTCAAATAGCAAGTTCGTGTAAAAATTAAATATAAAACAATATGTACGTAAATAAATGTAACAATAAAATATCACATGTTTTAAATTGAACTAAGTCATAGAAAATTGGTTCACATATTTTTAAAAGTATATTACTTCTTGGATAGTTTGTCATTCTATCATTAAATCTTCATTGCAAGCTGTCACTTTCTGAATATAGTTTCTAAGTCTCTGGGAAGATAAATGGGAAACAGTAATAATTGTTATATTGTAGTTTCTCATATTCCTCATTTTTGTGGCACTGCAATATATAAAAGTGTATTCTTAAAATAACCTTTTATAAAATATATATGAACTAGTCAAAGTCTACTGCAAAGATTTCTCCTTAAAACCTTTCGACATATGTCGACCTAAAGCAAAGTAAGCTCCTTTCACGGGGATATGCCTCAACGTGTTCAAGAGCTTAAAAGGATTTATTGAACATACTATTGTTCGAATTGATAAAAGCTTCACATTCCAGGCTTAGCATATTATTTAATAATATTTGTAGAACGATTTCATCATTGAAAAGATTTTTTTCTATTATTGCAAACAATTGTACATGGATACTATAAACTTGTTTGATATATACTTGATACATATACATAATTGTTTCTCTTGTCTAGTATTGATATGTGTATACTTTAGAAATTAATAATTAGATATACTACTTAATGCTACTAATAATCAATTTTTAATATATACTTATTTTGTATGCATATTAATACTTTTACAGTCACCATAATTCAGGGATATTCGGTAAATAGTTAACATTTAGAACAAATAGAAAAATATTTTGCATGTACTAGGTACGAACATAACGATGAAACTTGATTATGAAGTATATAGTTTAACTCTTTGGATTACGAATTGAAATTACTGTCGATCCGTTAAAAAGAAAGGCAATTAATAAAGAAATAAATAATAAGCTATTATTGCAAAATATTGTAATAACTATAGTGACTTAGAATTTTTTATCCAAGATTGTGCTCTATTAAAATCTCACGTCTATGTATTCCAAAACAATCATAAAGCAATGCTCTGGATCTCTGCCAGAGCCATTTGCAATTAACACAAAATGCCTTTAAACTACATGCACAAAATATTTTGCCTTGTGATTAAAAATGTGTTGAGAATGAAAAAGGTGGATTTAAATCCGTTTCGCAAAAATCTCACAAATATGTGTTATATGAAAAAATCTCTAGAAAAGTTTTTTCCCTGCTTGGCGGTTTAATTTATTAATTTAATTTTTAAATCTTTTCCTACATTTGTAAAATATTTGTTCAGATCCAAGAAAATAAGATTCACCTTTAATTTTTACCAAAACATGCAGTTAATCAATTGAAACCTTAAATTGTATTGATTTTTCAATGTTGAAACAAAATTTCTACTTTGGTTCAATCTATTAATTAATTATAATTCTTCTGGACGAATTTCCATCATCATCTAATCCCAAACTAGCAAAGCTTGTACATAAAACAAGATAAGTGATAAATACATATACTTACTTTTCTTTTTTTGTAAATAAATACTTATAATATATGAATATAAACACCCTCCGACAAAAATTATATTTCAAAACCAAATTTTCCCGTGGTGGGAATAAAACCCACACATCCTTATGCGCAACAATCAGGGTCACTATCCCGAAGCCCAAGGGTTTCCATTTTGGGTTAGATTTATTAAAATATTTTTTCAAAATATATTAAAGTTCCTTTGAATGTTTCTAATATTGTCAGAGTTAACTACAAAAGTTTGTGAATTAATTTATGGAAAGTGGTGCTTCGTAAAACAGTTAATTTTTCTGACCTAAATTGTTGTGCAATTAAAATATTATTATATCAAAATGTCTCGAAAGGACTACGGTCTAGCTCTTAATGGAAAAACTTCTTTCATTTAATAACAATTATGTTTTATGAATTATATCTTAAATCACTAAACTTTATCTATACATAAGTTACATTTGGTAATTATATACAAACATTTTATCTTTCCAAATATTTAATTATAAAGATAAAGAAACTTTTGACAGCTTAAAATTTATTTAACATTTGCAGCTTAAACATTATTTAACATTAAAATGGTAATATTTTCATGTTAAATCTTACACAAAAGATTTTTTATTTGTATTTTAAAAACAATAACTACAGATGATTAGATCAACGAAATCGTATAACAAAAATAATTTAAAGAAATCCCACCAAGACTTCCCCCAATAAAGGTTTTTCATGGCTCTGTTTTATATTGAACTACCAGCAAATCTTATAACATAGAAATTCTTGTTGGTTCCTTTCTGGAAGGTTAAAATATAAATTAATAAGAAATGCAATTAGCTTAAATGAAAGACAATAGGTTTATGTTGACTTTGAAAAGAAAAAACGTTATCATTATAGACTTCAAAAATATTAAATTATTGTTATCTATATTTTATACAGAGTAATTATGTTCTTACACAAAACGCTTACGGGCAAAGGTTAATTACGTTCAGACATAGAGGCTCTTTGTGCTCGTCTTGAGAACGATGTTGTGATTATGTGGTGGAGTTATTGCAGTTTTATTTGGCACTAAGATGGTATATGGTATTAGAACCAACGTGTCTACGAATCTACTAATACTAATAAAAAAATATGCACAAAATATTTATATCTTTTAAATCATGCTGGATAACGTCTGTTGGGTTTTCTAGTTTAATATGAATTTATAATCATAATTAAGCAATCAACGAACAATATATTTTTGTCGTTGGAAGGCTTTGTAAATGGTTTCAATATTACAATGAAAGTTTTTAATACTTTGATATTTTTGTTATAAGATGATATTAAATATTCAGGCCAATGTCACGACTGCCTAAGGTTCGCCTATTTAAAAATAATAATTGGATTTTGTAAAAGAGCAAAAGACGTAAGATGAATACATTGTTTCTGTCATGCCGAGAGAAGTGAAATATGAAAAGTATTTAAGTGGAAATTATTTATATTTAACTGTAGTTATAACATGAAAATTAATTTCTAAGGTAAGTGGTTTCAAGCAGTATAAGCGATTTACTTAAAATGAATTTATAAATCCTGAAAATTTAATTTTCTATGGAATGAAAATTTTGTAGTTAATAAGGGCTTGTTTTGTTGTAAAAAAGGCTTTTTTCTAATTAAAAGACGTACACAGACGACAGTAAAATTATCTGATTATAATATAATCAATAATATAATATAATTTATAATATGGACATGGGCAATACCATTGGTATTACCAATGCGTTGACTACCGTGAGACATAAGATGTTAGGTCTCTTTTGCCCAGTAAATACACTGGCTACGATGCCCTTCAAACCTGAACACAGGAGAGTTTTATGACGCCTCCTAACTGTACCTCGGTCCATGAGAGCATAATAACGACCCGCTTGGCGCAGTGGCTAGAGACCCTGACCATTGCGCTAACGTAATTTATATAGTTACGATCGCGTTATTTTCATCTTAAAAAAAACTTCTACACAAAATGTCATAAAATTATACAGTACGGGGTCTTTTTGGTTATAATCTTTTAAAATACGGAAGAGTAATTTCCTTATGTAATATTTGACCTATATTTATTTAAAATATAGTTAATAACAGCATTTAAAACCATAAGGACATGCTTAATAAGTACAATTAATTGTAAATTGATTACCCTACGTTTGCACAACAACATTTGCCAATGCGACCGCATTTGAAACCTCCAAATTGATCGACCAGATGCAAGAAACTTTACGTTTGGTGCAGTGAATAATTCCACGTATGTCAATTTCTTATTATGTTAAAGTAACCAAAGCTAGTACTCCGACTTTCTCCGCGTGCAATAGGACAAATGTCCGAATTTGAAAATGAAATACAGTATAAATAGAAATGATGTGTTTTTATTGTATGAGCCTATCATTACACGTACAGTTTATGGCTTTCGCTTTGACGATGACGAATTTCTATATTGAATTTCGTCCCGTTTTGGAACTATTAATCCAATTCCGAAAACACCACTTATCATTTTGAGTATCAGAATGTTAGAGACTGATCGAGTATCCGTAGAGACAAATTTTCATTATTTTATGTTCAATAGAGACGATTTCTACATAAACTTTTATCCACCCAACCCTATCAACCACTTTTAACACAATAATTAATAGCCTATGTCCTTTTTAGGAATCTGTCTTACGAATACATCAATTTCATTTAAATTGGTTCAATGCCCGGTAGTAAAGACGGACAGACAGACAGGGTTACTTACGCATTTATAATAGGTTTGGATTACACATTTTTACCCACTGTTGTATATTGATTAAGTCACCCAAAGGTAATTGGAGTTAAAATAGCCTGTTGGAAGCTTTCCTTCAAAACTTGTATCTTAGGCGAGTTCAAAGGGATAAGAAAATTTACTAAATTCAAAAGTGTTTAATCAAAAAGATAGACCATATAATTAAGAGTATTTATTGCATAGGAATTTATATTCCATGCATTTCATTAACCATATGAGCGATTCACAATATATTTTTAGATGTATGATTATCTTAACATAAGAATGGTTACTGTGATTAGGCATATTCTTTGAGATCTACTTAAATCAAACATTATTTTAATCTCTCTTCTGAAGTAAAGCAAAGCGTTTAATTTTTTATCAAGATATGGTTTTAAAAGGCACTTGACCCCCCTGCTACTTACGGAATTTAATCTTTGAAGGAATATTCCCTACAAGGGTTTAAGCATGTGTTATACAGATAAACTATTTATTAAGAAAAACCGCATCGAAATCCGTAGCGTAGTTTGAAAGATTGAAGGATACATAGGGATAAAGGGAAAAAAAAGGAAATTGGTTTTATACTATGTATGATTTATCTTTGAATTTTTTTGGGTTATATATTATATTTAAAAAGAAAAATTTTTACCGGATTTAATCTTGTATCACATTAATTTATATAATAAAATATCTAGTTATACGTTACATTTCTTAAATCATGTAACATTACCTCGTGTTAAAGTTACTTTTTCAAAGAAGACCCTTGAAGGTGTACGGTGTTTCAGTGCCAATGGGGACAAACACCTTTGTGTTTCATCTCAATCGATCCAGACTACGAGTGGCTCCTTCTAGTTGTATTTTAACAATGTCTATGCTAACATAACCCAATTATAAATACTCATCTGCATATTTAAACTATACATAATAAAAAAATAGCGTAAAGCAACTACGCATTAACTTGTAACTTAGTGTGCAACTTAAAGGTGAAATTAATACATTTTCTTTAACAACACGGATAAACAGCATGAGAAAGTTTCTTTTTAAGAATTAACGATAAAGTTATCAATTTAAGCAAAATATTACCATGTAATATCAATAAAGAGAAGACGCGTAAATGTAAATTACCTACCAAGTTAAGCGTTACGCTTCAAAACAAACTTTTACCACTTTGTTAAACTTTAAGAAACATTAAACAGTAGGAAGTAACGCTGATGTATTATGCACAATAGCAGTTGTCTTATGAACTGAACCTATTTTGGGGCATAATTTACTTCCGGAATGCTCTGGAGCCCCTGCTTAATATTTGGGAGTCTTATATCTCATATCATAAAAGCGGAAAATATTTTTGTGTTAAGGCTATGGTAAATCATATTTTTTCCTTCCGTTTTTACAGTAACATAATTTTAAAATTTCGTGACTTAATTATATAATACTTTTTTATATGTATTTAGCTTTAACTTATATCTTTTTATATATTAATGGGCTTCAAAGTACATAAAAATTAGCACAACTCGAAAAACTATGCATTTATCTATTGCCTGAATGAAGAAAAGCAAGCTGTTAGTACCTATTTCAGGAGTACTACAGCCAAAAAGTTATCGGACCTTCTTGACTAAATAAATGGGATACACAACTTCAATCAGATTATAGAACGCTGAAAGATCAGAACAAGTCGCAGATTAGTATGATTGTTATATTATACGCTCTGGTGTTTGCAACTGTTTGTTTATGCGAAAATGATGAGTATGACACCAGAAAAAAAAAATCTCAAAATATCGATGTTTCATAATAGTGATATTATTAATAATATAAATCTTAATTAAGAAGAAAGTGGAGTGGAGAGACTCGAGTCCGTAGGAACTACCGTCAAAACCCTGTACGTGCTCCCTGGATGCTGCTAAAGAGTCTCCGCCGGGTATCGGGGGCGGTGGATGTGATCCTCGACAGGTTACGGTGACCGAGAGGATAAATTTCCTCCTAAAAGACTGGTGCGGAAAGGATGGGACCTACTGCAACTATTATTCCCAAGAAAACAGTGGTGTTTACGGAAATCCAGATAGGTTTTGTCGGACTCCGGTTGAAACGCCAGCGCCAGGTGGGGTCCGGGCCTTCGGAATTCCTTGGGAAATTGGGCTACTGCTCAAGTTTTGCTCCCATAACAACAAAGGGATTTTTAAAAAGCTAATCATATACTCTCGTGGCAACCTGGAATGTTCTTGGACTATCAAAACTAGGAACTCTGGAATTTGTTGTGGAGAAATGGAGAAGGTATCAAAGGCCAACTATGTGTAACCAAGGCCACATTATGAAAGACATCGGCCACACCTTTAAAGAATTACCATATATTCAGGCACCCCAAACAAAACTTTTCAGGGGTGGCTGTACTCTTGCGAAACACAATATTGACAAAATTATGGGGTACAGAAAGGTGTCAATGACAGAATTTTGAGAGAACAAGCTAGGGCACAGCCATATCCAATCCGTTTTACGTGGCGTATACCCGACTTCTAGTTCAGGAGATTGAAGACATTAGAAGACTTCTATGGCACTCTGGACAGAAATTATTCGTAAATTTAAAAAAGAAGAATAGTTCCCGTGGCGATTTTAAAAGGCCAAGATAGGCACTACAATGGACCACCATCTGGAAATATTGTGTGCAAAGTATGGACTGGGTGTAAGGAAATGAGAGGAGGAAGACTTTTAGGTTTTTGCACTGACAACAACCTGGTTTTAATAAATACTTGGTTTCCCAACAACATCCCTAGGCGTAGGCTTGGAACAACACCAAATAGTCAGCCAAGAAACCAAATGACTTTTTCTTGAAACCAAAGATGGGGTCCTCAATTTCTATCCCAAAAACGGGACGGGTGCAGATTGTGGTAGCGACCATCGGCTGCTTCATCCAAAATAAAATTCAAATCTCAATGCCGGGCAAAGGAAAAATCTGGTCCCATCAATTAAAACGACTGGGCACAAAAGGAATAGAGAGAAAGTCCCAAATAAACTTCGCATATTAGAAACAGTCCCCGTTCGAATTACCCGCGTCATGGTCAAAAGCTAAAAACTGTTTTAAAACAAGTTGCCAAACAATTCTAAGGAATCCGGACCCCGTTTCTCCAAAGGCCGTGGATAACTGTGGGAACGTAAGGACAAGCAATGAACGAAAGGCGCTTAAAGCTGGCCTCAATTCTGATGACAGTCGGAAACTGGTACGCGGGAAGCACATAAAACCAACCCAGAAACTTTTAAGGCACAATCAGGACGCTTTCATTTATAACATCCAAGGAGATAGAGATGTACTCAAGAAAAGACCCTTCCAAGGAACCATATGTTTAAAATGTCAAATACCTTGCAAATGAATTCCAACCCAAACATCGGTCAAGAAATGACGTAGGAACTTTGTTTTTCGAACCAAAGGGCGATCCTGGAAAGATAAAGGCCAATTATCAACCATAAGTGGGCCGATTCTGAGGACAATACTAAACATAATGAGACTAAGACAACCTTGCCTTGGGGAAATCGAAATGCCATTTGCAACCTAAGACCTAAGGCTTGGGTATTGATAGTATGGCCGAAATGCTGAAGAAATATGGGAGAAACCACAACCTTGTGCTGTCAATATGTCAAAAGTCTGGATAACAGGCGAATGGCCAGAGAAGACTCACAGGGCGATTTTGATTCCTTTACACAAAAGGGTTCTTCACGAAAATGCGACAAATACCCACTATTTCAATTATTTTTGCCCAAAAATTCTTCTCCGAATCCTTTAAAACTCCAGAAGGCTATATCACGCAATCCCAAAACAGGCGGGATTCGTCCGAGGTAGAGGCACAAGGGGCAAATCCTGAACATGAGGTTACTTATTGGAAATGCGGGGCATCCACATCAGCGCCTTTGTTGGCTTTATTGATTAAAAGCATTCGATTGCATCAACTGGAGTCAGATGTTCCAGGAGTAAAATGGGGTTCAAACCATCGACATTTCGGTACAAAGTTATTACCCAACATGTCTGGAGGTTTCGGCTAGGATGATCTATCCACCTTTTCATCCAGAAAGAAAAGTTCCGTCAAGGATGTATTTTGTCACCTTAATTGTTCAATCGTTGGTGAACATATAATGAGGAAGAGCATTGGACAATTGGAAGGGGGCATCCGCCGTTGGTTTAATAATAAACAACCTGCCTTTGCCGATGACACCACAATAATTGGTTCCTCCGAGGGCCAGAACAGGGAACTCCTGTCGAAATAACAATCTAGTCCAGGTATGGTCTGCTGATCAAAATAAAAAACAAAATAATGTTTGTGGATAGAATGGGTCCCTACAACGAACTTATGAACTTCGTGGTGCAATTGGGAAGTTCCGTATTAACCTGGGATCGAATCGGTGACGACGGTGATTGCTAACAGGAAGTCATCAGTAAGGCGGTCGAAAAATGCGGGTAAAAACATTGGAGGCTATGGCGAAACAGGGTTTTACCCCCAACGCAAAAAACTAATGCTTTTTATATGATTTTGAAACCCTGGACATTAAAAAGCGAGAACGGATCGAAGATAGACGCGTTCAAAATGTGGTGCCTGGCGCCCAGAATGTTGAGGATATCCTGGACGGGAACGTCCCGGAATCAATCCTCAAACAATTGAATATAAAAACACGACTCTCTGTAAGGCCAAAAGTCCTATTTTTCAGAACCACACGGTCGGACGACAGCTTGGAAAGGTTGATTTATTACTGGTTGTGGGAAGGAAAAAAAGAAGGCCGAGGGTGGCCTTCCGGTGGGACTCACACAGTTCAGGACCTGGAACTCCTGGCATCCATCCAAAAACTAACCAAGAAAAATTCAGGGAAAGAAATGGTGGCCAGGGCAACGCACCATAGTCACGTCCCTCAGTCATGAGGTTACGACGAAAAAGAAGAATTAAGAACTATGTGTTTCGATGTTGATAACACATGACTACTTTACTAATAGCTACTTAATTGTAAACCAGTTTTTAATAAGTCATATTTGTCTTATCAATAAAAACTTCATCATCATCCTGTGTGAGTCTACTGCTGGACATAGGCCTCCCCTAATGCATGCCTTCTCCATTAGGAGGTTTTTGGACCGTATTAAACCACGCTGCAAATGCCTCTGTAGCCTAGTGGTAAAGGCGTGTGCTTTGGAAACCGGAGATTGTGCATTCGAATCTTGCGGGGAATGCTTTGCAGGTCCAATGCAGGTGGCTGCTAGCCAACAGGTTGGACCGACTATTTACATGCCCTTCTTAGTGTTCTTCGTGTTCATATTGAAATCGTAGTTACTTTATTAGTCTTGCTAAAAAGTCAGACATTTAGTTCTATAATAATATACTATTACCTATAAAATCTAACCTTATTTAAGTTGTTCAATAAAAGACTCCCGGGTGCATTATTTTCTATGTTGTAGGGACATTACTGTCTCTGACAACGTTGGACAGCTGAACCTCGTAACTGAAACGTAATTTAAGACGACTTTTGCATCTGTTGTTGATTGCTGAAACTAGTTTACTTTTGCACCTGTTTCCCTTTTAGTTCACATCTATAGTTGCTGGATTGTTGGTAAGATTTTTAGCATCAAAAATGTAGTAAATATGAATATATTATATGCGGAAGAGTTTCTGTAGTCGATTTAGTACATTCGTATTAGCTATAAGAAATTTTTTGATCATTTTGTACCTTATATCACTTGATGTCATTTCTCAAATATGAGATAGTTAATATTTATATTGTTTTTATGAATTAAGGTATTGAACACGTAATATTACAAAACACCTCTGTTTTATGTTTGCGTGATAAGAATATTTATTAAATAATTAAAAATCTGGCTGGCATCAAACTTACTTCTACTAATTATTATATATCTAATTATTAAGTCTGCAATTAGGTTAGGGCAACATTTATGACATTTGTTTTTTTAATGATATTTGAAGGAAAATGACTTGGCGTTAATACTTAAATTTGACTTTATAAAAGTTTTATGATTTACTTAATATTACAGTCAATTGTAGCCAAATAGTTTTGCAACCTCATAATCAGTTTGCGTTTAAGGTACTTGGAAATATTGAACCTATTGCTGGAAACAATTAAACAGCAATTTAAGATTACCTTTTTTATCATCGGTCATACAAAGACTTTATAAAAATGAGACAAATTAAAAAAAAGTTAGAAATCTTTATATGAAGACATTTTTTTAATATATTTATAGTTTCTAGTAAGTAAGGAGTTATTTTGCATTTTTCAATACAATTATTACACTACGGTCTTCTTTTCAATAGATATTACGTTTGGTGCCGGGGGTGGAATTAGGCCAAGCCAAGTGTAGCTTTATGTAGCTTTGATCGGATCATTTGGTAACGTCTCGTGCACCGACATCAAAGAAACAGATCAAGATTATTGTCTCTGCTAGTGTGTTCTAAATACGTATATCATGATGTTTTCTTTGAAGACTTGTTATTTATTTTACAATCTTAGGGTTTGTAAAACGTAAATAAAAGGGTTATTAAAGTATATTTAATTAAGTATATAGATTCAATAAAATTCAGTAGGATAATCTGAAACGTACATAATACAAAAAAAATCTGATGAAAAAAGTTAAAAAAAAACATTAAGTCCCATTCATATTTAGGTTTAAATACAAAATTCTTCAACAAATGCGTATAGTCCGGTCAATTTAGAACAAAAAATGAGAGTGAAGTTACATTAAGTCCCAACAAGCTGAATTTCAGTGAAATTGTTCAAAATATAATTAAGTTACGCTAGGTACATGACTTTATTATGACGATAACAACTTTTATAACTTTTTGAATCGTTATATCTCAGGAACGGTGGCTCGTGAGAAATCATGTATTGATACATTTTTATGATAATTTTTTGATTACAATTTTGTCTTAAATTACTTTAAATTAAAACTTTACCGTTTTTCTGAAAATCCTTTAAAACTCATTTTTTGACCTATGACCTTTAATTAAATTTTCTTTTTTCTCTCCTGGTTCAATTTACGTTTCTGTTCTAAGTACTCCCCTGATGACCTACCGGGGGCCGAAACGTCCTCTTTCTACCACTTTAAATGTACAGTTATAAGGTTTGCCCATGGCTCAATGCAAACGGCGCGCTTCCCGGGTCTCTCTGTCGGATAAAATTGGTAAAGGAATTCATTCAAAAAGTTACCGACAGCTCAAAAGATTAGCTCGTTGAAGTAGTGGACCGGTCATTGGTCGAAAGGAACGGTGGCCATTGGGACATAAGGTTCTAGAAGTGGAGGCCACGTTTGGGAAAAACTCCAGGTGGGATGGTGATTCTGTACGGTAGCCGGTTCCAAGGTTGGCGGCTTTAAATTTTAAAGGTCTATATCCAGCAAGTGGACAGATCAAGGCTGATTTATGATGATGATACATATTTAATCTGACGTTTTTTAAATTCTAAACTGGCATTAAATCGAATAGCGTTAACAGGCAGAGGAAAAATGTGTTGTTTTTTGAAACCCGATTTCTATTCTTAAATTATAATATAGTTTCTTTAATTTTATTTTACTTACATTATTTAAATGTTTTTTAATTTATATTAAAGTGGTGGGTTTTGGTAAAAGACTATACAAATATATTCCTCCTATTTCTACAAAAAGGTTTAGCATTGCTAGGTGTTCAGACCTGAATTTTATATTACCTAAAGGCCTTTACGTGTGGAAACGTTTTTCTCGACTGGCTTTGGGAGCTTTCGTAAAAAGGTTTCCAATTTGTGAAATATAAAATGATAAAAGTATTTTTCAATCTAAAATTTACTCCCATTTTTAATACATTTTCTTCATTGTATTAATTTCTATGTTTCTATCGAGGTCCTTTAAAAGCAATTTAAAAACTTTTTCCTTTACCCCCAACCTATCAAATTTTATTTTTTGACATCTGTGTTTCTTGTTTTAATGTGTGCAATATAATTACTTTTTTTAACATCAATTTTCCTCAAATCAAGCTTTTCATCTAGTGAATAACTTCATAATTTACTGGTGAAAACCATTTTTGTATATTTCGTTTCTTTTTGTTTCTATTGTGATTTATAAAAATTAATTTGTTATTTAGTAAATTTTTGTTACCAGATAAAAATTTTCTCTTTTAAATACAATCTGAATTATTGATCATTTTAGGTAAGACCTCCCTTTACCAACTGGGCCCTAATTAATATTGTCATTTCGATAAGTAAAAGTGAATCCTAATTATGTGGAACAAAGTGATTTCACTTTAATTCTTTTTTTAAAAATACTTGCCGTTTACAAATAACTTTAAGTATTCTTATATAACTATATGTTTAAAGACTCTTAAAAAATTTAATTTAAGAACCTTTTTTTTAAACATTAAAATGAAATTCTTCTTTTTACAGAGGCCCGACATAGGAAAATAATAAATTCTAACTCCACCGCATAGAATTATTGCTTAAAAACTGAAACCCCTGTTTTAATTTTAAGTTTTGTTTATATGAATGTAGTGGTCTGAAATAGTGGGTTTAAGCAAAAGCGTGGGGATAGTTTAATTTTTGTTTTCACCGGGATACTGCCTATCAAGTTTAATGAACAGCTAAAACATGGCGTTTTTAGCGATTCCAATTTCCCTACGCATAAATACTACCATTATGCACAATTCTAGGTCACAGGACCCGATAATTGTGAGGGTAGATCCAAGGCACAAAAAATATTGGACGATTTGCAGATTAAGTGCGCCAGTCAGCTTTAAGTCACTTCCCTTGCTATCCTAATTTTAGTCTTTGATTTGTCAGACCCTTGAATTATTAATAATTTTTTCATAACATTTTTTTAATCTTAAGCCAGTAGCGTTGTGTCATGGCAACCCAAGATTTTAAGAGCGCTATAAGTATGACCCACTTCTTTTTAAGTTCAATGTGTTATAAACGTGAAATAATAATTAGAATAAAAGGCCAGATAAAAATAGCCCTAATTAAAATTAATAAGCTTCGTTCTTTTAATATCGGACACACCAAAAAGCAGTATGGGGTTGAAATAATTGGTAACCAGCGTAATACCACCAAAATTAATGTTAAAGGCTTTTTAGAAGCTCATTTATAAGTGACCCTCAAACCCCTTTTTTAAATTATGAAAGGGGAGTTTTTATGCAGAATTCCAACATTAGTAGTTTTTTACGTTGTAATAAGTTTTCGGTTCATAATTTATTAAAATGTGTTTTACATTATATCAAAATTCTTCCTTATTTACAAAATAAAGAAAATAACGATTAATCTAATTTATATAACAGGGGTCCCCATTTTAGAATGGATAATCCTTGAGCGCCCAAAACACCTTACCCGGCCTCGAAAAAAAAATACCACGGAAATTTAACCTGGTACTCAAGTTATGATTTTTTTAAACGTAAATCCATTTTTTTTATGATGTTATTGTCAATTTATTGCAACGACCCAAATTAATGAATTTGCTTACGTTTTTGGTGTTTATTACTCCTACAGACTATCTATTACCAAAAGTAATAAATAACATGAGTATCTATTTACTTTTTTACAAAAAAAATATCAATTTTAATTTTTAGTATGAAATTTGATCACAAAATAATTTTGACAAAGTTTGAGAGTGTTTTCATGAAAAAAAAAATATGGAAACCAAGTGGCCAAGTATTTAAAAAATGGCAGTTAAACCGGTTTACAAAAAATGGTATAATAACGTTTTAAATCTAAACTATTGAACTTTTCTATTGAGATTAAAAAGGGTAAATACATTAAAAAGGAAACGAAAATATATTATTAAATTTTAATAATAAGGAAATTAATTACAAAAACAATCTTTATTTTTATAACAGGTGTTCCAAATTGTCTGCCACCGACTCTAATTACCCTCTACATCTTCTAATAAAGGCTCTACTAAAAAGCGTGCGTAACGTCTTCATTTTATTTTTAAACGGCCTCTTGAACACGGCTGTAATTCCTCCAAATTTGAAATCCTTTTTCAGGCCCCTCTTCCTTTAGGCAACCCCAGTAAAAAAAAGTCAAGAGGGTTTAAATCTGGGGATCAGGAGGCCACAAATGGGACCCAAACGGCCAATCCATTTATTGGATATTGGCATTTAAATAAGAACGGACTTTGCACCATAATGTGCAGGACAGCCATCATTCTGTAAATGGGATTCCCTTATCTCCTCAGGCACTTCTCCCAATAAGGTTAGGAGATCATTTTTAAAAGTTTAAATAACTTTGGGAAGATAAATTTCCCGGCAGTTCGAAAGGACCAATAACTATCCATTTAATATCCAGTCCAATAATTATTTTGAACTGGTATTGCGACTCTCTTCTCGCATTAGATTTGGATTTGAGTTGCTAGCTGTTGCAGATTATGCATATTAAAGTATCCGTCTTTTTTAATGTAGATTCGTCGCTCCATAGAATTTTTCAAAGAATTGTGGATTTTCTTCTATTTTGTCAAGCATTTGTCGACAAAAAAACAATCTTGCATAGTAATCTCTCGGTTTGCAGAGCTTGGACGCGTCTAATATGGTAAGGATGATATTTATTTATTTTCAGTGCACGGTGCACGGTCGTTTTAGGATTCCGGTGCGACGTGATATTGCTCTTGTAGAGGTAGATGGGTCTTGCTGAATTTCATCAAGCACAACATCTTGAGTATTAATATTCACTTGTCTTCCGGAGCTTTTACCACCAATGCCGCTGCCAGGTATTCTGCCATCGAATAACAACTGTGGACTCTGATGAAAACACGGTAATCTGGATGACGCGCATTAGAGGTACCTTTCCTATAAAGGCTGCAGCAGCACGTTGCCCACACTCACCATAGATGAAGTGCATATTGGCGTATTCTTGTGCCGTGTATTGAATGCGTGGCATTTTGATTCACAGAATCAGTCCAGATACAAGCCAAGGCGTCGTAAAATTACCAAACAAAGTCCAAATCAGTAAGCAAAACAGGGAGTCAATAAAGTAGCCAGAAGTCGTCGTTATAACACTGAGTTCAAACTCACGGAGAAATGAAAGGAATGCACATGCGTTACCGAACAAGTCGAGAGACGCACTAAGTAAATGTCTTTGCTATGTGCACTGAAACCGATCCGATGATGACCAAATGGATGGTCTACAGTGTAAAATGTTTGAACATAGTACTCTCTCTCTCACTCCATACTCTACAAAATCAACCTATCCTTGTCTCGTGTAAACAAAAATGGACGCTAGGCCACGCTCAGGTAGTAAATAGTATTGTTACACCGTCCCTATGCAATAAAAGTGACCCTTTATTTACTGTTTAAGACTAGGTAATTGTTTTCAATTATCGTCTTAGTTACCCTTTTGCATCTCAATAGCAATAAGTTCGTAATAGTATTAGATAAAATGATGTATTATACCATTTTGTAAACTGTATTAACTCGCATTTTTTTAAATACTTGGCCACTTGGTTTCCATACTTTTTTACATGAAACACTCTCAAACTTTGTCAAAATTATTTTGTGATCAAATTTCATACTAAAATTAAAATAGATATATTTTTGTTAAAAAAGTACAATAGATACTCATGTTATTTATTACTTTTGTAATAGTATAGTCTGTGAGGAGTAATATAACACCAAAAACGTAAGCAAATTCATTAATTTGGCGTCGCTGTACATAAATTGACAATAACATCATAAAAATGGATTTACGTTTAAAAATCATAACTTGAGTACCAGTTGAATTTCTTTCTTTGTGTATTTTTTCGAGTGCCGGGTGGCTGTGCTTTGCGGCAGCTCAAGGATTATCCATTCTAAATGGGACACCCTGTATATACTCATTTAGTACTGTTTTAAATAAACAAACACTATAGAAAATACGAGATGTCAATTATTGCATAACGTACCGATGTTTGTTCTCATGGAAATCAAATTTTGTTTCTGCAGGCAACTTAAAATAGAAGGCGATTTAAAATAGAAACTTTATATTGTATTTATAGTTTCTAGTAAGAAGGAAGTTTTGGCATTTTCAATCCAAATTATTCAATTACGGTCTTCTTTTCAATAGATATTACGTTTGGGCCGGGGTGGAATTAATTTCCCAAGTTTAGCTTTAATTGCTTTAATTGGATCATTTGAACTCACGTGCATCGGACGGGACATCAAAAAAAGATCAAATTGTTTGCCCTTTGGTTCAAATTCGTATTATTCCATGATGTTTTTTTAAGATTTGTTAATTTTTTACAATCTTAGGGTTTGTAAAATATAAATAAAAAATTATTAAAATATATTTGAATTTCAGTATATAGGATTCTACAATTATTAGGATAATGGAAACGGCCCTTCCCAAAAAATCTGATGAAAAAATTAAAAAAAACATTAAGTCCCATAATTTTAAATTTAAACAAAATTTTTAAAAATGCGTATCGTCCGGTCAATTTAGACCAAAAAGGAGGAAATTTAATTAAAACCCAAGCTTTGGAACAAGTGAAATTTTTCAAAATATAATTGGTTCGAAGAATGACTTATATAAATAAATGAGATAACAACTTTTAAAACTTTTTGAATCGTTATATCTCAGAAACGGTTTGCTCGTTTGGGAAAAAAGTATTTTTCATTTTGTAAATAATTTTATAGTACCTTTTTGTCAAAGGACCTTTGGTGATAAAACACCGTTTTTGTTGAAAATTCAAAACTCTTTTTTGACCTTTGTTAATAAAATTTTTCGTAATTTCCAGTTCGGTTACGTTCTGTTCCTAGACTCCCTGGTACCTACGGGGCCGAAACCGGCCTCTGTCTACCACTTTAAGTAAAGTTATGTTTTGTCCTTGTTTGCCAAGTAACGTGCTTTATGTAACGCGCCATGCCAAGTCTCCTGTTGGAAAAATTCCTAAAAATTCCATTCAAAGAAAGTTACTGAATAGCTCAAAGGATTAGTCATTAAGGGCAGTGGACTGGTCGGTGGTGGAAGAACGGATGGCCGATGGGTCCAAGGTTTAGATGGAACCCACGTTTGGGAAAAACGGTCGGGTGGGATGGCGATCCCGGTGGGTAGCCGGTTCGTTGGCAGCTTGTGTTCCTTTTTAAAGGTCTATGTCCAGCAGTGGACAGGATCAAGGGCTAATTTGATGATGATGATAATATTTAATCTGACGGCTTTTTTTTTAATTTTCCTAAACTAGCATTAATTAAAAATATGGAATAATTAACAGGAGAGGAAAAATGTGTTTTTATTAATAAAACTCGGATTTCTATTAAATTATAATATAGTTTTTTAATTTTATTTTACTTCTTATTGTAAATGTTTTTGATAATTTTACTTAAAGTGGGGTTTTAATAAAGACTATAAAAATATATTCCTCAAGGGTTATTTTAAAGGACAGACGTGAATTTATATTTACTTAAAGGCCCCGTGGGAAACGTTTTACCTATTTAGCTTTTGTAATTTTTCGTAAAAAGGTTTCAATTAAGAAATATAAAATGTTAGGAAGTATTTTTCAATCTAAAAAATTTTACTCCATCATTTCACATTTTTCATTGTAAATTTTTGTTTTATCGAGTCCTTTAAAAGAATTTAAAAACTTTTTTGCCCACCACCTTAAACCTCAAATTTATTTTCGACATCTGTGTTTTATGTTTTAATGTGGCATATATAAACCTTTTTAACATCAATGTTCCTTCTTGGAAATCAGCTTTCATCTAGTGAATAACTTCAATAATTTCTTAATTAAAACCATTTTTATTTTTGTATTTTTTTGTTTCTTTATATTGATTTTTAAAAATTAATTGTTATTAGTAAATTGTTGTTAACCAGATAAAATTTGTTTTTTTAAATAAACTAATCTGAATTTATTAAATTGATTATTTTTAGGTAAGGGCCTCCTTTACCGAACTTTTGCTAATTATTAATTTTATTTGATAAATGGTGAATCAAATTGTTAAAAAGTATTTCACTTTAATTCTTTTTTAAAAATACTTGGCCTGCGTTTAAAAACTCCGCATCATTTAATATAGACTATATGTTATAAGACCTTTAAAATTTTAATTTTGTGAATTTTTTTTTTTTAAACATTAAAAAGGCCCTTTCAGGAGCCCCAGAAGAGTAATCAGATTCTAACTCCACCGCATAGAATTTTGCTTAAAAACCGAAACCTGTTTTTTATTTTTAGTTTGGTTTATATTGGAATATAGTGGGTCTGAAATAGTAAAGGTTTAAGCAACATATCAAGCGTGCGGACTAGTTTAATTTTTGTTTTCTCCGAGATATTTCTGTCTATACAAGTTTAACGAACAGCCAAACATGGCGTTTTTTATTCCAATTTTCCACCGCATAAATATTACCTTATTGGACAATTTCCAGGTCACTGGATTTGATAATTTGTGAGGGTGATCCGGCCAAAATATTGGACTATTTGAGATTAAATTGAGTCAGCTTTTAAATCTTAATTATTATAATAATTAAATTTAAACACACAAAATATTAATACTTTCTATCCTAATTTTAGTCTTTTGATTTGTCAGACAACCTTGAATTATTAATAATTTATTTCATACACATTTTAATTTAATCTGCGGCCAGTAGCGTTGTGTTATCGGCACAGCTAAGATTTTAAGAGCGCTATAAGTATGACGCCACTTCGTTTAAGTTCAATGTGTGTATGATACAAATATTGAAATAATAATTAGAATAAAGGCAGATAAAATAGCCTAATTAAAATTAATAGCTTCGTTCATTTTAATATCGGATTATACCAAAGCAGTATCAGGGTTGAAATAATTAGTAGCTTTTGGCGTTAACCAATTAGTTATAGGTTTGGCCGGCTGACTTAGAACCCCGAGCCCTTTGTTTAAATTCATGAAAGGGGAGTTTTTTAGAATTTCAACAGTAGTAGTTTTACGTTTGTTAAGTTTTAGTTCAAAAATTTATTAGAATGTGTTTTACATTATATCAAATTACCACCATTTAAAATAAGAAAATAACGATTAATCTATATTATATATATACTCTTTTAGTACTGTTTTAAATAAACAAACACTATAGAAAATACGAGATGTCAATTATTGCATAACGTACTGATGTTTGTTCTCATGGAAATGAAAATTTTGTTTCTGCAGGCAACTAAAAGTATTTAAAATAGAAACTTTATACTGGATTATTTGTTCAGAAGATAAATTTTTGAAACGTGAAGGTTACGGTATGATGGATATACTGTCAATTTGATGGTGATTAGAATATAAGATTGCACTGATATTTATTTCGAAAAATAAAAAACAAATATTAGTCAGTGATTTTTTTTAAATTTCAGAGATTAAAATAACATGTACATATTTAATTTATTTATGTTATCGACTTTGTCTCTGACTTAATCATATAAAATAATAATTTATCAACATCTAAATGTACTAATTTAAACTTTAACGTCTACCTACCTACGGAGCTATTTTAAGGGTCTACTTACTTTGGCATAAGTTTTAAAATTTCAAATATAGAAGTTACTTATGTATCTGATAGCAATATAGAAATATTAGTGGACTGAGAGCATGTCAAAATATAAAGAAAACTGCTTCTGGCAAAACTTATTTCAAGGTTTTACAAAAAATCATCAACCCAAATTGCCCTAACCAACTAGGAAACAACATTGAAAATTTGATGAATCCCCGCAGGATTCGAACCCACGACGATAAAAAAAAGAAGCGAACAATTCCCAAACCAATCGAAAAGTTCCGTTGTATAAACTTTGTTTGTGTTAGTTCTGCGGTTGCTTTTTGTATGATATTAAAACCCACTACGATTGAAACCATGTTTAATAACATGTTTTGTAAATTTCTGATATGTTTTAATACTTTGCTACCAAATATTAAACTACATTGCTACTTAAGCCTTTACTAGACAAAATAATATTGGTTTAATTTTTATGACTAATTTTTTATAACGTACGGAATTTATTCAGTCCAGATTCGTGAAAGAAATTGCTCCAAGACATACTACAACTGTACTAGCGGCCCGAGTCTAACATCTAGGCCACCGCTGGGGGTTAGGAGACTTGTCCGGCCAGGGTTGAGTTCTCCTTGAGATTTCATGGCCCCTGAGTTACTATCTATGGTGGTCGGGACGTAGGGCGCGTTAGCTCCGACACGCTAAGAGGTGAGGTTGGCCGGAGAGCCGAGACGGAGCTACTTCGGGGGCCAGCGCTTGTGGGGTCACAGATGATTGCCGAAGCTTTCCTCTGACCCCATCTTTAATGTGCCAGGAAGGTACAACATGGTGGTTTTAGTCGGTACGAGTCCGACATAACCCTTCCTTGCCCCACGAAGTCGGGTATCCGAAGGCATTTTCTAACGATAAAAAAAAGTTTTTTTCAGAGCCTTAATTAGATATCCACATTTCCAATTCTTTATAAAAGGTATAAATAATTGGAATATTGAAATTATGTAATGTCAGATAAAAACAGAATGTACAGTCGTACTTAATTTTTGTGATTACACCTTTTAGTTTATTTGTATTTTTACTTAAGGTTATCGTAGATGTCAATTGTTTCAACTATTGAGAATAATGATAACGTTACAAGCATTGTAATTAAATTAAACGAACTAGAAGTAAATAAAAATGTGATGGTTCTCACAGACCCCCATTCCCGGGACGCCGGGTACAATAGTAAGACTACTCCAGATGCTAAGGAGACGCGTGTTGGTTCTCATCATTCTTATTCAATAGTAGTAATTTTTGAGGAAAAATAGCTATGTTACTTTATGTCCAAGGACAGCATAGTGTCTTGCGCTACATTTTGTTACAGGAAGCCAGCATTGCGCATAGCCAAAGCATTGAACAAAAAACGTCGACGGGTTGAAAAATGTTTTTCGTCTAAAGTGATAACTTTCTAAATTCTTTCTGTATAAATTTCAATATCGTTTTAAGAAATGACACATTAAATACTGCGCGGTCAATTTAACTAAATGAAATTTTAGTTTTGGGGTATGTTGTCCTTCATTAAAACCTTTTTTTCTTTCCCCCACCTTTCCTACATTTATTAAGCGCTTCATTTATTAAGATCTTCGTGCCACGTACAATTAACACAAAATGCCTCTAGAACTTTTTTTTATATTTTTTTCTTTTTGATTAAAAATGTGTTGAGATTTAAAAAAAAGAAAAATGCGAAGTCTGATCAAAAGAAATATGACAAATACAAGCTATAACACAATCAATACCAACACATAAATCACAATCAAAACAAATACAATAAAAAGTTGTTTACTTGATAATTTACAGTGGTATTGATTCGATCACATCTAAATATAATAAATTTACAACTTTGTGAACCCTAATTTGATAGATGAACAATAAGGTTTTAGAGAACACAGATCTACTGTATCTAATTTACTAATTTTCCAGCATTTCACTCTAGAAAAACTCAGTCAAGGCTTGCAAGTCGACACTGTGTATACTGATTTCTCAAAAGCATTTGATTCCGTAAATCACAATATTTTGCTTGAAAAATTAAAATCCTTTGGTGTCCATGGTAGCCTTTTATGTTGGCTGCAGAGCTATATGTCTCAGAGAACTCAGAATGTAAAATTCAAGTCATTCATATCTAGAGACATCGTAGTAACCTCTGGTGTACCACAAGGCTCATAACTGGGCATACTTTTGTTTCTAATTTTTATTGATGATATAAAACTAACTCTCGCTATCAGAATGTAAATTTTTGCTTTTTGCTGATGATCTTAAAATCTTGCATCCAGTAAGAAGTCCCTCTGATAGCGAGGCATTACGACGTGTCCTCGCTGGTGTCATGCAAATCATCTAATGCTCAACATATCTAAATGTAAAGTCATGACGTTTTTAAACTCAAAAAATAAAATAGTTGAGTCATACTGCATCGATAATATATTTCTAGAAACAGTAACCAAATTCAAAGATTTGGAAGTGACATTTGATAAAAATCTCAAATTTGGCAAACACGTAGATCGGGTAACTAACAGATCCTTACAACTTCTTTGCTTCATACGTCGCATGGCAATTGGTTTTCTGATTCATTTATTTTACGCTCACTACTTGACTCTCATAAGATCAGTCTTAATGAACGCGTCACCTGTATGGTCTCCTACGTACAATAATATTTGCAAACGTATTGAATCAATTCAACATAAATTCTTTAACATAGTTGCCTCGAAACTACACTGGCCACTACCAGTCTATACTCAGGACTATTACCAAATTGCAAAATTTTTAAACCTGAGCTCTCTACAGTCAGTCAGGAACTTAAGTGATATGCCATACTTTTATAATTTAATTCAGAATTTAACTGACTGTCCTGAGCTGTTGTCAGAATTAACTGGAGAGTTCCCCACGAAGGATGCGCCTGACTGGCAACTTATTTTATGTACCGGTAGCCAGAACAAATTATTGTCACCATGCTCCTTTGTGGAGAATGAGTCGACTTATTAATGAGTTACAAATTGGTTTGTTGATTTTTTATTTATCACCAACGCAATTTACACGTATGTATAAAGAATTCACTCTGATAGACTTTTCATAAACATTGTATAATAAATTATGTTCGGATTTTGAAAGATTATGTACTATATACGATTTTGTTAGCTTATTTATTAATTGCCTTTTTTTTTCTCTCTTTTTTTATTATTCTGTTGACACTGTGTTACTTTCTGTAATTCCTGTAATTTTTATTTTTTTATATAGCTTTTTTTATAGAACTACCTTATGCTGCAACTTTCATTTTCGGAAATCTGTGTAATTAACCAGCGCTTTGACTGTTTTTAATCACTTGTGTCACTTGTATGCCTCTAATGCTTTTCTCTGTAACTTTTTTTTCTCTCCTGTAAAAGTTCAATCCAGTACGAAAGTTCTTTTGTTGATTCTCTTGATATGATCTATTGAAATTTTACGTATGTACATTATAAGCAGATTTTATCTATTCTTGTAATTGGGCGATTGACTGTATAAATAAATGAATAAAATAAAAATAAAATAAATAAATAGAGTATTTACACAGTTATTAAGATAATTTGACATTTTGGGCTCTTTTCAGGGTTCGTGGATACGGTTCTGTCTTAAACGTAAATTTTCTGCTTTTTACGTATTAAACAAATAACAAAATCAAAAAATACTTCTGGGTGCACTTTTAGCATACTTTAGTGTCATGCGCTGCATTAACATTAGATTGTTTGGGTTACCACCATCGACCTAGTTATCTAGTCTTGAAATTTAGATGAGTCATCTCCGTAAAACGTATTGAATTTCAAAATGCTCAAGTATGCGCAAAAGTAGGTGCAATCTTTGTCTTTTGCTCTCATCATCCGGCGTGATAGATAGTTAACACTACAAAAAAAAAAACTACGCGGCCAACTTATTTCATGTCAAAAGAATATATCGATTATCTTAATCAATGTCCAATTAAGTCATAAGCCTTTTACCTTAATCAAGTTTCACACAACAACTTGATTAAATCCGTGACGCATATACATACATCTGTATTACCCGTTAAAGATTAAGGAAACTGAGACAAAGTTGTTGAGCTGCAAGACATCAAACACGAAGTATTAAAACCACTTAAATATACCTTCCATTAGTTTACAATCTATTTAATTTTTTTATACGATAACAATGACACAGCTGATTTTTATCGTTTAAATATATAAATATACAATGAGTTTAACTCTTTAGTACTTTTTTGTAACTTTGGTTGACTCTTATTGGTAGATCGATATTGAGATAAAGTTAATATAATGTTTAGTATTAAATTCAATATTCTTAATTGCTAATTTTGATTTATTTTAATACAATGGAAGTTTTCCTTATTGATATTAGAAGGAGAGTTGGAAATAGGCTTTTAGGAAGTTGCAAGAAGCAAGCGAATGCTTTTAAAATTAATTAAAATGGAATCTCGGGGTAAATTATTTTCAATTGCATAGTGTTGTGTTCGTCATTTTGACATTTATGTAACTTGTTTCTTCAATGAACATTTTGAAACGGTTTATTGTAAACGTCTCTATTAAAATATTTGTACTGTTTTCACTACTTATATCTCTAGTCTACCGACCTTTTCCAATTCATATTAGTTATAAGCTGTGTTAAAATTTACTGTGTGTACCTATCATAATATGATGATGTCATATTTATGTTAATATCATACTTGCTAAAGACCACTTTAGCTTTAAATTGGTGATTCATGTAGTATCCGACTATCATCCAATACGTGTCTAATGAATATAACGTAAAACACGCTAAAACAAAAGCATATATATATATATATATATATATATATATATATATATATATATATATATATATATATGCTTTTGTTTTAGCGTTAAAAATGTTTATATATATATATATATATATATATATATGGGTTACTTTTAGACGAAACATAAAATTATTGTCAAATAAGACCTTTTTTTTATTGTTTCTGTTTGTTTTTTTTTAAGTTTATCTTCTTGCAGAGATACCCTGTCCATAGTAAAATCAGCGTAAGACGCAACAAATAAACCCTTGTGACATGAGATGTATATGTCTCATTTAAACAGTAATTACGCTGGTTACGGTACTCTTCAAACTGGATGACGGAAGTGTTTACACACTACTGATTAGGCACCGTGGAAGTCGGACTTACTATCTCTTGTAAAACGGAAAAACCTACTCTAAACATGCTGGGTAGAAGTGATCATAAGGTTTGTATAACTCTAGTAAGTAATGTTTACCAATAATTCTTTTTGGCTTACTGTATTATTATAACTGCTTGGCTTGTCCTTTGTCTCTGTGTTCATTTACAAAGCCACGTGAATGATTTATTAGGTGAACAAATAAAATATTTGATGATAAATCTGTTTGTTATACTAATAATACATCTCATCTCATTTCATCAGCTTGTAATAGTCCACTGCTGGACATAGGCCTCCACTAATACTCTCGTATCCATTATAGTAGATAATGTTATGACACATTTATGTCAAAAAAGCTTACAAAATGACGATTAAAAAACCTATGAACCTAACCTAATAAAAAGCCTGCGTTCTTAATAAACACCGTATTATAAAGTAGAAGCCTATTTTACTTATTTTAAATGTTAAATATGTTTCATACAGTACTCGTCTAATAATATATTAATATTATCTTTTCATTTTAATAATATTACACTTAACAGACTTGGGCTGATGGTCCAACCACCCAGGGTTTGACGGCCAGACAAATAGTTTTAAAGTTAAAAAGTAAAGTTTAATTAAATAACTTTTCATAAAAGTGCATTCAAATAAAATTTTCATCAAATTTTGTCAAGATAAAAGTGTAACACATTAACATTTTTCCATGAATAAAGGTTGCTTTTTATGAGTAATTTTTATTTAGTACCTTAAAGCAAATACAAGTTAGGCCATTACGGTAAAATTTTAAATATTTATTAATTTTAAAAAGCTGAGTCTTTTTATTTCAAGCAATATAATGGGTATTGCTTGCAATTAATTTAAATCACATTCTCTTAATAAAAAGATTATATTCATTATTGTTTCTGAAATGTAACTATTTATAAAATATTTTTTTACTATTGATTAACTGAGCTGTAAGAGGCTATCATTTTTATATATCGATATGATACATATAAGAGTCATAATGTATATAAGATTATGATTCTTGGCTTTGAGAAATTTGCAATAAAAGTATTTTATTTTGAGGACAGAGAAATTGTTAAAAATATTCAAATTTGGTGCAGCACAAAAAGTACTAACAATTAACGAAATTGTCTTCCCTTTTAAATAATATTATTTTTTGTCTTATTTACGGATTAAATAAATAAAATAATAAGTAAAATGGCAAATAAAAAATATAATACAAAGAATACGGAATAGTAATAGTATATCCCTCCCGAGTAAGAAAGGTTGTGTTATGGCTCACGTTTTTATTCTGCAACCTCCGCAAATATTTTATTACCGGCATAAATTATGCGCAGAACAAAAAGAATATAAAATAAGGTTATAAACCACGGGCACAAACGTACATACTTTATAATAAAACCAACATATAATACCATAAGTCTGTCCGCTTAAGACATGAGATGTTTTAGTTAGGTTATTTTCTTAAATACTTATCAAATAAGTCAAACTCAACAACGTTCCTTTTGAAATGTGTTGCAAACCGGAATACAAAAGTGTTTTTACATTATTACTTTTGAGCTTATCATTGAATTTTCGTTTTTCGTTTATGTAACGTTATTTTATTCAAACGATATATTTAAATTTTAAATATCATCAAAATATTTAAGATAAATTATCAGTAACATAAAACTTTTAAATAATGTGGTACTGTTGACAATGTATTTAACTTATGTTAGCAAACATAAACATTGTCTAGGAAGAATTACAAATAACATATTTCATAATTATTATTATGTAGTTAACATTTTAAAGGATTTAATACAAACATATAAAACCAGTTATTTCTAAACCTATGCCCGATGTATTTTTAGAAAACCTCAAATATTTAATTTTAAACAAATTTCATATGAACGTAAACTAAGTTCACTCACAAGTTTCATGATTCAAGAGCAAAATGCACAAAAACCCTCGCGGGACATTTTAAGTTAATTGCTAGTGACTTCGACAGAGACGAGGCGTTACTTTAATGACCGTCAGGGCAATTTAGAAAGATGGGATTATAAAAGGGTTTAATAATTTTTACGAGGTTTATAAAAACTTTTTAAAGCTAACTTTTATGAAGAAAGTAAAAGATACATGATGTCTGGTATTGTTTCACATCTCATATTACAAGACGTCAAGCGGATTTGTTGCGTTTTACTAATTACTCAAAGCGCTTTTTGTTTATCATTAAGTCGGCATTCGACTTGTATTATATTATATTAACCGCGCTTATAGACATAGAAGTCTGTGCATAGAACTTTAAGCTGAGGTAGCACTCACAGCGTAATAAATTGTTCACTCCAGTCTATATCAATTTGACAAAAATATGATGTAATATTTTTTTTATTTGTAGATAATTTATTAAAAAAAGAAATATCCCGCTGAGTTACTTACGCCGGTTCTTATTTGGCTAACAGAGGCAAATCATTTCATTTATATACGAAGCTATAGCTTTCCTTAGTGGTTCTAAATAGGTTTTGAAACGACAAACACGTATTTAAATTAAAATATAATTTAATACTGTTATAATATTGAAACTGATGGTTTATCAAATTAAAATTGTAATAAAAATTTGCAATTTTTAAAAATGTTATTTAGTATTGACAGCCTACGCTTAAAATGATTTATTAGTTGTATTTTATTCAATAAAAATAAACAGTTTTTAAACTTGAAGTTAGAAGAAATTCACCTACTATACAGATTTTTTAATTATTTCTAATGCGTGGCGAGATATTGGGCAGCTCTATTCGCAGGGCTATTTGAGTTAATTGCAAGTGCCTCTAACCGTATCTAGCATTAAGTTAATGCGTGCCAGAGTAGTTTAGAAGAATGGTATATAAAAAGGAATAAAACATCTAATGCATTACGCATCTTTGCATATCTTAATGCCATAAAACAGTTTGCCTTTTTTATCACAATCCAAAGGGTAAACTGCCTCTGTAGCCTAGTGGTATGGGCTTGTGTGCTTTAGAAACCGGTGATCGTGGGTTCGAATCCTGCGGGGACTCAATAAATTTTCATTGTTGTTTCCTAGTTGGTTAGGGCAATTTGGGCCGATCACCCAATTGTCTGAATAGTAGAATGATCCATGCTTCGGATGGGCATGTAAAATGTCGGTCCACCCACTAAGCTGCAATGGGCCAGCGTGGTGGGATACGGTCCAAAACCCCATTAAGGGTAGTGGTGTATTAGGGGAGGCCTATGTCCAGCAGTGGACTATCACAGGCTGATGATGATGAAGGGTAAACTGCATACTAAGGATGAATTAGTTGTCAGTAAATTTGAAGAAACTGAACTTCCTATAACGACTGCCAAAGATGGTCTTGACAACCGAGACCGACTTTTCTCATGCCCATCCGACGCATAAATCATTGGCCCATATTGTTACAACAAACCAGAAAATAACGCTAACAATTATATTAGATGTTTATTACATCAAAAATTTTAACGTTGTTTCCCCTAGGAAATCGTTCACCCAGCAAGGTCCAATACCTCTGGGCCACGGAGGCATATCGTATCCCATTCAAATATTGACTTCAATTTTTATTCTTTTTTTATGAGTCATTTTATATATCATCATCATCACTATCATCAGCCTGTGATGGACATTGTCCACTGCTGGACATAGGCCTCCCCTAATACACCCCTATCCAATTGGGAGTTTCAGACCGTATCCCACCACGCTGGTCCAATGTGGGTTGGTGGGTTGGGTGGACCTACTTTTTACATGCCCATCCGAAGCATGGATCATCATACTTTTCAGACAATTGAGTGATCGGCCCAAATTGCCCTATCTAATAATTAATAACTAGGAAATAACAATGAAAATTTTTTGAGTTCCCGCAGGAATTAAACCCACGACCACTGGTTTCTAAAGCACACGCACATACCACTAGGCTATGGAGGCAGTTAATTTATATATAGCACATGTATTTCGTTATGTTAATATTTATTTTGAATGATGTCTGAAATAATATAGCAGCGAATAGTTAACTCAGCAACGAATGATATAATTTAATTATTTTTGGATAATAATGTTATCATAATTTACTAACCGTCTGTAAATGATAGAATAGTTAGAATATTAGGAGTTGATTAGGAGTCAGTGCGCGCCAGCTAATAGATACATTAATCATCATTTTGATATAGCTTAATTTTTACAATCTCCTTCAGATATATGTTAACTTAATTATGTCTTCAGTAACAAAGTATCTAACAGTTTTATTTTTTAGAAAGTTCAGTAATAAGTATCAGTATTGTTCAGTATGATTTATCTTGAAGGTGGTAGGTCTTCATTAAAAGGGGGCCGTCTGGGGCGGTACTTTCTCGGTCCCTATCTGTGCCGCAAAGCATCAGTGTGAAATACTTCTGTGTTCCGGTTTAAAGGGCACCGTAGCCAGCGCATTTACTAGGTAAACGAGACAACATCCTACGTATGCAGCGCATTGGATTTGCCGGCGTCCATGCGCGTCGGTCACCACTTTCCGTTAGGTGGCCCAAATACTCATCTCAATAAAAAACGTGATCAGCTATTTATTGAACACTAGTCTGATAGTTTGTGTAGAAAACTTCATTAACCCTCTTTGATTTAAACAGTATTTCGTAATTCGTTTGCACATGCATAAAAGACATTAACGCATTTTTTTATCAGTTAATTTATTATTTTTTACCATCTATTGTTATAATAGTTTAGCGTTGCTCTTTGTTTTAATTTTTTGTATGTAATTTTAATATATAGTATTTATCATTACTATTATTGATTCAGCTCTGTGTTAGAACTATTTAATGATGATTACTTAAATTAACAAAATTTTTTAATGTGTATTTAATACGTGATAGATGTTGGTTTAGGAATGGGTTTACAAGAATTTAAGTAAAATCTACATAATTGATTTAAATGTAGTGTAACACTTTAATTCCCTACGGAATAAATAAACGTAATGGCACTAAACGAAACAGAGCCGCTTTTTTCTTGTAAAAGGCGTTTTTGTAATTAAAAGACGGCAATTCTGTGGCACTAAGCTTAACCTACTTGGCTCGTTGCCAGTATAAACTTTAAAGGACTTGAATGTTAGCCACCATTAGTATTAATTAAAAGAAAGATTGCTTTATTTGTGATCGAGGGAGTTAAACTACTGTAGCAATTTGGAAAAAATGAGATAGCAAAATGTAAAAAACAAAATTTTAATAAAATATATCTAATGGGTATAAAATAAATGAAACGAAAAGCTCTCTTGTTTTCTTAACTGATGAAATAAGAAAAATACTGTTAGATTTACCTATTTCATTAAACATTTTATAAAGTTATTAACTCAAAAATATGTTAGCTTTATAATTTAGTATTTCTTGTTTTCATATCTTATGCATGTCAGTAAATTAGTTAAAGGTTCAAGAGCAAAGGAAATTTCTTGCTCTTGTTAAAGTTTTGTTCCTTAATGAAGAGAAAATCTAATGTTACATAAAACGCTTAGTGGCACAGGTTAATTACGTTTAGACATGAAAGCGCTTTGTGCTTGCCTTGTAAACGACGTTGCGAGGTTGTAAAGGAGTAATTGCTGCTCTATTACTCCTAAAACTATGTTATTGTAGGTACCGATTGTAATTCATAGATTATGTTCTGTAAACTGCCTCCGAAGCCTAACTGCCTCCGTAGCCTAGTAGTATGGGCGTGTGCTTCAGAAACCGGAGTTCGTGGGTTCGAATCCTACGGGGACTTAACCAATTTTCATTGTCCTATTTGGTTAGGGCGATTCGGCCTGATCTCCCAAATTCGTTTGAAAAGTAAGATGATCCATGCGTCGGATGGGCATGTAAAAAGATCCACCCACAACCCGCAATGGCTGGTCCATTGTGGGTTGTGGGTGGACCGACCGTGGTGGGATACTGTCCAAAAACCCCCTAATAACTATTAGGGGAGGCCAATGTCCAGCAGTGAACTTTTACAGGCTGATGAGTGTGTTCTGTAAAACAAAAATGAAAATGTACTTGTCCGAGTGCTTCGTTAAGAACGGAGCTTTGATCTCTTTTCGAATTTGAAAGACTGAAAAAAATCTGAACAGAAATTAAACTGAAACTTTGTCTTGATAACCTTCTATAAACATTGATTGAAACGAAAAAGTTATTGGAATCAACGAATAAATTAAATCGCTTTATAATATAATTGAGTTAATTAGAACTTATTGTTTTATTTTTTTTATTGTCTACGAAGGTAGACGCGCAGTCGGGCACCTGATGGAAAATAGTCATGTCGTTTGGGATGTATGTTCACTTATGCTCAGGGATATCGGCAATACCAGGCGCGACAACGCGCTGCGTACCGCGAAATACTCTCTTTAAAACTATCTTAAAGAAAAACATTCTATAACGGATATTTATTTGTACAAAGGAAAATTCAAAATTTGACTTTAATAGAGTCAGAAGTTTCGACTTCGTTTGTCTCACTACACTGACTTAATTCTGCATAACAACTAGTGTGCTATTTGCAGTTGGATATAAAAACTGGCAAAAGCTCTTAGCGGAGCTAAATGCCACTTTGTTCACAACAAGTTTTACAGTCGTTGTAGAACAGCTGGTGATGTTTAACTTTGTCATAGCTTATAAATTAAATTGTAACGTAATTCTATCTGCATTATAATATTTTAAGGAATTATTCAACTATATTTTTGTAACGTAAGTGTTACAACGAGAGTAAAGCAATGCAAGTTATGAAAACTGAGAGTTACAAATGATCTGGAGTTACTTAAAAAATAATAACTGATGAAATTAATATTATTATACTGGTTTTTTTTTCGTAAAAGTATGTTAGGTTACGATGACATACAAACATACTTTAATTTCATTTAATCATTAGATTCATTACAGTATGTCATTATCGTTATTAGCCAGTGTTAGTCCATTGCCGGACATAGGCCTTCCCTAATGCAAGGCTTCTCTATTAGGTAGTTTTTTGGACCGTAAGCCATCACGCCTTTTCAATGAGGGTTAGTAGGTACAACAACAACAATATATGTATACGTTCTTGTTTAGATTTGTAACTTTGCCTTCTACTTTTAAAGGATTGACGTAATACAAACATGAAACGTAAAGTTGGAGTGCTCCCTACTTTTCATTTTGTGTTTCAAAATGGTGTTAAAATGTGAAATGGCTTAAATGTATAAAATGTATGAAAAAACGCGAAAACAATCTGTTAAATCACTTTTTATTTCGTTCATATTTTTCAATGAAATTGAAACATTAAATGAAATTGAAACATTAAATGACTTTGATGTCTTCTCTGGTACTCAATTCTTCTATAAAGAACCCTTTTAAAATTTTATCTTTCAAATCTATTGAAATGGTTCAATAGATTCTTAAAGCATACGCGACAAAAGATTCATGTAATACGTGACATTTAAGGCACTCAATAAAAGGCAATTTCACAAAATGAGTATCCATAAAATGGTTCCCAATTCGAGCTTTATCTATACCTATTATTGCATTATTTTATTGGAACATGAACTTACAAACGTGTAACTTAACTAGATATATATTTGTTTTTGATAACATGTAAGTGTAAAATGAAAGACAATCAGTACATTGTGTACATTATCTCTTAGAAATACCAGTACGTTTAACAATTACCGATGCATCTCTTTGATGCAGAATGCACAAATATCGGAAATTATTTGACTTGATTGGCACTAACAAAGGCGTGTGTTGCAAATAGTTGTACTGCAGGCATTACATTATGCTCTTAGCTTTACTTACTTCTTAGCGAAATAGTTAAATAAAACGATTATATTTTGTCTTATTTATCAGTTAAATACGCAGCCATATGATCAAATTAAAAAAAGAATTGATGTTAAATACGTCTGCGATACTAATTCGAGTCAAGTACATTATATATTTAAAATTGGCAATTATCAACATTATATATATATTTGGGTGGGCCGAAAAAAACAACTATGTGAGGTTGGACTTCAACCTCGAATAACTTTCTAACGAGTCAACTTAGCGAAAAATCATTTCAAACATTTTTTGTAAATCGTCAAATTTCCTATAAGAATATCTATTTATTATAACTAGACATTCATTTGTTCGAGTGCATTAAAATCCAAACTAAAAAAAATCTTATGTTATTTAAATGGGAAATCAAAAATCACAACAATTCACCTCTTAATATTAATATGAAGGGCTGAAACTTTACCAGAATTTTTTTGTCTTCATCTTGAATTATATTTTCGTAGTGGATAGGAAAAAATAATTAAAAGTTTTTTTGGCCCAGCCTAATATATATATACTTGTTAATTATTAAAAAGGCTACATTCAGTTTTACCCGGTTTGAGAATACTTCTTATAAGATCGAAAAACCTGCAGTATGCCTGCCATAACAAAGAAGAATAAAATATTGACCAATGGACTAGATGAGGACACTAAAATTTTTGTTTAGGAAAGGAAAACAGTCTCCTTTTACAGGAAATTTTCTGGGGAAGTAACACCTTGGTATCTGCCGCGAAATATATATATATTTTTTTACGGATGACTCACGTTGGTGGAGTTAACCGCTACAACCCGGCGGTTCGAGGGCTGTGCAACTTTAAATGTGCAACTTCACCTCTATTCTGTGGCTTAGCTCCGAGGGACCTCGGCTCGGACTGCCACTTCTTTATCCCGTATGCGGGCTTGATCGAGGGTGCCCAAGAGGGCCGAGCCTCGCTCGATCAGCCCTGGTCAGGTCCATGCCATGCCCGTTAGCAACATTTATCGAGGGCGCCCGGTGAGCCGAACCTCGGCGATAATTTGCTTTAGGACTTATTAGTGGAATGTATTTACCGCCCTATCTGATTGGTGAGAATCGGCCTGGTACGTGCCGATATCTGTTGTACAGGTGTACTAGTTTGTCCTCGACGGCGAGGACAAGTTGTGTTCGTAATGAGTTTAAACGTGCTGCACGATTGTGTCTCATCGTCAGGATCCGTTATTGCGTTTCGCTCTTCGATGGACGTCGTTTTTAGCGAGTGAAATTGTTGGTTCGTAAGCGGCGGCGCTCCGAACTAGATCGTTTGGGTGTTGCGAAGCCGAGTCGAAATATCGGATAGATGCTTGTTTTAGATATTGTTTGATAGTGGGCAATTTCAGATCCAGGTGCAGGTCAATGTTGCAGGTAATACGGCGCACCAGTGGCCCTGCGCATGAATCTGTTTTGCAGGACTTGAAGCTTGTATGACTGTCTTGTATACAACACCTTATTGCGCAGAGATAACTGCTCTAGGATTTATTAGTGGAAATAGTCGACCTAAGACGTAGGCGCTCTGTTTTTGACCCGCGTTATGTGCGGGCCAAATGTCAAGGATTTGTCTAAGATTACCCCGAGGTATTTGGTCTGTTTGACCCAAGGGATAGGGCAATCTAGGAGTCGGACATTGGAAGGAAGGCACGGATCTCGTCGCGTGAACAAAATGGCCGCGCTTTTGGAAGGATTTATTTCTATTCTCCATTTCGGAACCATTCCCTAGGATATTGGCGCGGATTGAGTCTTTGACTAACTAGGATAGGACATCTACTGGTTGAGTATATGCAGGTGTCGTCTGCGAATAAGGCGGTGTCTACAAGACGGTGTTGTGGGATGTCGTTAGTGTATAATGTGAAAAGGATTGGTCCTAATACGGAGCCTTGGGGTACGCCGGCACGGACCGGTCGAGGTAGTGATTTGGTTCCCTCTACGCGGTATCGGAACGTTCGATTCCTGAGGAAGTCTCGTATGATGAGTACGAGACGGTCTGCACCCGAGCTTATATAACTGTATATAAGCCCTTCGTGCCATACTTTATCGAACGCCTTCGCCACGTCGGAGGAAAAGGCCCCGTGGATGGCCTCATATTGCTGGATTTTAATTTTCTCCCGTAATGCGGTGAAGGTGAAGAGTTTGGGCTGAAAGGAATTGAATAGGGGAGCCCTTTGATTTCATAAAATCTAATAAGGGCTTGGTGCCGGTTCATATATTTTTCCGAAACCCTTTAGGAGGCTAATGGGACGATAAGAACTGGGAAGTGCGGGTGGTTTGGGGTTTGAGGAAATTTATAATTCAGCGTCCTTCCGCGTTTGGGGAAAATATCCTTGGGGTTATGTTTTTAACCGGATGTTAATTATTGTTCCGGAGGATTATTATGACGCGGTTGTTTATTCCGTTTGTGCCCGGGGCTTTCTGAGGTTTGAGATTTTTTGATAATCGACTTGACTTTCGCTTCCGGTCACCGGTAAGTTAACCGGAGGGAGGAAGGAGTCAACTGTTGACTCGCCCCACCGTTTGGCGGTGAGCGGCGTCGAATCGGTTGAGGCTTGGGGCAAGGCCTCGAGGCGTCGGTTGAATTCGGCTTTTTTCCAATGAGAAAACGCCGAGGAGCATCAGGAAGGAGATGGGATGGGGATCGGAGGGGTTCCGATTCCCCCTTTTAGGCTTTTTGGGAAGTTGCCAGGGCTTGGTGATGGGTATGTTTTTAGATTCTATCCCACCGATCGTTCCTGATTTCGCCAGGGCGCGTCTTGGAGATGTTCAAGGGCGCGCAACTGTTCCGGTTCCGTTGGCTGGATACCAATCAGGCACGGCCCCCTTGGCGTTCGCAAGAGGTTCCCAAGTCGTTTGGCAAGGCCCAGGGGGGTTTTTACCCACTGGGACTTGCTTCGAGGAGGCCTTCGACAACACTTTTGACATGTTCCAGAGCGCATGAGCAGCGACCGTCATTAGCACTGTGCAGGACTTTAGGAATGGCATCTAGGTGCGGTGAGCAAGTGCCGTCTAGCTGACATTTCAGTTTGCGCCAGTCAATTATCGTTTTTTTTGGATGTTTTGGGAGGCCCAGGGTGGTCCTAGTTTGAGGAGACTGGGATGATTGGAGGTTAGATCTTTCTATGACCCTCTATTTCTTAAAAGTAGATTGATATTTTTGGGAGGGAAATCAACATCTGATTTGGGCCACCGTGCGGGTGGCGTATGTTCGCGGAGCAAGATACTGGAAGTTAATAGTTCAGATAGCGATCTGGCTGCACCTCGGAGTTGATTGTGTAACTGTTCCATCGGGCTTGTTATTGAAGTTGCCTGCCAGAATGAGGCGTTTCCCAGGGGAGAATAGCGTCCGAAGTCGGATTGAGTTATCTCGGAAGAGCTTTTAACGGGGCAGACCCCGCTGGCGGGGTGGATTGGTGGTGTCCTGGTCATGGCCCCCACAGACCGAGGCTTTGGCGTTAGCGTCGACGGGCGTCGATTGCTACACAGTGCAGGGACTTTTATAATTAAATGAGGTGCCGGGAAGCGCCGGCCCGATTATTTCCATGAAGGGAAGGAGGCACCTGGGGCGCCGGGACGGATGGGTGGTGGTTTGCGCTTTTGCCCGGGGGCAGGATAATTCCGTTGGGCGCTTTGGCAGGTTAACGAGCCGGCGGCTGTGGTGAGTACCCTCATCTCGGGTCTAGGGCAACCAGGAGCCATGGTCACCAACCGGACGCAGCGAGGGCGTGGTTGCCATTACGGGGCCGAGTGCCCGCCATTTGGCAGGTTATGAACCGCAGGAAGGCCATTTGAGGTGGCGCGTGGAATGGGAACGACTTATGTCGGTTATGTGGTGTAAGATCATACACCTCTTTGCCCTCGGTGGAGCGTTCCAGGTCAGAAGCGCACCATTAAAGGGCTTTTAGTTTTCGGATGTTAGGCGGAAGGCCGAGTAAATTGGGATGTTTTGTCCCTTAATGAAATTATAGATGTCCTCTGTGGGCATCCCTTCGGCAGTCCTTGACGACTGTCTGAAGTACGCGCCTTCCGGGAGCGCATATGTGGTAATAATAGTCGTTCTTAAAAGATACGACGTAACTTGACGGTGTGCGTCACTGTTTCTAATTGCAATTTAATGCCCTGGCTCGAGTCGTGCTGTGAATTTATATTTATTGGCCAGCGCGGACCGTAGTTCTGCCCATTTCTCCTTCGACCGAATATAAATCGGCGGAGGTTTCGTCCCTAGGTGGGATTGATGGTGGCTGAGAGGCAGCCGGAGGTTGCTGTGAAGCAGCGGATGGTGTTGCTGTGAAGCAGCAAGTGGTTGCCTTGATGAGGTTGATGTTGCTGGCCGTGAGGCGGCTCGAATGGATTGCCGTGGAGGCGGCATTTGCCTGTGGTGATGTTGTTGGCCAGGGGCGATAGTATTTCCGCCGACGCTTTGGCGCCTTAGTGGCGGAGCTGGTGATGTAGCAGGAGGCCCGCTTTGCGCTTTTTCTTGCGCGAACTAACGGCAGTAACCCTCCCGCGTCTTCGTCCTCGGTGACCGGACGGGATTGATCAAGCCCATTTCGGAGTCGGAGTTGTTAGGTGAAGTGAGCGATAGGTGTCCGAGGTATTGGGACACTTTCCGACGCGGGTGGTTGCTCGCGTCGAGCATGGGGTGCGCTTATAGTGAATTTGGCCTTGCGTGGGTGAGGGCCTCGCGGATGGCAGTACCTGTGTCCGCCAGTGGACGATTTTTAGGTCCTCGTCGAGGCCAGGTCACTGAGGGTGACTGAATCCATGCTAATGATTTTATTTTATTTAAAATGTTAATATTAACGTGGAAGCACCCCGGTGAAGCCGGGTTGGGTTCTACCTCCCGCCCCAGTGAGCAGGGAGGTGTAAACTGACGTATTTAGAAACCTGCGCTTTAGGAGCGCTAGTGTATACCTACGCTGCTGCCTAGTGCAGAAAGCGACGTTAAATTGATCAATAAATACCACGTGAGGTGTGCGTAATTTAATTAAAATCACGGTGACGGGCTTAATTGAACAGACTATAGTTAGATGGGTCCCTACATCTCAACAGAAGGACATGCGGACGCTGTAAAGGGGAAAATTGAATTAATAGGCAAAATTGGAGCGACTCACCAGACCGGACGGCTACACAGCTTTTTGCGCTCAGGCGCGTACGGCACACACTAACACAGTCACTGCACGGCACGGCGAACACGGAGTCTTCTTGCTTCTTGCCACTTGACGGCGTCGGGGGGAGGGCGTGGCCACGGGTGGGCCAAGCGGACGGCGCAGGTAGCAGGGGGGATCGAGCGGGCTTGTCCGGTCGATCCGAGAGCTAGATGCGCACTTGATCTTGTGTTGCCGTGAAATACTATATATACTATCTTAAGATGCCCAGCCCCAGCCTGTAGCAAGGATAGTTATCAGGTAAACGGACATAACATCTCATGTTTGAGGGCAGTGAGCGGCTTTTTGGCTTATGGGCAGGGCGTGCCACTTATGATCAGGAACATTTAGGGTTCAATTTTATTCTGAACTCTTCCAGAACGAGCAATATTTTGATTTAATGAGCACTTAATACCTAGTCTGGACAAATGTCCAGATCGCCCCCCTCCCAGTATTTTTATCAGCTACCTTTAAAACCGACTGACACGCGTTCATTATACCTCTCACTTCCACGATTATCGTTATTAGAAAAAGTCAGGTATGCAAACAGCTTTTGAACTTTCTATAATGTTATTACAGTTGACCTACGTCACTTTCTTTAAAAAACTAGGAAAAACATTACAACAAAATAATTAAATTAGATTTTACCACCTATTAATTATTAACCATTTACGGTACTATTTCATCATCAGCCTGTGATAGTCCACTTTTGAACATACGCCTCCCCTAATATACCTCCATCAATTAGGGGATTTTGGATCGATCCACCACGCTGATCAAACGCGGGTTGGTGGGTGGACAGACTTTTGCCACACATGCCCATCTAACGCATGGACCATCTTACTTTTCAGACAATTGGGTGATCGGCCCAAATTGCCCTATCCAATTAGGACAAAATTTGTTGAGTCCCCGCAGGATTCGAAACCACGACCTCCGGTTTCTGAAGCACACGCCCTTACAACTAGGCTACGGAAGCAGTCATGTCAGCTCAATTCTGATTAAATGCTAAAATTTTTGGTATTTTTATAAATTGCTCTCTAGTTTGGTTTCATGAGTATGGCAAATATTTATAGCTACCTGCAAGTGGCATCACCTTATTGTTATTAGCAAGTAATTGTCATATTTAAACGCCTCCGTGACCTAGCGATATTTGCCTCTGTTTAATAAACCTGAGATCGTGGTTTCCAATCCCGCGGGAAACAACTTTGTATAGTCGTTGTTGTCTAGTTGGTTAGGATAATTTGGCCCATCTCTATTAATGGTTAATTCTAAAAAATAAAACAACATTTTATTAAATTTTAAGCTTCAAATTTTAATATTTTATTTTTCGTAATTATAGATTTGTGAACCTGGTCATACACGGCTTGTTAAATATTTATATCAAAGTAATGAAATAATTATATTGATGATACATTATAACAAACACTTAACAAAAAAGCATGCTATGTTTTGTAAGTATTAACAGAAATAAGAGTAGAGACTATTATTGAAGTATTTGTATAAATATTATCATCTATTAATATTATATTAATATTGACTCCCTTAATTGAATAATGTTATCTATTAATATTGACTTCCGCCACTTATCGGCTAATAAAGCTTTCATTATAACACTGCACTTGTTATGTAATTACAGACTGGAGATTTGAGTTTATGTTTATTTAATCTTAAACGATTTGTAACGTTTTATTTCCGTATGAGAATAAAAGTATTATTCTAAAACCAAAAATGATATGTATATACACAGACATTTGAATCATTATTCAAATACTTTTGTAGGCATTAAGCTGCTAAGTGTTAAAGAAGTATAGTTCACAATAAATTGCTTTCGCGAATAATATTTTTCTCTGCTTTTTTTAAGAAAATCTAACAGCCAGCTGAGAGATTAATTTTAAAGAGAAATATTTTGGTGGGATATGGTCCAAAAACCTCCTATTGGGAAAGGCGTGCATTAGGGGAAGCCTATATCCAGCGGTTGACTAACACAGGCTGATGATGAAGCTGACATAGCTCAGCATAGGAACAAAAGAAATCCATTTCAGTAAAGTCAAAAAGTCTTAAAGCGCTTATTATTTCAAAATCTAGCTAACGAGGATGTAGGACATATCAAAAGATTTACAGACTGCAGGTGCGTTATTACTTGGTGAACTGGTTTTAATCCAGAGAAAATCTCAGTAAATATCTTTCCTGTGCCGATTTCATAGCAGTGGTAATAATCTTAGCTTATCATTGCACTAAGCTGCTCCTAATGTCTACCAACATCAACACTCGCACAATGATTGATAAAAGAACGATTTGCTTTTTATACGAAACTGTCAATTACAGCCACACTTTAGTTTCACATCAGCAATAAATTACAAATTAAGGAGTTTAGATTAATTGATTGAGAAAAAGATTTCTATATGTAAAAACGTAGAAATATAAATAAAATTCTAAAATAACGACAGCTGTTATATTTTTCACACTGTTAAATTTCTAGTTACCAACGCCACAGATCTTTGTCATATGACGCTTCGAACTAGGTACTCGAAAATGCCTGTCGATTTGTTAATTAAATTAAATATGACATAATTAATAAAAAAAAATAGAACTAGTACTAATTCGACTAAAAATGTTACATCTTATTGCCAAATAATTTTTACCTCTTTTGAGATTATTACAGAAACTTGAGTGCAAGCAGTCCTAACACGTCTCGATTTCTTTTATCTTTTTAATATCGTACTTATTATGCATGTTCACTCACCGAACTTTTCACAAAAAGTTTTTGCTAATCGTGACTGTTAAATGATTTCATGTCCTATTATGTGTTATTACCCATGTGTTATTACGATGAAATACGAGAAAAGTTGAAATATGTAAAGGTTGAAGTGAAGTAACATAGTGCCTTATATGAACAACGGCCAAAATTTGGTCTAAAAATTCTACGTAGCTTTATATTAAAGCTGTTTAGGCACGGCAATACGTACATAAATGTAGACAATGTAGAATATGTTTTTTTTGGAAAATAAATAACATTATTAAGACATATGACACTTACCAAACCATACTCTTAAAAACCATAGAAGTAACTATGCCAGGGTAATATGAAATATGGTTATTTATAAAAGTTGTGTTCTAAACCAAAGAGTTTGGTTGTTTGTTTGTTGTTTCGTTTATTTATCTCAGGTTTATTTTCTCATTTTTGTTTTTTTTGTTTCATTTTTTATTGTCGTTCATGTACGTACTCGTCTAACAATACCTTTTACCGTTTACAAGTTGCTAAGTCAGGTATTGAGTAACTAATAATACTAATAAATACGATACCTTAAAATTTATGTACCAGACTAACAAGTTTGTGCTTTTAGCTCTATTTTTATCGATTATTGCAATATTTTTTAGCCAAAACGCTTCATGCGTATCAAAAAAAGTAACGTAAATACGTAGTAACTCTAAAAAGAAGTAAAACATTTTTTTATTGCATACGTAGGCAGACGAGCAGTCGGGGCCACCTGATGGAAAGTGGTCACCGACGCCCATAGACATTAGCAATACAGGTATCACCAACGCGCTGCCTACCGTGAGACATAGGATGTTAAGTCTTGTATACCCAGTAAATACGCTGGCTATGGTACCCTTCAAACCGAAACACAGTAATGTTTTCACACTACTGCTTTGCGGTTTAAATAGGCACCGTGGTGGTATCCACCCAGACGGATCTCCTGTAAAAAGGGGCCCTACCACCGGTATGATTGATAACATTGTTAAGCACTTTGAATATTGTTTAAAAAGTACGCAATATAAATACCGTAATGTGAATTTGACCTTTAGTGTAAAAAAATTCTAAAGGTTTTAGACAATATGTAAAATGTAAATAATATTAACCCTTTCAAGATTTGAGCGTCAAAGAAAATTTGAAAACAATTTAGGCTAATTTTTCTGCTTCTCGAAAGAAATGTAAATATTTACTAATGTTATAAACGTATGTTTATTTTTATTTATTGAGGTATCCTGAATGGATTTGTGTATTGCCTTAAGGATATAGATGATTAATAGTAAGAGAGCTGTAATGGTGGTTAATGCTTTAGATTTGAAAGAAGTTCGGTTGTTTTTTTTTATTAGATAACATTTAATAAATGTGTTCAAGTCCCTTTTTTATTCTGCTTTTCGATATATGAAAGAAAGTAATCGCGATAAAAGGCCTTTTAATTCCTTTTATTCAATAAAGAGTATGATTTCCGTAGTTAAGGTTTTAAGCACATTTCGTTACGTATTTAGTTAATCTAGTTTAGTAATTCAACACAGAACTTCGTCAATTTTTAATTAATTATCAAGTTTTGTAATAAAATTGTTGATACGTGTATCATTACGGCCGGTCAGTGTGTGGGTTTGATCCTTAGCATTAAGCCTTCCACCGACCACTCGATTTAATGGAACAATTTTACTTCAGTGTTGATACCTTCAAATTGCTATTTTAATTCTATAATTTAATTTTACATTCAAGCACAGAATGTTTACTTTAAACTATAACTTGCAACCACAAGAGAAATAAAAAATGAAGCTTAAGCAGAGATTAAATGTCATGGTTTTCCCATAACATATTTATGTAAAACATTCGTAAAAATTGCATTATCGTGTTTAAGGTAAGTTAAGGTAAGGTACTGTAAGTTTACATAAAAGTTACTGCATTTAAAAATCTTTGTATCAATGCATTTAAAAAAAAACCTTATTGAAACATAACATTTTAAATAAATGAATGAAAACAAATGAAACCTTAAAAGATATTAGAGATTTAAAATGCAATGGCAAAAACCACGGCTTATATTAGGCAAAATAGTTATATATATATATATTGTTTGTTTCAAATTCCATTTGTTGCCTAATGATTTTATAAAACATTTATTGGAACATTACTTATAAATAGCAAACCTTACGTAAAAAGGAAAACAATTATTGAAACTTCGTAGTGAATAACATTTTGAAGCACATTTGATGGAGAAAGTTGGCTAACGAGCAAGCGTTTCGTTAATGAATTTCAACACTTCATGTACATTTCAGAAGGCTCGGGAATTTTAGGTGATTTATTAATCATTTGAAGAAATGAGGGATTAATGGCATAGTGAATATTAAAATTAGTTATGTTATACGATGCACAATTGTTTTGCACATTATGTGAGGTTAGTCATTTAATATTTTTATTAATAATTATAATATAAATATAATTTAATTATTATATATTTTTTTTCGTGTGGCAACTCTAAGACTTTATATTTTATTAACTTATTAACAATTATTGTAACGTTCTTAGCCTCCTTTGTGTATATTTAAGTTTGTCAAATACTAGAATTCGGATTGCGAACGTGATTATTGTGTTCTTGTGTAATATTGTGTTTGGACGTCTAACTGTCACCGTGCAGGTAACGTCTTTCTATTTGAATTTAGCGCATTGTGCCTTTGTTCCCTTAAGTGCTCGTTTTATATTTATCCTTACTAAACTCAAATTTTAATTACTTCAAAAATGATGACCCGCAATACCAAGGCCCGTCAGGTTGAGGAACAGCTTCATTTGGCGCTTAAAAAGTTTAAGTAAGCCAAATGTCAATGTGAGAAATTGCTGAGGGAAAGGGATGATAACGAACAAGAAACTTTGCAAATTATTGATAGAAAGCTTAAATTAAAACAAGACCTCGCTCAGCTTAGTTAGTCCGCTGCTGGACATAGGCCTCCCCTAATACACCCCTATCCATTAGGGGGTTTGGACCGTATTCCACCACGATGGTCCAATGCGGGTTGGTGGGTGGACTGAATTTTACATGCCCTCCGACGCATGGATCGTCTTACTTTTCAGACAATTGGGTGACCGGCCCAAATTGCCCTAACCAAGCAGGACAACAATAAAAGTTTGTTGCGTCCCCGCAGGATTCGAACCCACGACCTCCGGTTTCTAAAGCACACGCCCATTCCACTAGGCTACGGAGGCAGTTATCTAGCTCAATTCAAAGGAGCTAGCTCAATTACACTCAAATTATTTAACTTTACAAGAGTAAAATAATAATTTGCAAAATGTAGTCGATGGGTTTGACCAGTGTAGGGGTGAGTAGGAGGCAGCTCTTGGTCTCACCTCTAAGCTGAAGCCTGAATTTAATGAGGGTCATAAGACTATCTGCATTTTAGCAACTAAAAACCAGAATTTAAAGACAAATCAAACCCAAAGCCTATATTCTGAATTAGTAGGGGAAGTACCGAATATGATATCCTAGTCTCAAATGTTACAAACAATGTTTGTGATGACTCTGGAGCCTACCACCTAGGTATCAGCAGGAAAAGCGGAGGAAATTTGAGAAAATAAACAAAAACATTAGAAAGACTGAAAAATTGTTAAAATATAGGCATTGTATTTGCAAAAATTATGGTAAAATATGTAAAGATAGAAATTTACTTAAAAATAAAATAAAATAAAATTGTGTTATTATGAGGCTAAGACAGCTCAGCTGTCTCATGAGACTGCTGTCAGTACGCTGCAGGCTGAGATTGCATCTTTAATGCAATCTTTAAATCTTCGGTCAAAAAAATATGAGGCATCCCAGAGGGAAATTAAAATCAGAATCAGAACCCATTCTGGCTATAAATGATCTTGTAGATTTGTTTAAACATAAATCTGACAGATTTGATTCCTTGACCTTACCCTACAAATCGACATGTGTTTAGTGATGCAGATTTGCAGCTGCTAAAACAACTGAGATGGTTAAGAAAATGCCACGAAATCTTCAGTCACAAATACTTTGCCTTCGACATCATTTCTGGAGTCATCTATTTCGCTAGAACCACCAATTGAACAATTTTCCCCTTAATACTTGTCCTGGCACTCCATCAATTGCAAACAGAGTCTATAAGCAATTTGCCGTGTATTATTCCCACAACACCGGGTAGCCGACAATCCGGCTCACAATATCTTGTTTCACTGTCGGATATAATACCTTTGCCTCGAGTAGAAAACAGCACAAAACTTACCACCCATCGAAGAGGTAAAACATCAATAATTACATCATCTCCACATAAAGACGAGCTTCTATGTAACTTACAATCGAAAATTAAAAAACCAAAGTTAGATCTGTCAGAAATTAAGAAAAACACAAGAAGAAAAACAGAGTAAAACAGGAAATAGTATAGATCTTTGCCTGTACTGTCTAGAAGAATACGGTCAAAGTCGCATGGATGATGGGTGGGTACAGTGTACTTCCTGCAATGGTTGGGCCCATGAAGGCTGTACAGGCTATGATTCCGATGATCTTGATAATTTTTTGTGCACTAAATGTCTGGTGAGAACGTTGGGGCAAAATCGTATATGGTGTACGGTTTTTGACGGTGCCCGGGGTAGAACCGTAATTTCAAGTGTAGTTTTAATATGTTTATAGATAAGTTACATATTTCAATATTTGTTCATACAATTACGTACCTGATAAGACTGGTCAATAAATATGTTGATTTGATAACTTCAATATGTATTATTACGCCCATTATATACATTATTACTTAGGGATACGGTTTTGGACCGATCTCCCCTACATGCACATTAAACGATATCTTTGTTTTGTAAGAATAAAACATATTAATTGTAAATATAAATTATAAATAACATTTTCGAGCTCTTAATCTTTTCTTTAACACAAATCTCTTAATCAAGGGACGATTGGTTTATCCTGCTATTTTATGAACCGTGAAAGATTCTTAAATAATCATAAGAGTTTAAGCATTAAAATAACAAATTTTTCAAAAGTAATTACTTTTTGATTTAGCTTTAGTGTTGCTATGTATCACATACCGAAAAATATCAAAATTATTTCAAACGACATAATTGTCCTGCCCATTAATTTTTATAACGGTTCACCCTCGTAGTGATCTCGTGACCTCTCAACAATGATCTAATATTTTTTTATGTTTTCCTTTTGATGACTCGTTTATGATTTCAAAAATGGTCTCGTTACGATTTCAGGCATCATCAAATTAAAATATCTATGCTTTGATACAGCTAAGATTATTTAGGGTAACATTTCTGTACAAAAACGCCTAAATTGTTTATTTTAAAAAATATATTCTATTTTTCCTTTTTTCATTGATAAATATTTGTAAATTTTATACCAAATATAAATCGTGTAATGTTAGACAAGTATGTATATTGTTAACATAAGGGATAAACATTCAACGTCTCTATTTTAATTTGGATGTGTTTTTTGTAAATACACAATGCCTATTTTCTAAATCTTTTTTATGATTCATAATCTTATGCCTTTCAAGTCAGATATTATGTTTCTTCAGATGGATATTTATTGCAAATTCGAAACATAACACGCAAAAATAAGTGCCAAATCTTTATGATGGATCACGTTTTGTAGTACCTTTAAGAGCGAAAGTTAGCTAAAAGCAAATATATTGCACCTGCCGCTGAGTGATTTCAGCTTTTATGCTCATCGTTTCAAAACATCGTAGGGAGCGTGTTTTTATTAGCCCTTTGGAGGTTTCTTATAAAAAAATATCATATGTCTATGCAAATTATTTGATTTTACTTTAAACTTGTTCTAAAATATAAATTTATATACATATTGAGTTATCAAAGAGCCTTGTCTATTTTTCTTTATTTATTTATTTTTATCGTGCAATTTTCGACGCGCTTTACTTTATGGACGGTCGGTTGGTGGTTTAATTCGTTCGAATAAGGCCGACCGCTCGATTTAATGCAACAAAGACTTCAATTAAACCTCGGCAAATAGACCTTAACACTTGCATGTACATACGAGTCTGATTATTTAAAGTAATCATTTAAATTATTCGGAAACAACAATGTAGTTTTACACAAAGGTATTCAATACAATTTAATTTCAGTAAGATAAAAGAAATGGAATTATAATATTTTTTATATTTTCATTTAATATACACATTCTTATTCACCTACTTGTTAATTATTGAAGAGGCTACATCAAGATTAAACCGGTTTTAGAATACTTTTATGTGATCAAAAAGCGTTCAGTATACCTAACATAACATGAAAAATAAAATATTGAGCAATGATTAAATAAAGACCCAAAAAATTTTTGTTTAAAAAAAAAAACAAAGAAGTCTGTAAACAGGGAAGTATTACCTTGGTATCATTACCAGTAGTATATAAATACTACTATTTTACGGTGCCCACCCACAGCCTGAAGGAAGGATAGTTATCAGGTAAACGGACTTAACATCACATGTCTGAGGACAGTGAGCGGATATTTGGCTTATGGGTAGGGCGTGCCACTTATGATCAGGTACATTTAGGGCTCAGTTATTTTCTAAACTCTTTCAGAAAGAGCAATATTTTGATTAAATAAGCAGTTAAACCTAAGTCTGCATAAATGTTCACAAAAATTCAGATTCGCCACCAACCCAGTTTTTTATAAATTACCTTTAAAACCGATTTACACACGTTTATTATATGTCACAATTCCATGATTATCGTTATTTAAACAATACAGATATATAAACAGTTTTTAAACTTTGCATAATTTTATTACAGTGCACCTACGTCACTTTATGGAATAAGAAAAAAAACTTCAACAAAATATTCAAATTAGATTTTACCACCCATTAATTATAAACCATTTACGGTACTATTGAACGGGTTTTATTTTATTTAGTTTTTTTACAAGTATTTTAAAATTAAAAGCGCCATTCAACATCTATCAATTTATAGTTATAATTTGTTTCACATCATCAGCCTTTGATAGTCCACTGCTGGACATATGCCTCCCCTAATACACCCCTTTCCATTGGGAGGTTTGGACCGTATCCCACCACGCTGGTCCAATGCGGGTTGGTGGGTGGACCGACTTTTTACATGCCCATCCGACGCATGGATCATCTTACTTTTCAGACAATTGGGTGATCGGCCCAAACCAACTAGGAAACAACAATGAAAGTTTGTTGAGTCCCCGCAGGATTCTAACCCACGACCTCCAGTTTCTAAAGCACACGCCTATACCACTAGGCTACGGAGGCAGATAATTTGTTTAAAAATATTTAAATAAAAACAATATTAACTAAGTAGATTAATCTAGATTTTGTTAAATATATTTGTTATGTGTAATCTAGACATAATAATTCATATAGCGTTTCTTTTTGACACTTACATTTTAACACAAAAATTTTAACTTGTTTGACTCAATAATATTCAGTAAATCGACCCATGTCAAAATCCGGAAAATTAATTATAGAAACACCAAAAAAATCTTGTTAAGTGAAGACCATTCATACCGATTGCATTAAGCGTTTGTTTGAACACATGCCTGAAAGTAACACAATTACATTGCAAGCATATCTTTAGTTTAGAATCTAAATTTATTTTATTTATTGTCTTATTATTAGGACGTATGATAACTATTAATAATATTACGTTATGATTACTTAAAAATATTTATAAAACAGATTTATGTCGGAAAAAAGAGCTAAATTTCTATAAAACAGTTTTGTGTTACAAAAATAAGGTCTTTTTTAATAATTGTAAAATGAATAATTGTAAAGAGCTATTTACGTTTTAAGTTATTATAATTTAATGTTGGCTACCCCTTAACTTTAACTTGGTTGCTGAATCGTAACTTTTCGCTAAGGGAATAATAATTTGTTACTTTCTCCTTTTAATTGTACGAGTAATTCCGTTAAAGTTATTCGTACTGATTTTAATACAATTTCTGGCACAAGTAATTAAATAGGGGTTGTAATTTATTCTTTAATATGCAATTTGTTGTAATTTATTCTTTAATATGCAATTTTATTTACAAGATTTTCACCAGTTTGACTGCTTTCCAAATCAATAACTTACACCAAGTAACCTTCTCTTACCCATCTATGTGTCTCTTAGCCACATGTTTTTAAATTAAAAAAAAATGTAAGCATCAAATTAAAACAATAAATAATAAGAATAAGCTTTTAATCTTCATGATATTATTTCCTATTTGGTTAAGGCCATAAGGATCGAAGCATACTTTAAGATTATAAATAAAAGATAAACCTAAAGACGAGGAGTTCACTCAGTAACAATAATCATTTAGCTTAGTTTAAATAAAACAAGACAAAACAGGTTGACTGGCAGAAAATAAATGGGCATTAAGGCCACCTCTGTACGGTTGTGCATAAAGATAAGATAAATAAAATTATTTGGTATTTCAAAAAAAATTAACAACTTTTCACCAAAGTATCTCTACCACGCCTTATCATTTATTACACGAATATCATACTTATTATGCGTATGCCCGTACCAAAATTTTGCTTCAAAGATTTCTTCACAAATGAGATGGAATGGCGATTTTTACGGTCGTAATTCAAATAAAAATATACTTTTATCTGGAAATTTAGTAATCGTTTAAACTATACGTATAAAAAGTTGATTTATATTAACAAAATTTGTAAGTGATTAAAGTAATGTTTTATATCTGTCATGTAAAAACAGTAATAATAGGCAGCGTGTTTGTGATACCGCTGGTATTGCCAATGTCTATGGGTGTCGGTGACCACTTCCCATGAGGTGGCCTGACTGCTCGTCCGCCTGCGTATGCCATAAAAAAAAAGAAAATTTAAAAAGTAAAAGTATATTTAAAAATTCTTAAGATAAATGCGCCAAATCATTTAAAGTATACATTATTTTGCGATAGGTTTTCATATTGTCTTGGTAGATTTAAAATAATTGTATAAATTTTAAGTTTTTTATAATCGCATAAAAATCGTAAAAAGCTCTGTATTAAAAAAGGATCGAACATTTTTTTGACGAAATACTGAGTAACATATCCAAGTAATTTCTTAAACGTGTAGGCACACTTCGTTAAATGAAATTGACAAATATTTATGAGACATACATAAACATTTGAAAATATTTGCGGACGATAAAAAATGTTTACTTCATGTCTAGACATCGCCCTCTTTAATATGAATAAGTCAAAATTGGCTGTTAAGTCTTATTAAAAAAGCAGAAAGAATAATTTTAAACGTGAATCCAATTTAGTGTAAACTAAAGTTCTTGAACACTAAGCAGCTTAATGCCTACAAATGTGATTTATTGTACTCTTACTGAAAAGTATTTGAATAAAGAGTCAAGACATTGTATACGTACACGTACGTTCTGTTTTTATATTAAGAATAAGATGTTATTTTTATTTAATAATGAAATATTATTATTTTCTTTATGATTAAAAAACATTAACTCACTGAAATCTATCTCCAGTTCAAACATATATTATTCATTATAAATGCACAACAATAATTATTTGAAAAGAACATACATTAACAGTTTTTATCGAATGAAAAGATCTATTAGCCTATATGGAGCAGAAGTTAATATTAGTGTTATATATCATCATCAGCCAGTGTTAGTCCACTGCTAGACATAGGCCAAATGCATGCCTTCTCTATTAGGGGGTTTTATCCTACCATGCTGGTTCGATGCGGATTGGTGAGTAGACCGACTTTTTACATGCCCATCCGACGTCATCCTACTTTTCAGACAATTGAGTGATCGACCCAAATTGTCCTTAGCAACCAGAAAAAACGTGTCGTAAAAGTCGCTACTAAAAATATTTTTTCTCAAAAAATTTAATCTTAAAATTATCGTTATATATCCTTTTCATTATCAAAGGTGATTCTCCTTTCACGTCAACGTCTTAATTTGTAGTGTGTAGTGGAGACACGGTCTGACCTATTCATTACCCTCCCAAAATCTACATACAAAATCATTTAGTTACGATTAGTTAAAGTACAAGAAATTTGTACTCGTTTGATCCAAAAAAGGTAAGGTAGAAAACTTGGGCTCTTCGACTCAATGGGATTTATCTTACTGCACAAATGGACCTTAGGACCGGTCATAAAAATCATCAATTAAACAGCTATAATACCTTTAAAAATAGAATTTTGATATATTTTTATTATCTAACAATACCAGTACTTGTATTTTCTAAATGGAAAAAAAACCTTAAAGATAAGCTTTACTTGGTGACAAGTGACACATATAGAATATGATTTAAAAATATTTTTATTCATGAGATTAAAGTTTACAAAAAAATAAACCTTACCATTTAAGTGCAGTTTAGGAAATTTTTGCTGCTCTTTAATTTTTAATATGGCTTCTTAATAAATCATATTTTCTAATGTTTTGACTTTCATAATACCTTTCGTAATTACAAATTTATAAATAATTTATTTTTAAATATTCGATTCACACGAGATCGACTTTGAAGCAATTTTCCAACTTCGCAAGATTTTTTCTTTCTTCAGCAAGAAGCAAATTCGAACCAAGATTATCTAGTAGGCAAGGTAAACCCAAACAGAATAAATTTAGTTACGTACGCGAGTACAAGCTTATGTTTAATATGAGAAAAATACAAAAAACCTTATTATAAACCTAATACTTATAGAACTTAGAGCTCGTCTAAACATTTTACACAGACCGTATCTGTGACACGCCTGGGCTTCATTTAAATATCACACTTATTATGCATGTTCACGCAACGAACTTAATGGTTTAGGTTAATATATTATGTTATACTTGAAGCTTTGTTTATTATTGAACGTGACTTAAATGTACAATTTTTTTATCATGAAGAGAATAGTATTTTCTAGGTACTTATTTACTTTCAGTTTGAGGTTATAATTACTTGACCTATTTTTTAATTATTATGACGTGCAAACTAAATCATAGTTTTACCTAATATTTTGTATAATGAATGAAAGTAAAACAGTAAAAGATTTTCCAGTTTAATTTGATATGTTAAGTTAGAAAAGGGTTCTAATACATTTACTACTTAAAATAGCATTTGAAATCAACTAAATCCATATTGTGTCTGAATTCAATATATCATCAGACAGTTTGTGTAATCTATTATACACAAAATATCTTGGTACTTAAAAATAATTGAATACATTAAATGTTTTTTTTTTGGAAAATTAACATTTGATAAATACAAAGGTTAACATTGGTTCTCATAATATTCAATCTAGATCACTCCATCTTGTTAACAGGTCGATAATTTATTTTTATACACAAGAAAATTAATAGCTGCTGATCCTTTTTAAAAAAATAAATCATACATCTGAGAACGACCAACGTTTACTGATAAGATATTATAAATATTATTAATACATACATATTAATAAAAAACTAACAAAGTTTCAACATTTTGCAATTTTAACAAGTTTTTTTTTGGAGAAATAAAAGAATGTTTATTGTTAAATTGTCTATAATAAATTGTTTTTTTTATTTAAGAGAAAATAATGTGTTAATAAAATTATTTAATATGGAAAATTTTGCGAAACCATAATTTTTCAAATCCTTTAAAACCTTTTACCTCGTAACTTGTGTATTTAATATTTGACCTAGATTCATGTTATTATTTTTTTAAATGTTTTAATAAAACTCTTAATTTAGATAGAAAATAGCGTAAAAACTTGATGTTCTTCAATTTTGTTACATAATAAAGCAAGAATAACTGTCATGTAAATTTATATATTTTTTAAGTTAACTACTAAAATATCATTATTATTTAATTTACCTTAGATTAATAACTGCCTCCGTAGCCTAGTGGTATAGACGTGTGCTTCAGAAACCGGAGGTCGTGGTTCGAATCCTGCGGGGACACAACAATTTTTCATTGTTGTTTCCTAGTTGGTTAGGGCAATTTGGGCCGATCACCCAATTGTCTGAAAAGTAAGATGATCCATGCGTCGGATGGGCATGTAAAAAGTCGGTCCACCCACCAACCCGCATTGGACCAGCGTGGTGGGGTACGGTCCAAAGCCCCCTAATAAATAGGGTGTGTTAGGGGAGGCCTATGTCCAGCAGTGGACTATCAAAGGCTGATGATGAATTTTACTGGAATTTAGTACATACAATAAATGTTTTGTATAGTGTTTAAAACACTGGTGTAGCTAATAGGCTGACCTTTTTCTAGATATATCTTAGTTTTTAATTGATATAAGGTAAGAAAACTAAAGCCCAAATTAATGGAGGAATATACTATCATACATATATACTGTTAACTTTTTTAGATGATGTCACGCTTTCTTATTAATCTCTTAAGCTAAGTTACTAAACTGTTAAGCTAAAGGCTGAGGTAGCTAATGAGTTCCAAAAATACTTTACAAACATAGCTCATGAAACTACAAAACACTTAAATTTAGTTCTGATTCAGCGTTTCACACCTAAAACTATTGGATAGACAATGTTTCCTGATTTTAATTTTTGTAATGTTAGCCCTATAGATATAGTGAAGGCGTTTAATATAATAAATAAAAAGAAAACAGAAGACTTGTGGGGTTTATCAAAATGGGCAATAAATTTAATAATTCAAGATATATCCTCATATTGGCCATAATATACAATCTATAAGCACTTGTAAATTCCCAAAGTTAATAACTTTCAGCAAAATAGTGCTAGTCTTTAAATCGAATTGTACAGGCAATTTTGAAAATTATAGACCAATCTCTATACTGCCAGCACTTAGTAAAATTTTGAAAAATTATGTTAGAGCAACTTTTGTACACTTTTCTAACCGTGATATTTTAAGTGCTCACCAATTTGGCTTTACCGGAGGTAGATCAAAAGTAAATGCTGGTTTAAAGTCAGCCTCTCATGTTCTACGGTCGTGGGAGGATCGATGTGATTCTATTGGAATCTTCTGTGATCTTTCCAAGGCCTTTTACTGTGTGGACCATGACATATTAATCAATAAGCTAAAGTATTACGGTATACGCGGGTTTGGTCTTGTATCTTCCTACCTACGCAATAGAAAACGATATGTAAACGTAAATGACACTCTGTCATCTGACTCCCTTGTGTAGATGGGTGTTCCTCAAGGATCAATTTTGGGACCTTTTTTGTTCTTGGTCTATATAAATGACTTGCCTCTGGTACCGAAAAGGCTATCCGAAGTTGTCCTTTTTGCAGATAACACTACTGCTAAGGTCAAAAGAAATGACCATAACGTTGAGATACCAAATAGGGCAATTGATATTGTGTCAAACTGGTTTGCGTCCAATAACTTGGTACTTACCGCGAACAAAACCAAATGCTTACGTTTAACTCTTTGTAAGTTGCTAGATTTTCAAAATATTAAAATTGACGATGAGGTCATTCCTTTCGAAAGCTCAACCACATTTCTTGGATTTTCTATTGTTTCCAAGATGCAGTGGGAGTTCATATTGAAAAACTCTCTAAGAAGCTTAGCACAGCAATCTTTGCCATACGCAAGATTAGGCAGCTGACTGACGAGGTAACGGCAAAACTAGTTTATTACGCGTACTTTCACAGCCTTATGTCCTATGGATTATTATTATGGGGATCTGCAGCCGGTTTGAACACAATATTTATACAACAAAAACAGGCTGTTAGGGCACAATCTATAATCTGGGTTCACGGAAATCTTTACGTAATGTTTTTAATAAAACTGAAATTTTAACTACATTACTATATTATTATACCTCGCTATGCATATTTGAAAATATTTTGTACGCGCGTCAAAATATTCATATGTTTGCTAAAAAAGATATTAGGCCGCGCAGGGGTCGAATTGAGCCCCTAGAGCTACCCAGATTTAGACTGACCCGAACCAAAAAATCTTTGATGTATAATACTTTAAGAATGTGTAATAAATTAAATGCCGGCCAAGCACAACTGAATGATTCGAGCTTGTAAAGTTGTCAAAACAACGCTTATAGAAAAGCTTACTATTCTGTAATAAATTATATTGAGGACCAAGAGTGTGGAAATAGTTTATATTCTGCGCTTGCAAATCCTGGTAACTTAAAAAAAATGTATTGGTCAAATTTGTAAATACTAATATTTTAAAAAAGGCGCAGAGTTTCTTGCCGGTTCTTCTCTGGACGGGTCTGAATTTGTGAACCGGTGGTAAACGGATAATTTTTGACGTTCATAAGTGCTCAGTAGAGCCTTAATTGAATAAATGATTTTGACTTTGACTTTGACTTTAAATTTTCCACATATCATTAACATGCAGTAATTTTACGCTAATATTTTACCTTAAATTGACATAATGCGTTTTTTGTTTTTTGAGTAGTTAGAGAAGAAGCCTTGACTTACGTACTTAGGAATTTGATAGATTAGATATAAAATCCTAATAAAGTTAACAAACAAAGGTAAAATACCTTTGTTTTTCGATCTGTGGGTGACGAACAATGAGTCAGGTTTATAACTTCGTTATTCATCTCGGTTGTAAAAACTACGAAAAATTAACTGACGTGGTGATAGTTTAACAAGAATAATAAAATAATATTTAATAATGGTCAAAGTAGTACTTCAACGAACAAAATAAATAATATCACGAAATGTTTTATCATAAACCTATAAACGTGTATCATTTTTGTACGCAAGATTTCTTCTCTGCCAATAGAAGCTTAATTTAATGTACTGCGATATTGTAGAAGCACACTGCCGAACTGCAGAAGAACAACAGGCAATGCTTGAAAGAGCGGTTGCATTGTTTCTATTTTTTAAGAAAAACGACAATACTATTCTCAAGAATTACCGACCGATTTTGCTTTTAAGCCACATTTACAAGCTGTTCTCAAGGGTCATGACGAATCGTCTTACTAACAAGCTAGACTGATTTCAGCCACCGGATCAAGCTGTGTTTCGCAGGGGATTTTGTACCATAGACCACATATACATCACAAGGCAAGTTGTATAAATGACTCATAAGCATTTAAGGACTTTGCGAAAGCGTTTAACTCTGTAGAAATCTGGGTAATTCTGGAAGCACTCCAATGATATTAGGTAAATTATGAATACATCTAGGTGCTGAACAGGTTCTAGTTCTATGGTGCTGCGTTTATGTCTGTCCTGGTTCCGGGGGACTAATTCATATGCTTCGAGAAGTGCAACAGGGGGATGTTCTTACCCCAAAACTGTTCACTAATGCTTTGTAGGACATCTTTAAGATCCTAGAGTGGACTAGATGTGGCATAAACATCAACGGCGAATACCTTTTATACCTCCATTTTGTCGACGATATCGTTCATATGATCAAGACGTTGGAGGGCTTGCGGGAGACGTTGACAGTTTGAATGAATCCATCCAAAAATTGGCCCATGGATGAACTTGGACAAGACGAAACAATTGTTCAACAGATACGTTCTCCCGAGGTCAATGTCGATGGTTTTACTCTAGAAGTGGTCGATGCATATGTCTACTTTGGGCATATATTGCAGTTGGGAAGTCGCAGCTTCGAGAGAGAAGCCGATAGGAGGATTAAGTTTGGCTAGAAAGCATTTAGGAAGCTGAACCACGTTTTTACGTTACCGATACCGCAGAGTTGCGAGACGAAAGTCTTTAACCAATGCGTACTCCCCGTGATGACCAACGGGGCCAAAACGTGGCCTCTAACGGTACTATTGGTCCACAAATTTGCCGAAACTCCACGGGTTATGGAGCGCGCTCTACTTGGAGGTTTTCAAAGTAGTCAAAGAACTCAAATCACCAACATATTGCATAGGATTAGCTCTTAGAAGTGGCAGTAGGCTCGCCATATATTCAGAAGAACCGATAGCCGATGGAGCAATAAGGTTCTGGAGTGGAGGTCACGTACGGGAAGAAGGAGTGTTGGTCGACCCCCGACCAGGTGGGATGCCGGTCTCCGTGCAGCAGCCGGTTCAAGTTGGCAGCGAGTAGGTAGGGATCGGCCGCCTTAGCTTTCATTGAAAAACGCCTATGTCTAGCAATGGGTGGATAAAGGCTGCTAATGATTATGATAAAAAGTTCATTTGAAACTCTGCATACTGAAAATTATTTTTCAGTATCCTCTTTTTAACACATGACTTTAATTTGAATGATACACGTGACACTATGTAAATGGATGTCGATGAATATTCAGTAAAACTGTCTTGTACATAAAGGATGCACACATCGTGAGGCTACATTTTCTAAAATTTACGCTTATGTAACTAACATTTAAAAATGTTTTAAAATATATTACTACCGATTTAGATTTTTACAAATTGATAGGTAAAAGGGATATTTTCATGATAAATACCGTGGTGTTTTTTTATATATTATCAGACCAAACATTGACTATTATTTACTTGTACTCAGATTACTGTATAAAGTTTGACTTATCTCTGTTCTGTAAATTAGAATTTTTGATTATATTTAAATATAGAAATATACCGTATATTACAAAAAAACTTCATTATTAAGGAAATATATCTATTCAAAACACTAGTGACAACTAGTGACTAAAAACTAGCGAAAGGCATCGGAAAACAGCATGCCGCGATCCGATCGCGATCCGATTTACGTACGTGATATAGGTACGTGACTTGATTAGGCGATACGTGCAATGTCTTGTATTGACCTTACCCTATTTGTTGCATATCACAAAAGGTCGGTAGTATTATTATCGCGAAATTTTATTCTTTGCTAATTTTTTTTAAGACTTACGTAATTATTTCTTTTATCTACGCGAATATTATGCATATCAAGTCCACTAATTTACGGATTTTCGCGTCAGTTATATATATTTATTCCCGACATTTCGGATGCTTCCCAGCATCCATGATCACGGGCAGACTAAGTAGGTATACTTGTATGTCTGTATCTTACCCAAAATAAAGTTCACAATGGAAATAGATGCATACAACTCCTTACATTTTTTAGATATGTTAATCATTAGAAACTCTAACAATAGCTAAAGCCATACAGTTCTTATAAAAGCAACCCACACGAATAAATATATAAATGGTGATTTTCACCACCATCCTTTGCAGTTAGCTACTGTCGGTAAATGTTTGCTTAAAAACGTCGGGAATAAATATATGTAACTAACGCGAAAAGTCCGTAAATTAGTGGATTTGATAAGAATTACATGTTAACAAACCTGGTAGATATTATTAATATTGTTTATAGCACTCAATAAATCTAGTTTAACAATCCGTACTAGTCTATACTAGTATAATAAATGTGAAAGTGTCTCTGTCTAACCGTCTTTATCACCTGAACCATTAAACCGATTTCGATGAAATTTGGTACATACTTAGATCAGATTCCAAGAAGGAACATAGGCTAAATTATTGCGATAAAATTGGTAAAAGGTGTTTTAATGAGGATGAATGTCATTTTCTAATAATGTAATAAACACACACAATTTTAAAATCTCATTTTATTCCACGCGAAGTTGTAAAAACTAGTATATTCATAAATCTATTGACACATGTACAGATGACTTTTATTCGATAATCAAAAAACAGTAGCATCTCTTGCACATCGAATCAGGGTAGTGTCTAAAAACCTCCTCATAAAGTTTGTGACTAATTTTAATATAAAAGATTTATTTATTGCAAGTTCTCATTATTGTGTGTATCATCATACAAGATATTTTTTTTATTTACATAGATAACTTTTAAAGTCAGTTTTTAATTAATATTTTAAATCTGTATAGATTAATATACATATTGACTTGTATTACATTCATCTTTGTCAATTGTATAAATAAACACTTCTAGTAAATAATTTCTCTAAAAATCAAATATTAACAGTTAACGACTCGTAGCCTCCTAGCTAATGCGAGTATGCTGTACGTCTTTGACAGTCGATCAATTATTTAGATATTAGATTAGATAGCGGTATGGGCGTGTGCTTTAGAAACGATGTGCTACGATTCAATATAGTTTGACTTAACTACCTTAAGGTCTAGCAGTAATTTTATGCTTGGGTTTAATTTTATGAATAATTGGATCTCAAGCAGGTGATAACACCTCAACAATCTTACTTGAAAAATAACTTAATGCGAACAGTAGAAGTTGTTTATTTCACTTTCTTGTTGTATAGGTAGCGTGTAGCGAAATTTACTCTTTAATGGCCCGTTGTTTGACTACCGCATATTCTTATAATCAGATATTAATGCTCTTTGTCATTCAGTAAACAACATTTCTATGGAATAACGAAAGCAACTGCAGCCATAATAAACTCATTGATCTTCTGGTGTATGTATTCTATAATCAAAAAGCCGTTAAAAATAAAATAGTCGGATAATAATGCATAATATAGCATTATGTATTATTTATAGTATTTGTTTCAAACTATACTTTTGTACTTTTTCTTGTTTTATTTTATGTTTAATTACAATCTTTGTTAATAATCATTTTCTTAAATTAACTGCAATAACATAACTTGAAAGAATCAAAAGAGAGCACTTGACTAAAAATAATTTTGCGATTCTTGTGGAAATAAGCTTGAAAATATGTTGTTCGTTATCGTTTTTGTTATTATATTATAATATATTACTTTACTTAATTTACGCCAATACTAGATTAAATATAAGACTTAACGGATTTTGTCGAGTTTAATTAGTTTTACAGGAGCTCTGTCCGTGACCATAGATCCTGCAAAGTATCTGAAACGACGTGAGCATTGTAAAACTATTTAAAAGTAATAAAATCCGTAAACTCTTTTATGAAAAAGATATATTATACTTTTTCTGTATCATCGAACGCTGTCTTTTGCTTGTAATCGTCAATTTGATTACATTGTTTTTATTAAAATACCTGAAGTTACATTTAGTTTATTATTTCTGAGGGTAAATTGTTAAATAAAAGCGTACCTCAAACATATGTATATTGCTCACATATTTAGTTTAGGCCGTTAAACAGCCCCTGTAAGCAACTAAGGCTATAAAGAAAATGTTCTGAAGTGACTTTGATTGCAAAAGTCTGAAAACGACCGGCCGTTTCACCTGCCGTCTATTGATTTTTCCCCTTCACGTAACACTTTTCAAAGACTTTTACACCACCGTGTACGAGTGTTGTATATTATTATATTCCTAAGCTTAAAATATAAAAGTAAAGAACATATACATCCCACGTTAGTTATTGTATTCCCATTATTTGTTAATTTAGATGATGATAAAATTGTATGGCTTTTATGCTAAAGAATATGTTTAAAATCGAATTCGAAGGATTATTGCATAGACACAAGCACTGTATTAATATATTGTCGATAACACAAACTGGTAAAATATACACAAAAAATAAGCAACTTAAACGAAGTAGTAGTTTTAGTTCTGTAAGGATCTTTGTTTATCTTAATTTTGTTTTGTACCTTTAAGGATAAGATCTAAACGGATCCTTTATGCTTGTATTTTATTAGATTAACTAAGAATTCTAAAGATCCCTGTTCTGTTTATATTAAATTAAACCCATTTCGCATTGCTCCTAACTTTAATAGAAGCATCATTATTTTGTATTGTTTGATAAGAAGATTATAGTTGTTGAAAGGGTTGTAAGATTTAATTGTCTATTAAAAACTTTACTTGCTTTATTCAAAAAGTAAATACGGCTACTAAAATTATTGCAATTTCAATGGATGTGCTTTGGGTTAAAATTAATGCTTCTATAAAATAGATTCAACAATTTGTGACCTGTAAACAGGTTACGATCTAAGGTTTTTAATAATTGATTTTCAAAAAGACATAATTAATATCCTGTAACACATTTTTCTGTGTCAGATTAGGAAGAAAAATCTTTGAAATTATATTTAAAAAAAAAACTTATTTTTACTTAAATTCCTATTAATTCTTTTCAACTAAATTTTATACTCTTAATAATTTCACGTTTATATTTTATGGAATGTTAGCAACTTATTGGAAAACAAACTACTATATTGGAAAAACTGTTTGTATAGAAAAGGGCAATTTATGTTTTATTGTGTACATTTAGTTTGATTGCTGTTAAATTTATTTTAGTTATTTAGTTTCTCTGACCGCTCTATTTGTAACAACAAGCGACGTTATCATCATCACTATCATGAGCTTGCGTTAGTCGGCAGCTGGATATAGGACAAAATGCATGGTTTCTCCATCAAGGGTTTTAGGCCGTAGGCCGTGGCCATGTAGTTTGGTGGGTGGACAAACTTTTTACATGCCTATCCGACGCATGAATCATCTTACTTTTCAGACAATTGGGTGATTGGCCGAAATTGTCCTAACCAACTAGAAAAGGACGAACAAAGTTGTTTTCCCGCGAGATTCTAATCCGCGACCTCCGATTTATGAAGCAAATGAATACCGCTAGACCACAGAGGCGACGTTAAGTAAGCAACTTGATTAAGTCCGATATTTATTATATTATATATGTATACATGTATATATGCATGTACGTATGAAGATAATTTATCTGTTAATGGTAAAGTTACCATGTAAGCGAGTGGATTTGTACAGAGGGTTGTTTAAATACTTCAGTGTATCATTATTTTTAATTTAAAGTTAAAGCAGTGGGACAAATATGATTTTGACCTGATGCTTTAATTAGGAGCCCATAAAAAAGTGTTACATCTCGTTACCTAGTAATTATGCAAGCTACAGTGCCTTGCACACCGGAAGACAGCATGTTGAAACACTTCTAGTGTACTGCTACAGAAGTAGTCACAGCGATGGTATTTTTCTGGGCGACCTCCTGAAAAATGTAGGTGCACCCACTCTAAAATTATGCGTCTACGTCTTCGCTTTATATATTCATAAAAATCTATATGTAACTAAGCGAATGTTGAAAACAATATCCGTAATTAAATAACGACCCTCGACATGTCACTCCTAATGGGTGTATTCTATGTTTCGCTAACTGAAAATCAATTATTCAGATGGGCTCGTCTCTCAGTTATACAAAACAGAGACAATATTAAAAGCACCATTGAGTCAAACGTTTTTAAGTAGTATGGTTTAATTTCACGTTCCGATATTGGTAAGATCGGTTTTGGTTTCTTGGTAGTTAACACACTTTTTATGTAAGGTTTTAATGAAAATTTCTTCCATACTAAACAATAATTTTTCTTTTATAAATAGTCGCAAGTTCAAATATTTATTAATTGAAATAAAATATTTGTTTTTCCTTATCAAAACAAAATTAGTTAAATACTAAGAGATCGAAATATGCACACTATTTAGTAGGAATGTTCGATCGACATACTTTGACACATTGTTGGCGATTTGCCAGATTTGATACAGCATTGCGGCTCAATATTGAATTTTAAAATGCCAGAGGCTTGTTTTTCCATTTAATTAATTGCCTCTCTACAAATTTATTAGCCTCTTAAGCCTAAAAGAACAATAGATCTGTGACTGAAATAACTCTAGTAAAGATGTTGTATTATTAATCTTCAGTCCTTTTTTTCTTTTACATTTAATAATTTAATAATATTACCCGAGGATATTTTTAAATTTCAGTATAAAAAAAAATAAATTCAAAAAAAGTAAATAATAAATTTGATTATCCTTAGGATTTAATATGACTGGGCCACTTATATTGTTTATAAATCAAATTTAAACTAAATAAAAACGCACGTACACACAAATGCACCAATAACCAGGTATGATGTTGAGAGAAGGTGAAAATGGAAAGTTTAATCAAACAAGCAAAATTTTAACCAAAAAATATGACTGACTTGAAATTGTATGTAATTATTTTGCGTAAAATAAGCCGGTGACAACGTGCCTTTTCCAAGACACAACCGCGTTTTTTTCCCACTGCATTATAAATCTATTACCTTTTAAGGTATTCGTTTACCAAAATTTCATGAAAGATACGTTATATAAAAGATTTTTTAAATACATTAACTTTTAAATAAACTTACCTTAAGAAAGCTTTGAATACGCCACAACTTTTAACGATTACATTTCACATTAAAATGGTTATTATGAGTTTTTCTTGAAACAAAAATATTTGTTGTGTTGTAGAACATACTTTACATTAATTGTTTATGGCTTTGGCAGCGTTTACAATTTAATCGCACGAGGTTGGGGTTTTTGTTGTCGGTTTTTTTTTCTTGAATAATGATACTAAATGACAGTCTCACACACAGATACACATCTATAATTTAAAACAAAAGAGAAACAAAATCGGAGAGCTAAAAGCAGAGCAACGAGGTAACATATACAAAAAAAATGGAGCCCCGAATGGAGTACCTCCACTTTTGGAGATATGAATTTATGAACATTACAAATTGTTTTGACCGGCTTTTGCAAATTTTTTGTTTCGGTATTCTTCAGGTAAATATCGGGTAATATGTAATGCACTAGGAAGTGTTTATATCGTGTGATTTATGAATTATGTGCTTCATAAATGAATGTTTAATATACAAGCAATTACTTCCCTTTTACATCGTAATATCGCTTACGCGACGATGACAAAGGACTTCAATGCCTGAGGTTAATTATTGTTTAGTAACAGCGTTTATAGAGAGATATTATACACACGGTAAAAAATAAATTTGATGCCAAAGGTATGGAAATTATAATTTATATTTTTAATTATCTAGTAAATATTTCAAGTTTAAACATTGTTCTTTCCTTAATTTTAGAAAGGTTTCCATAATCTAAAAAAACTGCTTCTATAGTTGATTGCTGCTCATAGTACGGGCTATCATACAAGCTTTTATTTACCAATGTTACCATTTTTTTTAACTTTTTAGACTTTACCTGTGACTTTGTCCGTATTAATTCCAAGAAAACTGTTAGAATTTTTTTGCAGAAAATTTGCCCTTAGAAAAGTCCCGTCAAAATCGGATCACGTAATGTAAACATTAGTCAGAACGAATAGACGGACCGTCAGACGGACAGAAAGACAAAGATTTACAAAAATACATATTTCGTTATTTGTAGCAGTTATGTTGGACAATGCAATATATTAAAAACCGAAATATTTATATTACAAACGCAGTCTAACTGTTGAAAAGTTATTTTATTTGCACAAAATAGGCATGATTGCCTTAGACATTGTGATGCACATAACATAAAAACAATAAACAAAACAATTTAATTCTTCCAACAACTGGACTGCGAAGAATGAGTAAGTCTTTTATAGGAGACTGTATATGTGTTTACAACAAAATCCTAGTAAACGTACAGAATTTAACTATTATTATTTGTAAAAGACTACGGATTTTATCGCGTTTAATTTGGTTTACAATTTTTCAGACGTTTTAAACACTTTACACGATCCATGGTCACGGGCAGACTGAGGTGTTGATAGTCTGTCAAAGTTTTTAACCTTTCATAATTTGACCATGGATCTTTATATAATATTTTTTTTTCCGTGAAGTGTAACTATTAATAAATTTAAAAAGTTAGTCAAAGAACGTTTCTGTTTTAGAGGTAATTTTGAGCGTTAATGCATTTTTAAATGATAAAACAGCTCGGTAATGGAATGGTAGCTCCAGGTTTTGTTTTAATATTGCATGACATGTTATGCCTTTAAATTGTTTGTATTTGTTTTTAAAAAATGACATAAAAATAGCCTGCTGAGTTTCTTACAACAATTCTTCTCAGTTTCCTTTTCCGAACCGGTGGTAACGAGTTTGACTATCAATAAACAGATGTAAACTTCTATATTGAATATAGATATTTGAATTTGATTTTATACTTTGCATAGATAAGCGTAACATATACAAAAAGAAATATTAATAAATAATTAAGTTTGATCGGGTTCAATGACCGCCAAATATATGTATTATACTATATCGATATATGATATTTAATATCAAAAGATATTTGACCTCTGAATGTGACTTTGAAGAGAAATATTTGCGCTCAGTCGAGACAATAAACGCTTCTATACGAATAAATATCGATTAAAGCTAAGACAGGGACAAAAGAGAAACTTTTTAAACGATAATAAATCGAAAATTATTTTGATACCAATCATAAGCTCGCCAAATATTTTTTTTATTCAGATTACAATACATGTACACCAACGATTGTTATTTTAATTATAATATCAAGAAAAGAAGAAAAGAAAAGACAGTCCTCTTAATTTCTTTCGCTGGTTCTTATAAATTGTTAAACTAGCTTAGCTAATTGAAGAACTTCTACATTGAGTTAAAATGTAATAGCGGCCGGGAGAGAAGTAATGAATAGAAAAAAATTGCCTTTGAAAAAGTTAACTAAAACTACGTCCTAATATTCTCTCCAAGTAAGAGTAGCAGTAAAAGAGAAACATCTGGATTGCGTAGGCTGCCTTCTCTCTCCTGTGCGGTTCAGCAGCTTCGAAAAGGATTATCATCGCTCTATCAAACAAAGGACTGTTACACTGGAGAGGCATTCATTCAGGCTGCTATTAAATGATCGGCCCAAATTCGCTACTCCCCCCCCCCATCCCATTGAGATTGCTTTATCTAAATATCTTTATAGGATAATTAAAATTAAAATAAAATTTAACGATCTATAATCCTTATAATCCCGTATGCATTACGGAAATTTAGTCAATTATCCTCGGAAAGGCTTATATTAAAGGATTATTTCAATTGTATCTTATTAAACTTTCTAAAGGTCTACCCGTTATTATTCATAGAATAAATAATCATTTACTTTGTAATGTTAATCTTTATAGAAAGGGTATTCGTTTAAATCAACTTTATAAAAATATATTATATCTTTTAATGCAGTGAAATGTATGGTATATATCCTGTGACTTCAAAATGTGAATTATTTATAGTGTTGAGTGAATATATTATATATATTATCCATTATTAAAAATTGTCATAACAAATTTTTTGTTGTTGAATATTGTGTGATGTTTTTAGTTATGGCACAGTAAAATATTTTTTATGATATATTTAATTATGTTACAATAATTTTTACGATATGTAAAATATTGTATAATATTTTTAATGTACCTTAGTTTCTTAATAGATATAATGTATTTAATTAAATTGATTTTGATATAAAAATACAAAAATATATTTTTGAACTTAATTCTAAATAAATATCGCCGTTGGGCGTTGGCAATAACAGAGGTGTAACAGAGCTTTTGTTAGAAGAAATTTATGACTTCGACTGTTTATATCACAGTTCTGTCAGTGTGACTCTTGAAAGGCTTTAAAACCTTGTTATAATTATAAAGTAATTAAATGCGATAAAATCCGTATAACTGTATCACTTACCAAGGAAGTCTATTTACAAATTCGTGGTTAAGTTACCACCAATTTTGATTAGACTCCCAAAATAAGTTTTCGTAAAAAAAAGGACTTTTACACAAAAAGTGACAGCTATTTTACAGATCTTATACACAATTACGTTTACAATACCAAGGTCAATTTGAACAGCAATATTTGGACAAAGTGTGGATATTTCATACGTATAATCGGCCAATTGTTTGGAAACTACTGAATTTAGCGCGTGACCATATCTATATCCCAATATCATTGGACGTGACTCAATTAAATAGTACGTGTGTACCTTCTTTTGTCTGACCCAATTTGTGGCCATATAATCCATAATCGATACGTATTATTGTCAATACGTGGCAATAATTGAATATTTTTCATTAAACAAATAGTAAAATTTATCTCTATATCAAATAAACGCTTTTTTTCTTTCTAAGCTCAAAATAAACAACAACAGGTGTTATAGAATTTTTATGTTTACTTATTACCTAACAATACTTAATATTCATGTTAATTATTGACGTATAAAAGTCCTATTTTCGAAAATATTTTTGACGATAACTTGCAAATTAATATTTCTATAGTTATTGTCATAGTATCAACACCATAACAATTACAGTTTATAAATTTATACTCAGAATAGATTAACAAAGTAACTCGTAGGAACGAAGTGCTATTCCTAGTTTACCCAGTAAATACGATATCTACGGCGCCCCTCAAGCCGGAACACAACAGTGTTTTCAAATTACTGCTTTGCGGCGGATATATACTCCACGGTGGTACCACCCGAGACGGCCCCCGGTAAAAAAGGGGATCCACCAACTCTATAACACAAAATAACAAAATGTTAATTCAGATAAATCTAAATCACATGCAAGACGTCTGGCATCTGAACTTTACAACCCAAAGGCTAAACTGCATTCAAAGGGTGAATTAATTGTCAGTAATTGAAGGGTCTAATTGCCTCCGTAGCGTAGTGGTATGGGCGTGTGCTTTAGAAACCGGAGGTCGTGGGTTCGAATCCTGCGGGGACTCAACAAATTTTCACTGTTGTTTCCTAGTTGGTTAGGGCAATTTGGGCCGATCACTCAATTGTCTGAAAAGTAAGATGATCCATGCGTCGGATGGGCATGTAAAAATTCGGTCCACCCACCAACCCGCATTGGACCAGCGTGGTGGGATACGGTCCAAAACCCCCCGATGGATAGGGGTGTTTTAGGGGAGGCCTTTGTCCAGCAGTGGACTATTACAGGCTGATAAGATGATAAGAAATGAAGGATCTGACATCTTAAAAGGACTGCCAAAGGTGATTTTGATAACCGAGACCGTCTTTTTACACTCCTATCCGATGCAAGGATAATCTTTCTTTACAGACAATTTGGTAATCCACCCATATTGTTCTATCAAACCAGAACACATCGGTAAAACAAAGTTATTGTCTTGTGGGATTCGAAGCCACGACTTTCGGATTATAAAGCAAGGGCTACTACTGTTAGGGCAAGGAGGCGGCTAAATTAAAAAAAAAACTAACCTTTCAGTTGATTTATTACTAATACTTGTAATTTCTTATTGTCGTTGCTTATTTATTGCAAAGTTATGTGGAATTTGTTACAGCGATTAACGTGTTTTGTAAGCTGAATGATAACATTCGCATTTCGTTACACAAAGACTAACCAATTTGGAAACATGAATATTCGGAGAGCGATTCACCAGTTATTTCAGAGATTCAGATATTCTTATAATATACTGTAAAAAAACGAACAAATGAATGTCTAGTAAAAATAAATAGATATTCTTGTGGTAAATTTGACGATCTACAAAAAAGGTCTGAAATGATTTTTCGCTAAGTTTACTCGTTTAAAAGTTATTCGAGGTTAAAGTTTAACCTCAAATAGTTGATGATAACTTTTACAATTTTTTATTCTCTATCACAAAATAATGGCTCAAAAATATAAAATATCTTAGTTTTCGTAAATCATTTATTCATTTTATTTTACAAGGTCCAACGAAAATAAAATGAATAAATGGCATAAATCTGTGATATTTTTCAAAATATAATAATAATGATATAACTCCAACGAGCTAATACAGAACATACTCCATAAGATATTTTTGAAACGCTGAGCATAAAAAGCTGAAATCACTTAGCAGCAGGTGCAATATATTTGCTTTTAGCTAACTTCGCTCTTAACAACAACAACAACAATCATCAGCCTGTTTTAGTCCACTGCTGGACATAGGCCTCCCCTAATACACCTACCCATTAGGGGTTTGGACCGTATCCCACCACGCTGGTCCAATGCGGTTGGTGGGTGGACCGACTTTTACATGCTCATCCGACGCATGGATCATCTTACTTTTCAGACAATTGGGTGATCGGCCTAAATTGCCCTAACTAACAGGAAACAACAATGAAAAATTGTTGCGTCCCGCAGGATTCGAACCCACGACCTCCGGTTTCTAAAGCACACGCCCATACCACTAGGCTACGGAGGTAGTCGCTCTTAAAGGTACTCCAAAATGTGATCCATCATAAAGTTTTGGCATTTTTTTGCAAGTTTGGTTTTGGATTTACAATAAAAATCCGACTGAAGAAACAAAATATTTGACTTGAAAGACAAAAGAATATTAATCATGAAAAGGCTCAAAAAATAGGCATTGTGTTATTACAATTAAAAAACATCCAAATTTTAATAGAGTCGTAGTATGTTATTTCCTCATATTAACAATATACATACTTGTCTATACGATTTATGCTTGTTATAAAGTTTACAAATAATTATCAATGAAAAATATTATAATTTTTAAAATTAACTATTAAGGCGTCTTTTACAAAAATCACACCCTAAATGATCCTAGCTGTATAAAAGCGTAGATATTTTATTTTGATGATGCCTGAAATCGTAACGAAACCATTTTTGAAATCAAAAAAACGAGTAAGCAAAAGGAAAACATAAAAAATTATTGGATTATTATTGCGAGGTCATGAGATGACTACGAGGGTGAACCGTTATAAAAATATATGGGCAGGACGATTATTTCGTAGTTAGTGGTAAACAGTATCACTAAATGTAAGGCAAATAACAATTCATTTTGAAAAATTGGTTATTGAAATGCTTAAGACATATGTTTAAAAAATATTAGATGAATTAATAATTATTTTTCAGTTCATAACGGTTTTAAAGGTATTTGGTTAATAATAAATCATAAGCCCTTGAAAAACAACTGCCTCCATAGCCTTGTGATAGAGGCGTGTGCTTCAAAAACCGGACGTCGTGGGTTCGAATTCTGCGGGGACTTTTCAAAAAAAATTTGGGACAAATTTTCATTGTTGTTTCCTAGTTGGTTATGGCAATTAGGGCCGATCAACCAATTGTCTGAAATGTAAGATGATCCATGCATCGAATGGGCTTGTAAAAAGTAGGTCCTATCACCATCAACCTGCGTTGGACCTACGTGGTGTGATATGGTCCAAAAACCCCCTAATGGGAAAAGCGTGCATTACGGGAGGCCTATGTCCAGCTGTCGACTATCACAGGCTGATGATGATGATGAAACCTTTGAAAAAAATCATTATGAGGAGATCAGGCTTAGGACAAAATTTTTGACAGACTTTCCAAAAGAAGGAGGTGCTTAATTCGAAGCATATATTTTTGCTTCATATACTACCTCATTGCCATGACCCTAGTGCTACGATTTCGTTTATTTATTCTTTAAACTATAGATATTAGCTTACAATAAATTTTTAAAATTATTTTTTGATATGTAGTTTAATAGATATTTCGAAAAAAAATTACGGCACCAATAAGCGCAACCTTGTGCGATTAAATTGCAAACGCTGCCAAAACCGTAAAATACACATAAAGTATTATTTACATATTTGTACTACTTGAATTGGTCTACAATAAAGATTTTGCACATTCAAAGCTTAATTATGATAATACAGGTTAAGTTCACAAAACAGTTATTGCATTAAATAAATCTTCACTCTATGTACATACTTGTCATAGATAATATTTTGATGAAATAAAAGCTTAAAAGTAACAGAGATTTAAAATGCGGTTGAAGAAAACGCGGCGCAATTTCGTACGGAGAGCACGTTGTTACCTGCTTCAATTGCGTAAAATAGATATACGCTGGTAGAATTCGGTCATATTTTATGTTTTAATTTCACTTGTTATTATTACATCCCTATCCGACGCACGGATCATCTTACTGTACTGACAATCAGGTGGTCACCCTGCATTGCCATGACTAACTAGGACACAACAAGGAAAATTTATTCAGTCATCGCAGGATTAGAACCCGCTACCACCGGTTTCTAAAGCACACGCCATTAGCACTAGGCTACGGAGGCAGTGCATTCAAAGTACACGTTAGATAATTAAACATACGTCATTAACATTTTTTTTATTTTTTACTCTATATCGTCATTACTTTGTATTTTCTCTTTTTGTACTTGTTATCTTTTTGCAGGGGTTAAATTAAAATGGCTTTGTTGTATTAAATGGAGCGGCCGACCTCATTCGAACCGAACAAAAACCGCTGACTGGCCAACTGTGAAGATAAACGCGTTGTCAATTGTAAAACAAGGAAAAAGCAATTAATAAAAGAGTGCGATGTCATTTTCGGTTCATGGTTAAAATACTGTCATTTTCATGTCATGTTATGTCAGGGATGTGATCTTAAGCATAAATAATAAAAATATATCATTAGGTTTTACAGTTTTCAGTTTTTAATTTAAATAATAAATAAAAGGATACAAACATTGTGTTTAAATAGGTGGTTGTTATTTTTGCAACAACGGCACCTGGACAAATAATTATTAAATGAATAACCTATAATTGTGTATCGGGTAGAACAACTGTGTTTAAAAATCACTGTGATGTTAGTCCTTAGTTCTTCAAATGATTAATAATTCATCTCAAATTCCCGCGTCTTCTGAAATGTACATGAAGTGCTGAAATGAATTAACGAAACGCTTGCTCTTCAGCAAACTGTCTCCATCAAATGTGCATCAATTAAATTCACTAACTAAATAAAACTAAATTGCTATTTACATATAATGTTCTTATAAATATTTTATGAAATTATGAGGAAACAAGTGTAATTTTAAACAAACAGTATATAAACATTTTGCACAATAAAAGCTGTGGTTTCCGCCACTGCATTTTAAATCTCTAATATCTTTTAAGGTGTTCATTTAATTAAAATATTATGTTCGACAAGATTCATTCACATAGAATAAAGATTTTTTTAATGCTGTAACTTTAATGTAAACTTACCGTACCTTACCTTAACTTACCTTAAACACGAAATTACAATTTTTAACAATGTTTTACATAAATATGTCATGGGAAATCCAAGAAATTTCATCGCCGCTTACGCCTTATTTTTTATTTTTAATGGGGTTGCGAGTAATTGCTTAAAGTAAACATTTAGTGCTTGAATGTAAAATTATATAAGATATAGACTTTTTAATACATAACAAGTGTGTGTATGTATATTTTTGTTCATATTTTATAAATTTTATATTTTCCATTTTTATATCTCAATGAAATGTAAGCTAAATATCAAATCATTCATTCATTCATCATTTATCATCAGCCTGTGATAATCCACTGCTGGACATAGGCCTCCCCTAATGCACTCCTTTCCATTAGAGGGTTTTTGGACCGTATCCCACCACGCTGGTCCGATGCGGGTTGGTGGATGGACCAACTTTTTACATGCCTATCCAACGCATGGATCATCTTACTTTTCAGACAATTGGGTGATCGGCCCAATTTGCCCTAACCAACTAGCAAACAACAATGAAATTTGTTGAGTCCCAGCAGGGTTCGAACCCACGACCTCTGGTTTCTAAGCCACACGCCTATACCACTAGGCTACGGAGGCAGTTAATATCGAATACTTTAGTGTAAAACAACATTGTTGTTTCCTAATAATTTAAACGATTACTTTACAAAATCAGACTCGTATATACATGCATGTTTTGAGGTCTATTTGTCAAGGCTTAATTGAAATCTTTGTGGCATTAAATCGAGCGGTCGGCCTCATTCGGAACGAACTAAACCACCAACCGACCGTCTATAAAGTTAAGCCCGTCGGAAATTGTATTACGTAAAATAAATAAATACTAAAAACAGACGAGGCTCTTAGTCACACAGTGCGCTCGTAGTTTGGATCGACCGGACAAGCCTGCCGATCCCCTGCTACCTGCGCCGTCCGCTTGGCCCACCCGTGCACGCCTCCCGACGCCGTCCAAGGGCAGAAACAAGAAGCTCCGTTTCGCCGTGCAACATGCAGTGCTAGTGATAGTGCTAGTGTGCCGGTGTAAAGTGTCGACGCGTTAGGCGTACGCGCCTGAGCGCAAAAAGCTGTAGCCGTCTGGTCGAGGTGAGTCGTTCCGATTTTGCTATCAATTTAAATTTTCCTTTTACAGCGTTCAGACACACTTCTGTTGAGATGTAGGGACCCTTTAACTCTAGTTTTGTTCTTAAAGCCCGTCACACCGTGATTTTAATTAAATTACGCTACACACTCACGTGGTGATTATTAGAATCAATTTAACGTCGCTTGCTGCACAGGCAGCAGCGTAGGTATACACCTAGCGCTCTTAAAGCGCTAGAGTTTTCAAACGCTTAGGTTTACACCTCCCTGCTCACTGGGGCGGGAGGGTAGAACACAACCCCGGCTTCACCGGGGTGCTTCAACGTTGTAAATTTAACATCTATTAAAATTAGAATCAAGCATGGATTCAGCCACCTAAGTGACCTAGGCCTCGACTTCGAGGACCTTAGAATCGTCCGCTCGGCGGACACGGTCAGTGCCATCCGCGAGGGCCCTCACCGCCAAGGGCCAAATCCATTATAAGCGCACACCATGCTCAACGCGAGCAACCACACCACATCGGAAAAGTGTCCTCCATCCATTCGGCACACCATCCCCGCTAATATCATCTCAAACAACCGACTCCGAAATGGAGCCGATCAATCCCGTCCGGTCACGAGGACGAAGACGGGAGGGTTCCTGCCGGTTGTTCGCGCAAGAAAGCGCAAGGCAGGGCCTCCTCTACATCACAACCCGCCACCTAAGGCGCCAAAAGCGTCGGCGGAAATTTATCGGCCCCTAGGCCAACAAACATCGGCCACAGAGCCAAATGCCGCCTCACGGCAATCCATTCAGAGCCGCCTCACGGCCAACAACATCAGCCTCATCAGGCAACCACTTGCTGCTTCACAGCAACACCATCCCTAGCTTCACAGCAACCACCGGCTGCCTCTCAGCCAGCCATCAATCCCACTAGGATAAGAAACCCGCCGATTTATATTCGGTCGAAGGAGAAATGGCTAGATTACGGTCCGCGCTGTCCAACAAATTTAAATTCACAGCGCGACTCGAGCCAGGGCATTAAATTGCAACTGAGAACAGTGACGCACACTGTCAAGTAACGTCGTATCTTTTAAAGAACGACTATTATTGACACACATACGCGCTCCCGAAGAAGCGCGTACTTGACAGTCGTCAAAGGATGCGAAGGAGATGCCCACAGAGGACATCTATAACTTCATTAGGGACAAAACATCCCAATATACTCGGCCTTCCGCCCAGCTCCACCCAAAAACTAAAAAGCCTTTTAATGTGGTCCTTCTGACCCCAGAACGCTCCACGAGGGCAAAAGGTGTACGATCTACACCTACATATGCGACATAAGTCGCATCACTTTCCACGCGCCACACTCAAATGGCCTTCCTGCGCAGTGTCATAACTGCCAAAATGTACGGGCACTCGGCCTGTAACTGTCACGCACGCCCTCGCTGGTCAAATGCCTTGGTGACCATGGCATCCTGATTGCCCTAGACCCCGAGATAGGAAGTACTCACCACGTACGAACCGCCGGCATGCGAAACTGCTGCAAAGCCTGGCCACACGGCCAATTATCTGGCTGCCCCAAGGCACCCAAGCGCAAACCGCCACCACCTTCATCCATCCCAAGGCGCCCCAGGTGCCTCCTACTCCTTCCCGCCCTCCGACCTATTCCGGCGTGGCAACCGCAACAAGCGGCCCGCGCAGCGCCCCAATACCGCGTGGCAACAACAACAGCAACCGCAGGTAGCGCCGAGCGCCCCGCGTGGCGCCGCACCAAAACAAGCGCCCGCGTAGCGCCCGACAGCTTGCTAGCCAAGCAATGGCAGCAACCTTGGAAACATTAGCCGACATACCGACTTCGCAGAGCCGATCGTCTAACCGCAGAGTCTCGACGCCGTCGTCGGAAATTTCGGAGCCCGTCTCGCCATACTTCGCAGATAGGCAATTAGTCGACTTAATTACGGGACGTAAATGAATAATACGCCCATACTTAAATAATAGAAACGGCCCGGGCCGTCTAAAGCCACGCGCAGTTAACATTTTATTTTCAACGTAAACGGTCTCGCGGATAAAAGACGAAATCTCAGAATTTCTACGCGAAAACGACGTCGACATTCTACTGGTGCAGGAGACGTCTCAAAGCCCGGAAGAGGAGATCCGAAAATAGCTAACTATAACATCATAAGAAATGATCGGGCCGGCGCTTCGCACGGCGGCACGCTCATTTATTATAAAAAGTCCCTGCACTGTGTAGCAATCGACACGCCGTCGACGCTAACGCACTTAGAAGCCTCGGTCTGTAGGTTAGCCATGACAGGACACGCACCAATCACCATAGCCTCGGTCTACTTACCATGTAGAAGCTCTTCCGAGATAACACAATCCGACTTCGAGACGCTATTCTCCCTAGGAGGCGCCGTCATTTTGGCAGGCGACTTCAATAGCAAGCACACCCGATGGAACAGTTACACAACCAACTCGCGAGGTGCAGCACTAGATGCACTATCTGAAGAACTTAACTTCAGTATCGTAGCTCCGCTTGAACATACGCACTACCCGCAACTGGTAGGCCAGATCGGATGTGCTTGATATTGCCCTCCTCAAAATGTCAATCTCACTTTAGAGGTATAGAGGTCATAGAAGATCTAACCTCCGATCATCGCCCAGTCATCCCTCAAACTAGGACCGCCTGACTCCCAAAATATCCAAAACCAAAACTATAATTGACTGGCGCAAACTGAAATGTCAGCTAGACAGCACTTGCTCACCGCACCTAGATGCCATACCCAAAGTCCTGCACAGTGCTAATGACGCGAATCTCGCCTGCTCATGCGCTCAAGACATGTCCAAAGTGTTGTCGAGGCCTCCTCGAAGCTAGTCCCGGTGGTGGAAAACCCCGCTGGGCCTGCCAAACGACATTAAGGACCTCTTGCGACGCAAGAGGGCTGCGATCCGTGCCTACGATTGGTATCCAACCGAACGGAACGGAGAAGTTACGCGCCTTGAACATCAGTCCAAGACGCGCATAGCTGAATTCAGGAACGATCGGTGCGATACAGATCTAAGCAACATGCACCCATCCCATCAAGCCTTCTGGCAACTTCCCAAAAGCCTAAAGGGCGGAATCGGAACCCCTCCGATGCCGCCTTTATCCCATCCTAACCTTCCTGATGCTCCTCAGCGTTTCTCGACGAAGAAAAGCCGAATGTCAGCCGACAGCCTCGAGGCACAATGCACGCCTAGCACTCAACCGATCGACGCCGCTCACCGCCAAACGGTGGAGAGCGAGGTCGAGCGGTTGTCTCAACTTCCTCCTCGCGATGTAACTTCACCGGTGACCGGAAGCGAAGTCAAGTCGATTATCAAAAATCTCAAACCTCGGAAAGCCCCGGGCACCGACGGAATAACCAACCGCGTCATCAAAATCCTACCGGAACATATAATTAACTTCCTAGTCCTAATTTATAACGCAGCTCTTTCCAAGGGTATTTTCCCAAACACTTGGAAGGACGCTAGTTATAGGGTTCCTCAAACCTGGCAAACCACCCGCACTTCCCAGTTCTTATCGTCCCATTAGCCTCCTAAAGGGTTTCGAAAAATATATGAACGACTTGTCCAAGCCCGCTTATTAGATTTTATGAAATCTAAAGGCTCCTACCCCTATTCAATTCGGTTTTCAAGCCAAACAATCTTGCACTAATCAAATTCACCACATCACGGAGAAAATTAAAGTCAGCTTAATACGAGGTCATCACACGGGAGCGCTTTTCCTCGACGTGGCGAAGGCGTTCGATAAAGTATGGCACGGAAGGGCTTATATAGTTATATAAGCTCGGCGTGCCAGACCGTCTCGTTCTCATCATACGAGACTTCCTCGGGAATCGAACATTCCGATACCCGGACCGTGCCAGCGCACCCCAAGGCTCCGTATTAGGACCAATCCTTTTTACATTATACACTAACGACATCCCACAACACCGTCTTCTAGACACCGCCTTATTCGCAGACGACACCTGCATATACTCAACCAGTAGATGTCCTATCCTAGTAAGTCAAAGACCAACCAGGCCAATATCCTAGGGAATGGTTCCGGAAATGGAGAATAGAAATAAATCCTTCCAAAAGCGCGGCCATTTTGTTCACGCGACGAAACCTCGTCCTCCTTCCAATGTCCGACTCCTAGATTGCCCTATCCCTTGGGCAAACAGACCAAATACCTCGGGGTAATCTTAGACAAATCCTGACATTTGGCCCGCACATAACGCGGGTCAAAAACAGAGCTGGCCTACGTCTTAGGTCGACTATTTCCTTAATAAACTTAAAAGCAAGTTTCTCTGCGCAATAAGGTGTTTTATACAAGACAGTCATACGTCCAATCTTAACATATGCCAGTCCTGTCTTTGCACATGCAAAACAATCACACATTGACAAGCTTCAAGTTCCTACAAAACAGATTCACGCAGGGCCACTGGTGCGCCGTAATATCTGCGCAACATTGACCTGCACCTGGATCTGAAATTGCCCACTATCAAACAATATCTAAAACAGGCATCTATCCGATATTTCGACTCGGCTTCGCAACACCCAAACGATCAGTTCGGAGCGCCGCCGCTTACGAACCAACAATTTCACTCGCTAAAAACGACGTCCATCGAAGAGCGCGAAACGCGATAACGGATCCGGACGATGAGACTACAATCGTGCAAGCACGTTTAAACTCATTACGAACACAACTTGTCCTCGCTGTCGAGGACAAACTAGTACACTCGACAACAGATATCGGCACGTACCAGGCCGATTCTCACCAACCATAGGGCGGTTAAAAATCTTCCATTAATAAGTCCTAAAAAGCAATTATCGAGCTGAGGTTCGGCCCACCGGGGCGCCCTCGATAAATATTGCTAACGGTATAGGCATGGACCTGACCAGCGGCTGATCGAGCTGAGGCTCGGCCCTTGGGCACCTCGATCAAGCCGCTTACGGATAAAGAGTAGCCTGAGCCGAGGTCCCCTTCAGGGTCCCTCGGAGCTAAGCCACAGAATAGAGGTGAAGTCTGTGCACGCTTAAAGTTGCACAGCCCCTCGAACCCGACGGGTTGTAGCGGTTAACTCCACCAACGTGAGTCATCCGTAAATAAAAGAGGCTTTAGACAATGCAAAAATGAAATTAATAAATGGCATAAATCTGTGACATTTTTCAAAATAGAATAATAAAAAAAAACCTGCAAAAAGCTAATAAAGAACGTGCTCCCTCAGATATTTTGAAGCGATGAGCATAAAAAGCTAGAATCACTCGGCAGCAGGTGCAATATATTTGCTCTTAGCTAACTTTTCCTCTTAAAGGTACTCCAAAAAGTGATCCATCATAAAGTTTTGGCTTGGCACTTTTTTCCGGTTTGGTTTCGGATTTATAATAAAAATTCTTCTGGAGAAACATAATGTCTGACTTGAAACTCAAAAATCGCAACAAATAGGCATTCACACACACACATCATCAGCCTTTGTTAGTCCACTGCTGGACATAGGCCTCCCCTAATACAGCCCTATCCATTAGGGGTTTGGACCTATCCCACCACGCTGGTCCAATGCGGGTTGGTGGTGGACCGACTTTTACATGCCCATCCGACGCATGGATCATCTTACTTTTCAGACAGTTGGGTGATCGGCCCAAATTGCCCTAACCAACTAGGAAACAACAATGAAAATTTGTTTGTCCCTGCAGGATTCGAACCCACGACCTCCGGTTTCAAAGCACACGCCCATACCACTAGGCTACGGAGGCAGCAACAACAGGCATTGTGTAGTTATAATTAAAAAACATCCATATTTCAAAAGATACGTTGTACCTTACTTCCTCATATTATAAATAAAAGAGTGTTGATTAGTAGAAAATTTACAATTTTGATCATTGAAAAATAATTTTTGGCATAAGGAACTTAGGGTTTAGGCGATTTTTACAGAAATCTAAACCTAAATGATCCTAACGGAAAGGTATGAAAGCATAGATGTTTTAAATTGATGATGTCTGAAATCGCAAAGAAACCGTTTTTGAAATCATAAACGAGTAAGCAAAAGGAAAACATAAAAAAAATTTTGGATCATTAGTGAAAGGTCACAAGATAACTACGAGGGTGAACCGTTATAAAAAGTAATGGGCAGGACGATTATGTCGTTTGAAATAATTTTTATATTTTTCGGTATGTGATACATACTGAAGCTGAATCAAATATCAATTACTTTTGAAAAATTGGTTAGTTTTAATGCATAAACCCTTTTAATTATTTAAAAATCTTTCGCGGCTTAACTAATTGCGGGTAAATTTATATTTCACCGTTAACAACGGTAGTAAAAGTAGTCGGTTTATAATGAATCAGCCTATAAAATAAATGGTCGGTAAAAAACAATCGTCCCTTTGTTAAGAGTTTTATGTCGAATATGTTATTTATAATTTATATTTACATCTAATATGTTTTATTCTGACAAAACAGAGATATCATTACGTTAAATGTGCATGTACAACAATAACGTTTATTTTATAATACGGTCAGTAACCCAATATACAAAAGGGCTTACCTTATATCATAATCATCATTAGCAGCCTTTGTCCGTAGCTACATTCATCAATTATTTTCTTGCATTTCCACGAATACCTACTACACGTAACTTAATTTTTCTAAATTGTCTGAGACAAACATTCCTGACTTTTTAATTTTTTTTAATTTATAAAATATTTTACAAATATTGTTTCCACTATCGTCGCCCATTAAAAATGACCTCTACAATCAGATATTACTATAGAATTAAACAACTTCATAGAAATCCATTTTTTATTATAGCATAAAAAATATTAAAGAAAAGTGCATTGTTATAGAGTTTCGCATTTATAAAATTATTTTCTATTTTATTCAAAGTACACGGCTAATTAAAGTAAAAGAACATATTATATATTTAAGCTTAACTTACGTCACTAACATCTTTTTTTATTATTATGCTATATCGTCATGGCTTGGTATTTTCTCTTTTAGTACTTGTTGTCTTTTTGCTGGGGTTTAATTAAAATGGCTTTGTTGTATTAAATGGTGCGGCCGGCCTCATTCTAACCGAACAAAAACCGCTGACTGGCCAACCGTAAAGATAAACGCGTTGTCAAATGTAAAACAAGGAAAAGTAATTAATAAAAGAGTGCGATGTCATTTTCGGTTCATGAATAAAATACTGCCATTTCCATGTCATGTCATGTTGTGTCAGGGATGTGATTTTAAAGCATAAATAATAACAAAATATCAGTAGGTTTTACAATTTTTTAGTTTTTAATTTTATAATAATTATTATACAATAGGATACAAACATGGTGTTTAAATAGGTGGTTGTTGTTTTTTGTTGCAACGGTACCTAGGACAAATAATTGTTAAATGAATAACCTAACATAATGTACATGATAATTGTGCATCGGGTAGAACAACTATGTTTAAAAATCACTGTGATGTTAGTCCCTTAGTTCTTCAAATGATTAATAATTAACCTCAAATTCCCGAGACTTCTGAAATGTGCATGAAGTTCTGAAATGAATTAACGAAACGCTTGCTCGTTAGCTAACTTTCTCCATCAAATGTGCTTCAAAATGATATTCACTACGAAGTTTCAATAATTATTCTCCTTTGTAAAAAATAAGGTTTTCTATTTACATGTAATGTTCTAAAAATGTTTTACAAAAACAAGTGGAATTTTAAACAAACAGTATGTAACCATTTTGCACAATATAAGCGTGGTTTTCGCCGCTACATTTTAAAGCCCTAAAATATTTTTAAATATTCATTTAATCAAAATGCTATATTTGACAAGATTTATGCACATAGAATAAGAATTTTTTAGATGCAGTAACTTTTATGTAACCTTACACTACTTTACCTTAACCTACCTTAATTATAATATTGCAATTTTTAACACTGTTTTACATAAATATGTCATGGGAAATCCGTGATATTTATATATAATGATTTAATCCCCGTTTACTCTTCAATTCAATATTTCTATTGTGGTTGCAAGTTAAAGCTTTAAGTAAACATTCAGTGCTTGAATGTAAAATTAAATTATAGAATTAAAATAACAATTTGAAGGTATCAACACTGAAGTAAAATTGTTCCATTAAATCGAGTGGTCCGTGGAAGGCTTACTGCTAAGGAGGAAACCCACACACTGGGCGGCTATAATGATACACGTATCGACAATTTTGTTACAAAACATAATTATTAAATACGTATATATATACGTAATACGTAACGAAATGTGCTTTAAACCTTAATTACGCAAGTATTACTCTTTATTAAATAAAAGGAATTAACAGTCCTTTTATCGCAATTATTTTCTTTCGTATATCGAAAAGCAGAAGTAAAAAAGGACTTGAACACATTTATTACATGTTCTCTAATAAAAAAAACCAAAGTACTTTCAAACCTAAGGCATGATAATCCTTAAGGCTATATACAAATCATTTAAGGATACCTCTCTACATAAAAATAAACATACGTTTATAACATTAGTAAACATTTACATTTGTTTCGAGAAGCAGAAAAGTTAGCCAAAATTGTGTTCACATTTTCTTTGATGCTCAAATCTTGAAATGGTTAATATTATTTATATTTTACATTTTGTCTAAAACGTTTAGATATTTTGTACACAATCGGTCAAATTCACATTACGGTAGATATATATATTGCGTTTTTTTTAACAATACTCAGTTGTCAAAGTGCTTCACAATGTTATCAACTATAAAGTTGTACTTTTACTACGTATTCACGATACTTTTTTTGATACGCATGAAGCATTTTGACTAAAAAATATAGCAATTATCAATAAAAATCGAACTAAAAGCACAGATTGTTAGTTTGGTTCATAATTTTTATAACTCTCCGTATTTGTTAGTATTATTAGTTACTCGATACATCATTTAGAAAGTTTTAAACGGTGACGGCTCTTGTTAGACGAATACCTAGATGAACTACAACAAAAAATATAAAAAAATAAAAACAGAAGAAATGGCAAACTCGTTAGCTTGCAACATAACTTTTATAAATAACCATATTATATGCTACCACTACACTTTACTTGTATAGTTTGATAAGCGCATCATATAATTTCTTAATTAAGTAATGTATTTGCCAGCAAGAGTACCATGCTGTACATAAATGTACACGTTTAATCCGAATTTTGGCCGTTATTCATATAAGGCACTATGTTAGTTCATTTCAACTGCCTTGACATAATTAAACTTTTCTCATATTTCATCGTAATAACGGACATGAAAATATTTTACAGTCACGATTACCAAAAACTGAAACGAAAACTTTTTGTGAAAAGTTTGGTGCGTGAACATGCATAATGATGCTCAAAAGATAATGAGAAATCGAGACGTGTCACGGACTGTCTGGTATTTTTAAAATAAGGTAATAATTACTTATAAATTTCATATAAATTTTTTATTCGAATTAATACTATTTCTACGCTTCAGGATTATTAATGATTGCAAATCCTGAAATGTTTTTTGGAACGTTTTCGTTAAAAGCAGTTAATATGAACGCAGTTATCATTACATTAGTTTTTTATTGGAATTCGGCAACGTCCATGACAAAATTTTTGTGTTTAAGACCGTAATCGTAATAAATTTGTCTGTTTAAATTTCTTGTTAATAGTGAATATTTTGTCCAATGTTTGACTAATGCACATTGAAATTCCTAATAAAGTAAACATATACTTAATATTAAACATTATTAATTACTTAAATTTTAATTCATTCTTAATTATTTAATTTAGAGTTTAACTAATATTTTTAGGTGTCTTTTGTTTATTTTTAATTACAGTATTACTACCATTTATTCAACTTTTTACTATTCTTTACTTACAATTATAACTTATATTACTTTATCACAAAAAACGATAAGCGTTTCAATTTTAAACATAAGTAAAATTATAATGAATCCATTTATAAATTCATAAACGTGTAAGCGAAAAGCAAACAAAAGTTATGACATCATTAGTAAGAGGTTACGATACGAGCCCAGATCGTAATGAAAATTTAAGGGCAGCTACGATTTTATCGTTATGATTTATTTTAATATTTGCAGGACAAAATAGTTTTCACTTGTATAGTGGCTACCTTTTTAATTTTGTTTCTTACCTTGAATCCCATTGATAAAAATATTTGAGAAAACTCTGACTGAGTACCGACATCTTTAAAATTATCTGAAAAAAGTTTAATTCTAAGTCACAAAAAGAATTTCTTAGTCACAGAAAGAGCCGTAGCTTATAAAAAAGAAACATTATTTTATTAAACTTAACCATTAAAAGTTGTTATTATTAGACAAAGAATATTTTAGCACGAAAATACAGTACAAGGTACAGTTTTTACATTACTCTAATAAAAGATGGACATCCATATTTATAAAAAAGGATTAATAACGAAAAATAAAAGCTTTCTACAAATATTTGTCCATTTATGTTTGTCGTAGTCAACAAGTTGTGATGTCATTAAGTGCTAAAAGACGAGAAAGTTACACGTCATAGTAAGGTTTCACACACAAACAAATATTTGTATTTAAAACATAGGTAAAATAATGATTTTTTTCTAATTCTTACATCCATTTACAGCGTCAATATTAACTAAACGGATAACAAGGAAATTTAACATTTTATCAAAAAAGAAAACCAGTATATGGGATTATATTACAATTATTATGTTACTTTAATAACTTATACGTTCTTGCAACTTATAGTAGTTAGGTTTAATGATTAAGTATTTTATTCAATCAAAAATCTATGTCCAAAGTGTGATAAGACAACGCCTTATTCTGGTTTTATAATAGTTTAAAAAAAAATAAATAAAAAAGGTGTAAGAAAATCAATTAACAGTTCATTCCAAACACACTAGTGTATTTATTATCACTTTAATCGTTACAAAAAGGAGCATTTGTTTAAAGTTTACGACCCAATTTAATCAAAAAATATATCATGAATTAATATTTCATTTTAATTATTTCTTTTATTCACGCGATTATTATACATATCAAATCCACTAATTTACGGATTTTTCGCGTTACTTAAATATATTTATTCCCGACGTTTCGGATTCTTTCCAGCATCCGTGATCACGAGCAGACTAAGTTGGTATATGTCTGTATCTCAATGTTTTGGAATAACCTTCAGAGTTTTTATTTAAAAAATTTTATTTAATAAATATATTTAAGTAACGCGGAAAATCCGTAAATTAGTGGATTGATATTTCATTTTAGTGATATTTACTACGTACTACTTTTATAGTCTCTGTTGCCCATTCTTTTAAATGAGAGCTAAATTAAAAAAAAAAACATACGTGTTTGTAGTTGTCCATTTGTCAGCATTTAATTTAAATCGTTTCGCTATATTAAATGGAGCAGTCGGCCTCATTCGAACCGAACAAAAACCACCGACTGGCCAACTGTAAAGATAAAGGCGTCGGCAATAGAAAAACAAAGAAATAGAATTAATTAAAATGTATGATTTTCTTTTAGTTCATAAATGAAATATTTAAATTTTATAGAGACGTTCTTTAAGATAAATAGGATATAAATGAATTATTCATTAGCTTTTCAAGAAATTAATATGATATCAACAGTAAATAATATAATAAATATTTCAGCAATACCATCAATAACACAACACCATCTAGTCCCAAACTAAGCAAAGCTTGTACTATGGCAACTAGATGACAGATATATACAAAAAAATACTTTTCATTTTTAAAAAGATACTTATTATTCAGATACAAACACCCAGTCACGAGTAAAACACTACGTTCAGCACACAATATTTTTCCCTTTGTGGGATACGAACCCACACCCTTTGACGCAATTGTCAGGATCACTAAGCACTACGCTAGGCGGGTCGTTAATATAGTATATTGGTTAGATACTGGGTCTAGCCTCAAGTATATAACAGTTTTAGTATTGTTTTTTTTAATTTGTTTATATATGAGAGAGCAGGGCGTGTACCTGACAGTAAACTTCACGCCATTCCTATATGTATCGTAGTCGACGCAAAGCCGCATGACGTTCTGAGACATAAGATGTTACGTCTCGTTTATCCAGTAATTAGGCCTTCAAACCGGAAGGTGGCAAGTTTTGTACACTATTGCCTATCAGCATCAAAAAACACTGAGGTGGAACAGGCTGGACTCAATAAATATTTGATTGTAATCACCTATATAAAATTTGATCACTTTAAATTCTACTCACTTTTTTTATATTTACTGCAGTATAACGCCGCTTGCCCTCGAAATAACTAATACAGCACCTCAAACTCCGCTTGAAATGTACATGAAGTGCCGGAATCACTTAACGGCAGGTGGGATGCTTGGTTGTTAGCCAACTTTTCCTATTCAAAGCAATTCCAGATGTCATTCATCATAAAGTTTCATATTTTTTCTACCTTTACAAAAAAACTGGCTTTATTTATGTTTGTACTGCGCTATTACTAAATGATAAGGCTTATCGGTTATAGCAGTCTTCGTTATCGAGTGATTAGAGATTATTAATAAATTGATTGTTTGATCATTGCAAAAATTGCAAAAAGAGTTGTTGTTGTACTTAGTTATTTCACAATATTTATTATTCGTCTTTTTGTTTCGGAAAAGATATGTTACACGTATTTACCTGGAGTAAATAAAAACTCGATTACAGATTAACACTTAAACCCTTTTTAGTATATCTTAATGATTGTATGTACCGCTTAAGATTATCATAGCTCACAAAAGTAATATTACATATTACATTATTTTATACTAAAGCGCTTGCTACTAAAAATTCGCCGTTTACATGGGTTAGAGTATCGGTCTATGTAAAAACCGGAAGTCGTGAATTAAAATCTTAATACGTTGATTCTAATTTTTTTTCCGTCTAAAATGCGTTAAAGTAACGTGATGGTTTAAGTTAATGTGAATTTGATAAATCTATATATATATATAAAAATAAAGTTTTTGCTGCCAAGAGAATGAAGGGGCAAAATTCGTCGCAATCAAACTCTTTTAACACAAAATTAATTTTGTGAATTCTAAGCTTTTAGCTACTACGGGCCAAAATTAAATAAAGACAAATATAATACTTTATAAAAATTATTCACGACTTTGCGTTAGTTAAAATATATGCTTTACAATGCATCAATTTTAAAATCTTTTGCATTAAGTGTATTGATTGTAACTTCTGCAATATATTGTAATGACTATAGAAAAGCTTATACTCCTACCTAAAATAAATCACGTCCAATATATAACATTGAAACGTACACCAAACTTGCACAAAAAGGATATCTTTATGCAAATCTCTACCGCGAAAATCTCCCTCCCCTATTTGCAAAGGAACACGAAACTTTGAAGTGAAAGTTGGTGCGTGAATGCGCATAATAAGTGTGATATTCAAAGAATAAATGAGAAGACGGGACGTGTCAAAGATACGCTTGCCGTAAAGGTGCCTACATTATATTAAACTTTTTATCAAGGTTGCTTTTTATCAAACGAGGGCTGTTTTATAAGTCCTTGTATAAACTATTTGTAATTTTTTTTTTCATGAATAGCATAAAAAGTGACAGTTACAATTTTTGATATAAAACATTTAAAAATCAGCTAAACGCTTTTTATTAAAGGTTCCAGTGCTGCCACAATTAAAACGTAACATGAATCATGACACTAGCGTACTTACGGTGCAGACCATTTAAAACTTCTTAAATGATTCTAAGCGATGTCGGCCAATCACATCTGATGCCAGCGCGCAGTCAATGTGTTGAATTTTTTTCCATAGAAGAATTTTACCATAGGCACGAAACTTTGATCGACCATTATTTAATAGAGTCAAAATTAAAATCCAATCAATGGATTGTTGCTGATGAACGAGCCCCAACACAGCCAACAAAACACTGTTTTGTTGGCTGAGAACGTGATGATGACTGTTTTCGGGATAGCGAAAGGATCATGTTATTAGACTGATAATATAGAATTATTGGATAAACTGGTAAGAAAAACAAATTGTTAAAAATTAAACTTTTATTAAATAAAATTACTTTATGGATTTTATCGCGTTTATTTTACATTTTAAATTCCCGACGTTTCGAACACTTTTCAGCGGCCGTGGTCACGGGTAGACTTCCGCGTGACCACGGCCTCTTAAATGTAAATAAACGCGATAAAATCCGTAAAGTAATTTTATTTAATAATGTATAATATTCGCGCAAGCAATAGAAATAATAAACCTTTTTTCGTCAAAGCACCAGTGACAAGTATTCACCAAATCTAGCTCCTTGTGATTATCACATATTTTGCAATTTGAAAAGAATGCTGGGGTGACAAAACATCTTGATAAATTACTACATCATAGTTGTAATTGTCTGTGAAGCTTTTTAAAAGTCGTATTTTTTTGGGTCGATAAAAAAAGATTACCTTTCTTGAATCTATACTACGCTCTTTAAAAACCTTTTGTCTTAAAGAAAAACACCTGTTAAAATATATTATCAAACAGCTCTCGTAAAATTTATTAAGCCTTAGGTAAAATTTATTTTTAAAACTTTATGATCTACGTTTAATATCCGTAATGTAGTAGCAGTTTATAAAAACAATAATCTAATGACAATTTAGTAAAATAATCTATGCCGTTTTCATAACTCAACATCAGGAGCGAGTGTTTTCATCATATATCTTGTACGAAATAAACTATTTGTTTTTCCTAAAGAAAAAAAATCAGGACAATCAGAAAGAATAAATTTGACGTTGCTCCGTTGATAAAAATATTTTTTGTTAGAATTTATAAAATTTATCACTATTTCACTCTTAAAATATAAAATGTTGCTTTTTAACATTAATGTAATCTAATCTTTAATATTAATAGGTAGTAAGTCATTAGGATAAATCGGGATTCTGTGAATAATTTAGATAATACATATCTGTATTTCTTGAATTTGTTATATTGTTGCTATAGTTAATTAAATTTACCGATGTATAAATAAATTACTGTCTCCGTAGCCTAGTAGCGGACGTGTACTTTACAAGCCGGAGGTTGCGGGTTCCAATCCTACGGGGACTCAACAAATTTTTATTATTGTTTCCTATTAGGTTTAGGCAACTTGGGTCGATCACCCAATTGTCTGAAAAGTAAGATGATCCATGCGTCGGATGGGCATGCTAACAAGTCGGTCCACCCTACCAACCGCGTTGGACCAGCGTTGTGGAATACACGGTCCAATACCCCTAATGGAGATAGCGTGTATTAGAGGAGGCCTATGTCCAGCAGTGGACTAACACAGGTTGATGATGTATGACGATATGGGTACATATGCATAAATAAATAAATATATTAATGGGGATACAAGTACAGTATAGTACAAAACATATTATTAAAACACAAAACTAACCTAACTTGTTTCATCAACCCCATCTGCAAAAATGTAAAATTTGCAATAGCTAAAATTTTTATTTAATGAATTAATAAAGGAAAAAAACACGTTTATGTGTAATGTTTCGTGAAAATTATTAAAATTAAAGAAGCATGTAATAAATAACTCTATGGTAGTCCCGAATCTTTATCGAATCTAACACACATTATTTCCACTTCTAAAAACACACCCGTAAAACGTAAATTAATTAAATAAATGAATGTAATTAAACATACCACATATAAGATGCTATAGATTCTTTATTAATATATTTTTTTATTATTTTCATAGTGATTATTAAAAACTAAAAACAGTATTATTAGTTATTTAATGCATATTAGTATTTAATACCATATATTTTTGTAGTAAGGATATGAAGCTATCTATAATTTAAAACTGTGAAATACCTGTTTTGGCAGCGTTGTTGTTTATCACGCCTGAAGACTGGCTGAAGAAGGAGCCTGTGAGTCCAGCTCGTTTCAGGATCCACCACATGTTGTTTAGAAAGCACTTAAAGCAACACTAAAAAGACTCCAACATTCACTGTTAACACACGGCACGCTAAGACTAAGTTATTGTCTTAACATTAATTATTAAAAAATGTAAACACTTTAAGTCACTACAATTAAGTTAAATATATATTAACTTCAAAGACTACAGCAATTACTTTGGATATTAGGAAATAAAGTGAAGCAATGTTCAGTTATTGTTTTAATTTGACACGTGAATTGTAAAAGTTCTACGACACTGCTACAGTGTAGACGCGTAGAGGTCCGCGTAGTCTAACGGCTTTCGCGATACTGGCGAGCGTAGACACATGCGCAATCAGGATGGTGTTTCGGACCCGCAGGTAAATTTTTAATAAAGGGGTGAGTCTCGAGCGTGGCTCATTGAATAATCTGGCTACTTGGTGAACATTTTAACTGGATGCTTTACATTGTAGCATGAAACCGACGCAAGTAGGCTTTATAGGAATGTATATCGACGAATATTAATGATGGATAGAATATATAAACGAATTTGAATTTAATGTGGCGTATAAGTACGGTTAATTGATGAAAGTGAAGACGTACATATAGATGTGATGAATACTTGAAATGTTACTTAGTATTTCTTATACAAGAAAAACATTTGAGTAAAAATTTTATTTAGCAACCTTCTTGCCATGTGAGCATAAAAATATTAGCATTTTGTTTTCAGATAACACAATTAAAAAATTGTTGCTTAAGCCAAATTTACATTAAAACATTGAACTTCAATTAAAGCATTAAATGGAAAAACCAATATTTTTATCACCGCAAGTTAAAACATAAAATGATCCATTACATCAAAACCCTGCCTGTCTTCCAATCTTACTTACAAAGCACTTCATATCAGAAAGGACGAACTATTCTTAATCCATTAGAAAGCAGTATTGTTGGGAAATGGAAAATCGAACCATATGACGTACGGACGGGGACTGCCCATTCGAGAAATTGACAAGCTCTGAGACGTCCCGCGGGAATACTGAATGACGAGGGTCGCAGGACATTAATGTTGGAAGCGATACTGTATTTTTAGTTAGAATTTGGGACCGATGTTAATATAACGACCCGTAGTTTGATATCTCATACGCGACCTTTTCTGCTTGGCTTACGATATTTTTTATACACCCTTTCTTATCTTGTTATCTCACAGATTATGTTTAATGCATGGATATGTTACCACTATTAAGTTGAATTGTATGGTAGTTTCTACTTTTATAATAATAACATGATGTGAATAAATTTCTTTTCACTTAGCCATTTTCCCAAGTCAGCATGAGGTCGGCTTTTAATGCATCCAGATTTATCTTAATAACAGTTTGTACGCACAGTGACTGGCGTCTGACGTACACAACCCGAAAGGTTAACTGCATTCTAAGAATGAATAAGCTGTCATAACGATTTAAAACATTAATAAAAATTATGTAAAGTCGTAATAAATATACTATAGAATTACGGACCTGCGATTAACATGCCTTGATGACTTCTAATACATTTAACTACTCGGCTTCAGAGTCATGGTACGTGAATCGAATGTAATGTATTTGTGACAATTCTATTATCTGAATTTTGAATTAAGCTTCACTCGCCAACTTCTCACATTGATAACTTGAGTGTCGTTTAAGTTGGGCAGTTAAATACATCTTTCTTTGAATTTATTAGCGTGTGTTAGTGCCCTGTTGGCCTAAGTATAGTACTTACTAGTACTTCAACACCTTATATTTTATATTCTTTTTCTCCATAATCATACTACTCAAATCTATGCTAAGAATATAAACCACAAATTTAGTACAAATATTTCTATATTATTTTATAAAACAAAATTTGACGTTTAGGCGTTCATTACGAAATGAATAAAAACGTATATTATAATATTTTTATTTAGTTGTGTAGTTAATAAAAGTGAAATTGTCTTTTTATTACATACATTTTTTTTAAATGTGTTGTACATTTAACCAATTTTTGTACCAATAACTTCACAGTTAATTATGAGTATACCAGTTTGTTATAATATCAAACATAGAAATTAATAAGGTAGAAACCTTATTAATTTCAGCACATTTTAATTTAAAATCTCCTTAATATAAGTGTTACGATAAATCACAAGAAACTCGGATAGGTGAAGACAAATTGCTAAAGTTTCTTTGATACGAACTTTTAAAATAGAAGGGTGCGATCATTAAAAGATGGCTTCTTTCCTAACATAAACTACAGGGGCCAATTTTTATTTAATTTGTGTAAAAGTAAAATCCTCCTCTTTGTGTTTTATTCCACGTTGATAAATGTCGTAACCTCCATTATTTTGTGAATTACTGCTCTCCATTCTCACATCCCTATGTTGTCTCGGTCTTTAGCATTGTGGTAATCTTTACGGACTCTGATGTTGTTGTGGTCTGTCCAACGCATAGGAATTCTTACTCTTGAACGTTTTCCTAATATTTTCACTGTGACAAGGAGAGCCTTAAAGGTGTCGCTGTCTTTCCTGGTTATATGACCGAAAAATTCGATAATGTGACGTAACAGTGACTTAAGGAAGGATGCTTTATGCGGCCATTTTACTTAGTCTACACCAGACTTACTATTAGATTAGACTAAGTTTTTGTCGTATCGGCTATATAGTAACAACGCTTTTTCTTTCACAAAATAAAAGTGTACAAACATTGCCGAACTTTATTGAAGTTATACTCTTTAGGCGCGTTATGAAAAAATGATGAGAGTGAAATTTTACGATTTGTGACACAAAATTAACAGTTTATAATGAAAACGGTGAAAATGTAATAAGGTCCATATTACATAGTGATAAGGTTGATTTTTGTGTAGTGATAATGGAGTTGTCGTTTTTTATTTGCGATAGTTGTTGCATAATGTGCTCTATGAGTTAGGGTTAAGGTTCGTTTTTGGTATATATATATATTATTATTAATAATATATTTTATATTATTTAAATTTATATTAAATATATTATTATATAAATATATTAATATTTGTAATGATGTTTATTCAACTTGATATAATGGTAATATTTTTATTCATTTAATATATCAACATTGTGACGTATCTGTGAAATACGATTTAGATAAGCGCCATCTAGTGACACATAATCAAAGCTTCTGATTTATAGTACGCTGTACAAGTAAAGCCAACATCTCTTAGGAATTCTACATTTGTAAGCAACAGATGGCGCTGAACTACCAGTTATATGATATATCTAAGTACGTCTTGTGAATCCACTAAATTCATAATCGAATTATTTATGATTAGTTCTTGTAAATCTATCATCTTTAATTGTCTTAATTATTTTTGATTGATATTACTTACTATTTGTGAATATTGGTGAAAAAAATTGTGCTTATATACTTTTTCATGTGTCTGATATAATTGAGGTTAACTATCCGTATATATTATTTATTGATATAAATTAAAATACTTTTTATTTAATATAATTAACACTAAATATTATTAAATTATTAATGTTAAATACTTATTATTAGTTATTTAATATTCACAAAATAAAGAAATAAATTTAATAAAACATTTAATAAAAGTTTGTGATAAAAATTAAATTGAACATCAAATTATAATATTAATTTTTAATATTTGCTATATAAATTGAATAAAAATAAATATTTATAAAAATAATAAACATTTAAAATTAAGAATCTTATAATATTTAGTACAAATTTTGTCTTATATATTTATTATTCTCAAAATTTTGTTTTTAATAATTATATATATCTATATATAATTATTTATATATATATAATTATTTTATATATAAATTATTATATATTTAATGATGCCAAAGAAGTATATCTTCTCAATGCGTACATAAGTACACGCACCCATTTTCTTTAAAATAAACGTTCTTTAGTAAAAGTACAAAAATAATACATAGTGGAGCATGTAGTTATAAATCTGTTTGTTTATTTATTAGAACTAAAATGTTAATGGTATGGCTATTCAGAAATTTAACAGGCTTGCGCAGATTACATTTCAAATAGATTTTAGAAAAAAAAAGTGAAGTTTTCAAATAAATACTTTAATTTAAAACTTTAACATAGTTAAGTATGAGATTAAATTCCTTTCATTGTACTTTTAAATTACGTTTGTAGAGTAAAAACTTAGAACATCAACTTTTCTTCATTGCAGGTAAGTTTAAAGTAAATTGTAAAGTTGATCTAAACTATTCAAAGTTGTGCAGTCCCCTTGGAGAGTGCAAGCGGAATAAATGATATTTCCACACCAGAGCTCGTAAAACTACTTTGGTACGTGAGGGTCTGAAATTTTAATTAATTTAGTAGATAATACCACTTTCAGAGTTTACAACTTTGCTGCAAAATCATTAGCTATTGTTTGCGTATCTGTTTGAATATGCTTATAATACTAAAACAAATTATAGAAAGTATATTTTTATAATTAAATCACTAATACGAGAGTAAACGAAAACTGTGGAATTGTGGTCAAAGAAAAATTTTAATTTCGTTATAATTTTAATTTTAATTTAGTTTAAAGAATTTCACCAAGTGGCCTAATTACACCGAAAGAAAAAGTCGGTCGGAAAATTTTAATCACTCAAAATAAGAGACTTTTAGCGGCATTCCTGGAAATCGCAGAATCCGCAAACGAAATGGTCCATTAATAGGATTAAATTTGACTGATGCTCCGATTACAAGCCATAAAGCAAATTTATCGTTAGTCCCGTTTTCACTGTAATTACGTTTGCTCTCAAAAAGTAGCCCTGTTGGTTTACAATTTAAATATTAAAAGTATTTCATTCGAAAAAGAATTAATTATACGAAAAACTTTTTTAATGCTTTTAAATTTGATACAAAGGTGAAAAGTAGATACTTTATGTTATTTTTATTAATTTTTTTTCAACAATTATGTAGAGAGAAAAATATCTATGTATGAAACATAATGCCCTCTTGTTGAACACTTTCTTTTTTTTTTTTTAATCGTGGGTGTAAATGCCTACGCGTACCGTCCTCGCGGGGCAATGACGGGTTATGTCGGACCTGCACCGACTAAGACCACCACGTTGTTTCTTCCTGACGCCTTTTAGGGTGGGGTCACAGGAACGTGCTTTCACTCATCTGCAACCCCACTAGCACTGGCCGTCGAAGCAGCCCCATCTCGGCCCTACGGCCCATCTGCCTCCCTCTGGGCGCGTCGGAACTAGCGCGCCCTTGTCTCGGCCCCTGCACTTAGGTAACAGACTCCCCGGTCTGTTACTCAGGCCATGGAAGCCAGGAGTTCCTGACCACGCAAGGACCAAACTCCTAGCCCCAGCGGCGGCTCCGATGTTAAGCTCCGCCCTAGCTCCATTTCCACACCATGCCGAATGTCCCTCTCCCCGGCCCTCCACACTGCGGTGATGGCCCGCTGAGTCGCGGAGGATAGGAGATTCCATCGGCATACCGACACTCCTCTTCCCTCGATACACCCTGGATTGGAGGACAGGAAGGCGGCACGTCTACCTCCTGCAACCGTCCTCGCACCCTCTAAAGGCGATCCAAAGGGCTAGTTTCAGCCCGCTTGAGCAAGCCTCCTCCAGCCGGCCTTACACTCTAGGCTGGCCAGGTTCTCTTAGCTTCCTCATGGCCAACCTTAGAAAGCCGCAGGTACTAGAGCCCCACCGCTACGACAAAGCGAGAACCTGTTCGGGGATCTTGTTGAACACTATGTCAAGTGACCCTTTTTTTAACGTAGGGAAATGCCTTCGTATACCCGTCCTCGCAGAGGCAAAGACGGGTTATGTCGGAGTCGCACCGAGTAATAACACCACGTTGTTCCTTCTTGGCGCCGTACAGATGTGGTCACAGGATCTTTTTTACAGCCTTCTGCGACCCCACCGGCGCTGGCCGCCAAAGCAGCCCCATCTCGGCCCTACGGCCGTCTGCCTCCCTCTGGACGTTAGGTAGTTAGGTATCAGACTCCCCCGAGTCTGTTACTCAGGGGCCATGGGAGCAAGGAGTTCCCAACCGACGCAGAGACATGACTCCAGCCCCTAGCGGCGGCCCCAATGTGAAGCTCCGCCGTTAGCTCCATTTCGGCCGCAGAGGGAGGAGAGATCAACGACACCACGCCGAATATCCCCTACTCCGGACTAATACGGACCCTCCACACCGCAACAGCAGTGCGGCCCCACCGAGTTGCGGAGGGTAGGGAGAGCGGCCCACGTAATACCGACATTCCTACTCCTCCGCTACTCTCCTTTGGCTGAAAAGGACTGGGATGGCATCGCGTCTACCGCCTCTTTCCCGTCCGCTGCACCCTCTAAGGCGCATTGGAAGCGGGCTTCTTCAGTCCGTTTTAGAGCAGCCTTGTCTGGCCTTGCACCACAGGCCGGTTCCTCTTAGCTTCCCTGCGGCTGGTACTGAGCCCCACCGCTGCGACAAGTGACAACCTGTTTGGGGGGTGAGTTTGCTAATCTGCGCCATCTTATTGCAATTCAATGGTTATTTCCAAAATAAAAATCGTCTTCCATGTTTAACAACACTACTAAACCATCATATTATATTTTGGATTATTACTATAACGTTATAAAAAATTCTGAAATAAACTAAAACATTAAATTATGTTATTGTTAGGATGTTTGCTGACAACTTCTTTTAAAGAAGTTTCATGTACAAATATAACTCCTTACCTCGAAGGCAAGTAATTTACTTACCCAATTTATATTATATATATTAATACAAACATTTTATGATAAAGTATATCATCACTAAACGTAAACGATACATAAATTTTATATATCGATTTTCTATTTAACCAGACAGGTGTGAAAAGCGGTTAAAAGGATATATAACATATCGTGATCACCGACCGGAAACGAAATTAAGTTTGGATGTCGGCGGCAAAAGTTTGCAGGTGGAGTCGATTTCGCAATATCCAATCAAGCAGGACTCAATGCCGTGTGAAACGTGTAAAGGGTAATATAATGTAAAGTCGTTTTAATGTAATGCGTAAATTAGGTTTTGTAATAATTTCAGATAAAAAGGGATTAATATTTACCATCAAGATAAAACCGAGAAAACTTATCACGAAATAATCCTACATCCCAATTAACTGTGATTGTCACTTAATAACACAATGTGTTATTATAATATATAAGGCCACCATCAGCGGTTGAGTTAATTTGCTAGTAAATTTTAAATATCGACGTGTTTGAATTGTGCGGTTAATAAGAATAATCATTATAGTTTTCCTACGTATATGCCATCGTTGATATGGCTAGTGGAACTTCTACTGTTGTCAAAAACTACATAATGTTTTTCATCCTTGCGTCGTGTTCCTCATGTCTGAGAGTCGTGACCACCTCAACATTTTAATAAACAAATTATCTTTAACGTTTAGTTAAAGATATTTTGTTACATATACCGATGGAATATTATATATATGATTTTCTCAAACTGAATAATTATTTTATATTTGAAATTGGACTCTATCATCCACCGCGCCAGGCGTTCTCTACATTAAATTGTCAATTAAGTAAAGCGACAGATTGGTCGTCTGTGGGCTGAAGTGCTTTACGGAAATCGTGAGTATGGCAAACGATGTGGTCTCTTAATTGGATTTCACTTTGTTGATGGGCTGGCTTCGGTTGTAAAACCAATTAATTGTTCGAAATTTTTAACTTTATAATCGATCAAGATTAGGTGATTTTTTCTACTAAAATGTATTAGATAGAAGCTTTCTTTTTTCTTTCGGTAATTAATAAAAAAATTCAGTATCTTTAATTATTAAAATCAATAAAAATCACAAGAAAATTTATTTTCTATAATGGAATCTCGCTTCAACTATTCGTTAGACATATTTTTGAATTTACATTATAATATATTTCATAGATGGTTAATAACAGGCTCTTTGACATTGATATGTTTTGCCCTTTAAGAAACTTTTCTCTAAAGCAAACAGCACAGAATTTTTTTAGCCCTTTATTGGATACCTATTATCGACCGTCCAGAAGTTCTGTGTCTGGGGTAAAGGTAGCTCGAGTATGTCTCTCTTCTGCGCCCCGTTCTTTAACTGCGGTTTCATATCAAATCATTGTGTTCCAACTATAATTTGGTATACTGAAAACAAGTTATAGTATTTATATTCATTGAGATCAATACAAGTTTTTATTGCCTGTAAATGTCAAAGATCTAAGCACATGTTCAACGCAATAAAGGCCCAGTAGTGCAAATAAACTTTAGGTTTCATTGCGTAAAGGTAAAGAAAAAGAACGGGTTATTCCGTAAAAAATATATTGAGTTTAACTGGTTTTCCGGCCGAAACCAAAACCGAAACCAAATGTTCGGCCGTGGCTTCAGTTTCGGATCTTCAATTTCAGAATCTTCTTGAAACTAACCCAGGAATATCTTCAAATGTACAGTCGATTTTGTTTCTGACTGTCGGTTACCATTCTCGGCAACCATATGTTGCCTTGTATATTTAAAGATTATTTCAATATGGAGTGATACTCTCATGAAGAAATAGGCATTTCTTGAATAAAGTATTGATGATGGTAACTCCTCTATCGCTCAATACAAGAGGCAACGATCTTTTTCTTTCGTGCTTGTTCTCTCTACTAATAAATGGAGGTGTTTAATAACGGCTCCAAATTGGTTTATATGAATTTTCAAGAACACCTTTATAAGCTACATTCAGGAACAAGAAAAGGGAATCAATTATTTTTTTTAACAATATCGAAGCTATTCCTGCAAATATTTTCTTAGCAAGGCGTATACATATCGTTCTCATTATTTTAGATCCTTCCACGTAGATATATTTTCAATCTCTTTTAGGTAATTTAAAATAGTTGTCTGAACTAAAATCGACTGATTTGAGCTCGATTGTAGCAATGATAAACTTAACTTACTCTACAATTTTGTTTCACTTTTGAAATCGTTTAATTTGTTACCAAAAACCCAACAACTTCCGAAATCATTTTCGGTTTCAGCAAAAGTTTCGGCCAAAATTGGCTGAAACCGTAACTCCTGCTAAAACTAGACATTTGGCCGAAACTCGGCCGAAACGCAACTGAAACCGAAATTACGGTCAGACACTAATATTGTACATAAATATAATCTAACATATAATATAATTGAAATTATAATACAACGTTATTATTTACTACTTTAAGTAACAACAATGTATAGTAAGACACGTTGAAATGAAATTTTAAGAATGACTAAACATTTACGTGCAAATATAGTTGAGATAATACATGATACTGTTGATTGATATAGGATAACATTTTTTTACGTAAGCTGTTAATTATTAATTATAATAAGTTTATCATCCATAAAAAAGGATAATATAGTGACATACTAACCATTACAGTATATTTCACAAAAGAACGGCAAAAACATGTAAGAAAAAACTTGAAAACAAGTGTTATATAAGTATATAAAGTGTTGGATGGCGCCTTAAATTGGAAAGTACTTTTGAAAAAAAACCTTATCACAAATAATTATATTAAACGAGACACTTATCAATTTCGGACACCATATTTTTAAAATAGTTAACATATCTACACAAACTGAAACATTTATTGATTACATAATACTTTGAAATGATACTCATAAAAATTATCAAAGTTCATTATGTTCAGAAATTGATTTATATTAAACGCCGGACGTGAAATTCGCTAAATATGACATGGTAACATTCTCGTCAGGGATTATCTAGGCTAACTTTATATGTGATTACAGTAAACTCGTAAGCCAAGGCGGAAGTTGTGGTAATAAATTGTTGACGCGATAAGCTGCTCATGCGTTATGTTACTATAAACAAACACGTTGTTCTTGGAGTTAATTAAGCCAAGATAACATGATATGCACTAAATGTACTATCTCTTGTAAACGGATTTGTTTATCCGTATAAACAACGAACTGTAAAATAAACTTAAATAATAGGTAGTAAATGTTATTATTTCGTGTTAATTATTAATAAGATTTTTAAATGCATCTTAGTGATTTATGTCATATATTTATTTTATTCCACTTATTAATTTATAATAAATTTCTGTTTCATGGATAAAAATCTACGGTTAAAAGCCTTTTTTTGTAATATTAAAGAAAATTAAAACATCATTTGTGAAAAATGATACAGTTTTACGGATTTTATCGATTTAAATTACTTTACAATAATGTAAAAAATTTACGATTATTTAATTAATTGTGTAGTATACGTTTTTTTATTAAAAAATAAAAAATATGATTTGTGACTTTACAAAGTTTTTAATAACTTTTAAAAAATACTTTATTATGGCTAGATACCTGAATAAGAGGAAATAAAATTTCTTATAATATAAGAGATGAATTTTTCGCATAAAATGTAACAAAAAACATTCCATGTTTAAAGATTAACTTATCTGCTACTAAAACTACGAGTTCATGTTTCTCTTATAGAATCACTGTCACTGATAGCGAAATATAATTTCCCCAAGGCACGGAATCACGACAAGTGATTTCCTAAAGGAAAGTGCATAGTATTTCCGACTTGAAACGTAATTTGTTGTTCTCTTTATTTTGTTATCATAAATAAACTGAGAGGCGTAAATAGACAAATGCCTCAAGACTAAATAAAATTGATAAAAAGGAAAATCATATTAGTATCTATATATTACACTGCATTCTTTTTTGTAATTACTTGTCTCCGGATTATAAAGATTTAATGACGATTAAGTACAAAAAGCGACCACAAATGTTTTATACTTTGTAATTCGGTTTCATTAGGTCAGGTTTAATAAACATTTTTTTTCATAAAAATTAAGGGCATGTAATATAGCTGAGAGGATAGGTTGAGAATTAAATGAAACCCGTACTTATAAGTGTTATGCTTTATCTTTACTAAAGAGTCTAATAATCCGCATTGAGCCTGCAATCATTATATAATGAATGTCATTGAAATTAATTGAAGAATCTCACTACATATAATCAATTGATACAATTTTCTTTTATTGGAGGTTCATTAAATTTATAATTTTTGTTTATAAAACAAGTATTTAATCTACTATAAACTAATGGTAGGATAGCGGTTTGTGGAAAACCAACAATTAAAGTATATTTATAATCATCTAAGTTAAAATCTCATATGGGACCATAAGATAATAAATTAAGATAATGATTAATAGAGAATTCTACTTAGCATATATAAAATGCACTACCACCTGTGTTTGCGCGTACATTTTTAAGGCATTACCTTCAAATTTTCTAACCAGATAGGTTAAAACCAAAATTCGAGAAAAAAGGTGAGAAATGACTTTTTACTATGCAACTTCTAACTACAAAGTATATGTTAGATCATGCTTCACTTACAATTAGGGTCATTAATGAAAAGTTGTTCAAGCCCACAGGATTCAAACTCAGCAGGTTTGAAACTAGTGACTAACACTGGTTTAGCGTAGACGCTATTAAATAAATAATGTATTTACATCACAGGGACAAAAAAGGAGGAGTAAAGTTGTAAAGACAAATATAACAATTAAATAATATTTTAATCCTAGTTATAAAATTAAATTTCTTTAAGGGTAGTTTCAGAATATTTAAATATGGGTAGACTTTCTTTAACCTAGCTGTTTTTATTCTGTTCCCATAGGGTCGGCTTCTTATTCATCCCGATTTACCTGAATAACAGTTTTTACGCCGAGCGACTGGCATCTGACCTCCACAACCGAAAGCGTACACTGCATTCTAAGGATGAACTAGTTGCCAGCAAATTTGAAGGCACTGACTTCATAACGACTGCCAAAATTGTTTTGACAACCTGACCAACCTTTAACATGCCTTTCCGACGCATGAACTATCTTTCTTTTCAGACAATTGGGTGATCGGCCCATACTGTCCAGAAACCAGAAAAGAACGATAAGAATTATATTAGATAATTTTAATCATCATCGGCCTGTGTTAGTCACTACTGGACAAAGTCCTACCCTAATGCACGCTACTTCCATTAGCCATCTGGGCCCATGCGGGTTTGTCTTTTTCAGACAATTGGGTAATCGGCCCAAATTGTCCTTAACAACCAGAAAACATCAATAACATAAAGTTGTTTCCCGGATTTCATCCTACGACGGTACGGTTACAAAGTAAGGACCAATACTGCTAGACTACGGAGGCGGCATAACTTAATAATTTTTATAAACAATTTAAACATTTTAACGTTCTTTTCCCCCGTGATTAGAACCTACGACCTCCGATTTATAAATTAAAAGCGAAAAAGCATTGCTGTTTTCCATGACTTTATCCACGTGGGAACCCGCAATCCTTTTTAGTGTTGAATATCTTAAAACGGTCTTAGCTGATCTCAACTGACATAAGAAATATTTATACCAAATTTTAAGTCAATCGGCTTTATGGCTGTCTATGTACATTTATAAAGACTATATAGGTAAAGGAATATATTGGATATAAGTAATGTGGTGATAGTTTTTAAACACTTTGTATGACCGCGTTAGAATTGCTCAAGTGTAAACGGTATAAAACCTTTCACTCGCTCCGGTAATTTGTCTCAGCGTTTGGCGAACAAAGCATTCGCTAATGCGGTCATACAAAAGTGTTTTAAAACTATCACCACATTACTTATATCACAATATATCTCCTTACCTACTGATTATATTTATTTTTATGACGACGGACTGAATCAAAAATCCGCTATGAATCAATATTTATAAAATTTTTATTTAATAAATTTTATTTGTTGTTTAATTATACAATAAATAAGGTAATTACAAAAATAAAAATAGATCGGAAACCAATTTGTTGATGGTCGCACGAGCCCCTGGGGTAAACTGGGCCGTGAAAACCCATTAGGCCATAGTAACACCGCTTTAATTGTGTTCGCAACCAAAGTAGTCCCATCGAAACTACTGTTCAGTACAGTTAATTCTGCTTTTATTATCAGGAGTATTTATGTGAATAAATACTAGGTTAATCAAAATTTCATTACGTCTATCGTACATTTTTTGTATTTAAGTAACTTCGATAGATAAATATAAAGATGTAATTTAGTCTTTGCAGTTTGAAAGCTTTACAATTTATTTTATTCTAAACACCAAATAACTTATCATAGGTGTTTTAGTGGCAAGGCCTTTATTTATCTGGGGTAGTACCATTATCGCTTATTGTTTATATGATGACTTCCGTTGGAGGAATTAACCATTACAACTCGGCGGAATCGAGGGGCTGTGCAACTTTAAGTCTGCACAGGCTTCACCTCTTAATTTGTTGGCTTAGCTCCGAGGGTTCCTAGAGAAGAGACCTGGGCTCGGCTGCCACTTGTTTTAAAACCGTTAGCGATCTAATCTAGGGTGCCCAGGAGGGCCGAACCTCGGCTCGGTCAGTCGCTTTTTTATCCTTTACTAACCCGTTAGCAACATGTATTGAGGGCGCCCCGGTGGGCCGAACCTCGGCTCGATCAGTTGCTTTAGGACATATTTAATTTTAGCTTTAAAACCGCTCTATCTAATAGGTGAAAATCGGCCTGGTACATGCCGATGTCTAACGTACGGAGTGTGTGCTTGCCCTCGACGGCGAGGGCAGAAAGTATTTCGTATGAACGATTTAACACCTTCCGGTGGTAGGTCCCCTGTTTACAGGAGACCGTCTGGTGGATACCACCGCGGTGCCTATTTCGCCGCGAAGCAGTAGTGTTAAAACACTACTGTGTTCCGGTTTGAAGGGCACCGTAGCCAGCGATTTACTGGGTAAACGAGACTTAACACCCTATGTCTCACGGTGAGGCAGCGCGTTGGCGATACCACTGGTATTGCCAATGTCTTGGGTGTCGGTGACCACTTTCCATCAGGTGGCCCGACTGCTCGTCCTGCCGCGTAAGCTAAAAAAAAAAAAAATAACACGCGCTTGCACGATCGTTATATCGTCGTCCGGATCTGTTAATATAAGGCGTGGTCGCCTCATATCGGGAGTGTTTGCGATGCTTAGGATGGATTATTTTACGTGGTACGTAAGCTGCGGCGCTTCGTACCAGTTCGTTAGGTGTTGCAAAGCCGAGTATCTGAAATGCTTGTTTTAGATATTAGTGGATTGAGGGCAATTCCAGGTCCACATGCAGGCCAAGGTTGCGCACGCACCAGTGCAAATCCGTGGCCCTACGTATGAACCTGTTTTGCAGGGCTTGGTGTTTGTGGATGAGGAGGGACATGAGCAAACACCGGACTGGCGTAAGTTATGATAGGACGGACTACTGTTTGTAGAGCAACACCTTTGTTGCGCAGAGATAGTTTGCTATTGGGACAGATTAAAGGTAACAGGCGACCTAGGACGTAGGCTGCTCTGTTTTGACCTGCGCGATTGCGGACCGAAGCTGAGGCCTTTGTCGAGTGTTCCCGAGGTATTTGATTTTATCTACCCATGGAATTGGGTAGTCTAGGAGTCGGATCATGGGAGGAAGCGTAGGCATTCGGTTTGTAAACAAGACTGCCGGTCTTGGAGGGTTTATTTCGACTGCATAAAGTCTAGTAGGCGCGTCAAAACTACTTTTCATAAATTTTCCCAAAGCCTTTGAGGAGGCTAATAGGACGGTACGAGGTTTGCTGGTTGGGAGGTTTACCGGGTTTGAGGAAGCCTATAACTGTACAAGTGTTTGAAAAATACCTTGGAGAGAGCTGCGTTGTAGATTAGGACGTGGAGGTTGATGGGGTGAGTCGGAAGAATCTTAATAACGCGATTTGATATGCCATCGGTGCCCGGGCTTTCCGTGGTTTAAGATTTTGATAATTGACTTGACTTCGTTTTCCGTTGCGGGTGAGATTACGACGCGAGGTGTTAAGTGTATCAACCGGTCAATCTTGTTCTCTACCTGCGGAGATGAGCGGCGCTCACCGGTTGTGAGCTGGTGAGCATTAGCCACAAGTCTGTTGGCCAGACATTCGGCTTTTTCCTTATCGAGAAACGCTGTGAGCTTTTCGGTTGGATGAGAGGCGGCATAGGTGGATGGCTGCCGCTGCCTTTGAGGCTTTAGGAATTCGCCAGAAGGGCACAAGAAAAGGATGCAGGTTGCTAAGATCGCTATCCCACCGGTCGTTCCTCAATTCAGCTATACGCGTCTTGGACGAAGTTCAGGGCGCGTAGCTGGTTCCGCACGGTCGGATACCAATTGTGGGCACGAATCGCAGCGCTCTTGTGTCGCAAGAGGTCCTTGATGTTGTTTGGCAAGGCCCAGCGGAGGTTTTCTCCACCGGACCCGCCTCGAGGAGGGCTCGACGACATTTTGGACACGTCTCGTGAATGCATGAGCAGCGAAATTTAGGTCGTTAGAGGAATTGAGGACATTAGGAATGGTATCTAAATGGGGTGAGCTAGTAGAGTCCAGCTGTGACTTTTGCTTGTGCCAGTCGACTTTAGTTTTAAGAACTAGGTTTAAGTGATTGGGAGGTTCTAGCTTTAAGGGCACGGGACGGTGATCTGAAGTTAGGTCATTGATGACCTCTATGCTTCTAAGAGCGAGATTGACGTTTTAATGAGTGCAATATCAACGGCGCAACCACACTAAACTAAAGGTTGTCAGATAGTGGATCTAGTGCTAGACCTCGCTGGATTTGTTGTATGTGAGTTCCACCGGTGTGCTTGCTATTGAAGTCGCTGGCCAAGATGTCGGCGGCTCCTAAGGATAATAGCGTCTTGTAAAGTCGGAGCTTTCGACGTGCTGCGTGTCTCACACGGTAAGTATAACTAAGCTATTGTGATTGGCGCGTGACCTGTCATGGACCTACCTACAGATCGAGGCTTCTAAATGCTTAAGAATAGACGGCGTGTCGATTACCACGCAGTGCAAGGACTTTTATAATAGATGAAAGTACCGCCGTGCGAGGGCCGATTCAGTCATTTCTTATGATTTAGTAGTTGGCGACCTTGGGATCAGGTCTACTTGGTTTAAGGAATGTCTCCTGCACTATTAGCAAGTCGACGTCGTTTTCGCGGAGAAATTCAGCTATTTCGTTCTTTTGATTCGCGAGACCGTTTGCGTTAAACGATACTAAGTTAAAAACGCGTGGCTTTACGCGGCCCGGGCCGTTGTGTACAAATATAGTGGGTGTATCATCCATTTAGCTCCACGAATAAGTTCAATTAAATTTCTGTACTTGCGGAGTACAGCTAAGCGGGTGAAAATGCCTGCATGATGGCATCTAGCTCGACGGTCAGCCTATCTACTTCGGCAAAGTCAACCGTGTTGACTAATACCTCAGTGTTAGTCCCAATGGTGCCATTGCTATGGCTAGCTTGCTGGGGAGCGCTTCGCGGAGCGCTTGTTGGTGCGTGGCATTGCGGGCCGTGTCTCTGAAGAGTTGGCAGTTGTGGCACTGCCCTGGGAGGCCGTTTGGGTGCGGCGCGTTAAAAGAGATGCGACTATATATATTAAATATATCTTTTCCCTCGGTTAAGATTTCTAATGTAAGAAGAACCACGTTATACGGCTTTTTGTCCGCGTATGGAACAGCCTTGTGCTGAATAGATGGGGATATTCTCCGACTTGATAAAGTCGAAGATCTCTTGTGTTGGGATTTCCTTCGACAGCCCTTTGACCACCATCCAAAGGACGGCTCTTCCGGGAGCGCGAATATGTGATAGTGATACTGCTTCTCAAACAGATATTTGGTGACGTCGTGGCGCGCTTGCGCCGTCTCTAGTTGGACTTTGATTCCGCTAGCGGAATCATTAGCTGTGAATTTTAACTTCTTAGAGAGAGCTGACCGTAATTCGGCCCACTTCTCCGCTGATCTAATGTAAATTGGGGGCGGTTTTTTGTCTCTAAGTGAGACAGGTACTTGCTGTGAAGCAGCGGGTGTGGGTTGCTGTGAAGCAGCTGATGTAGAGGGCCGTGAAGCAGCTGGCTGTGAGGCAGCGGGAGGTGATTGCCGCTAGGCGGCGGGGGTTGGCTCTGTAGCTAATGATGTGGGCCGAGGGGCCGATAATTCGTCTGCCGACGATTTCGGCGCCTTAACAGGTGGATCGGGTGTCGGAGATGAAGCCGGGACGACCTATTTTTGCGCTTTTTCTTGCGCGATTGGATGGGCCAAGAGGCCTCCTGCGTCAAGCTCCTCAGGATCCCTGGCATCCGAGTCTACCTCGACCTCCATTTCGGAGTCGGACGTGAATTGTGATGTTTCAGTGAAGTCATCCGACTCCTCCGACTGTTCTGACATGGTTTTAGACGCAGTGCGCGATGTTTTGCCCTTCTTGGGCTTTGTTAACAATGTGCCACCGTTGGCGTTAGCGGTGGCGAGAATGGCTTCCCGGATAGCCTCAGGCGTTTGGTCTTTGAGGTCCACAATGTTGAGGCCTATTCCTTCGAGTGCGATTTGCATGAGGTGCAACATTGTGAAGCGATTTGTTTATATTTGCGAGTGAGTGAGTTTATAACGTACGTGCAAGTGAGGCCGGGGGTTGTGTGCCCTACCCTCCCCGCCCCAGTGAGCACGGAGGTGTAAACCTAACGTTAATAAAGAGCTCTAGCGCTTTAGGAGCGCTAGGTGTATATTTAAGTTGCTGCCTTACCACATGGATAATGTGTGTGTGATTTTAATTAAGTTCGCGGTGAAGCGTGGCAAAAATAGACTAACAGTTTATGGGTCCCTACATCTCAACAGAAACCTGTGAACGGGGGAAAGAACGAAACGGACACACTGGACGGCTGCACAGCTTTCTACGCTCAGGCGCGTACGCCGAACGCGTCGACACTGTTGCTTCCGGCACACACTGACACTAGCACTGCACGAACACGACTGCACGGCGAACGCGACGTCTTCTTTCTTCTGCCTCATGTAGGCGTCGGGGGAGAGGGCGTGGCCACGGGTAGTCAAGCGGATGGCGCAGGTAGCAGGTGGGATCCGAGAGTTAGATGCGCACTGTTTTTGTTATGTTTTCGGGGTAGTACCATCGTGGTGCCTAATTCTTACGCAAATCAATAGTCTGTAAATGGCGTTGAAGCCAGTGTAATTTTGGGGTAAACGACACCTATCATCCTAATTTCAGGACAGGACTGGATGGGCGGATTTGTGTAGTCCTGTGCTGCCTCTATAACGCAGAGTGTATCACTTTACATCGTTACAAGTTGTTAGGAATTTCTGCTAAAACTTAGTCAAACTGTCAATAAACAACGCGTTTCAATTTTAAGCTGAAATATATCGCTAGGAAAAATATAAAGTTGTACTAAAAAACGAGTATTTCAGCGTTAGTTGATTATAGTGTAACTTAATATGTTTCAAGATGGTTAATACAGAGAAATAACGCTAATGCTGGGAATAAAAGATATTTCTTGCAAAACACCAGACATTAAAAATTTAATTTTCGCCTAAGAAAAAGTGTTCAATATAATTTCATGACAAATTCAATTTTATGCGATATTGAAAGTGGGATCCGTACTTTTCCTTTGAAATAAAATTATTTCCTTTTGATTTCCATGTCAATTTTATCGGATGAAATGTGTCACTGTTGAAAGAAATCCAAATTCAATTCCAAAATATGCAAACAATTAATACAGACCATTTTCACTTCATATTAATTAAGATTTGCCTCAAAGGTTTCCTAATAATTAAAGCCTCTAAAAAAACCTTAATAACCTGTTTTGCCTCTAAAATAACCTATTTTGTATTGGACATTTTATTATATATAAGCTAAATAAGATTTATTGTTATTTCATGGTACAAATCCTAAAATTAACGAGAAACAAAAACATAAATAAAACATTGCATAGATACCTTCATTAGGTCCGACTTTATCATAATAGTGGGTACATTGTTTCTCGGTCTACTACCAGCCTTATCCAGGCATGAGGAAGCTAAGAGAAGCCGAGTCAACTTTTGAAATAAGGCCAGGCGTGCAGGCTGCGCCTAGCAGGCTGAGCAAGCCCATTATGGATGTACTCAGGTGGGTGTGGGAGATGGGTTTAGGTTCCCTTCCTCTCCTGCGCAGCCAAGGTCGAGCAGCTCGGTATAAGTAAAACATAAGTTAAGAAGTTTTGTTATAGAAAGGTATAATAAATACAATAAAATAAATAGCAACCACAGTGTTACAGTAAAAAGTGGCAGTTTAGAAGGGTATTATAGCCAGTGTCATTTCTAAGAACAGGTTAAGGCTTTGTTATAAGCTTCACAAAACTTTTGATTTGAAAACTTTTAATATACCTTTTAGCGTTTTTATCAGTTAATCCGTAATTTAATTTAGTTATGAAGCTATTCTTAATAAAATAGTGAAAAATGTGTAATATTTTTTATATTTCAAAGACAGAGCCTAACTCTATCGAGCACTTATAAACGTCTGCTCTTATAATCTGCCAATGGTTCGGAAGTTTTGACCTGCCCAGAGAAACCCTACGGTCATAAGATTTTTTTTTAATGATTCTTACGCTGCGTTTCTTAACGGCAGGATTGTTCTTTTTAATGTTTATCTATACATTACAATTGTCATTCAAAAACCTAATTCTTGATTTAAGCAGTTGCCGGGGATTTGACAGTGCATCATCATTTATTTATTATTTCCTTTTTGCTTAGTGTAGTCACTTATTAAATAATAAGCTTTTTAATCAACGTTTGCTGCCTCTGTAGCCTAGTGGTATAGGCGTGTGCTTTAGAAACCGGAGGTCGTGGGTTCGAATCCTGCAGGGACGCAACAAATTTTCATTGTTGTTTCCTAGTTGGTTAGGACAATTTGGGCCGATCACCTCGATTGTCTGAAAAGTAAGATGATCCATGCGTCGGATGGGCATGTAAAAGTCGGTCCACCACCAACCCGCATTGGACCAGCGTGGTGGGATACGGTCCAAACCCCCCCAATGGATAGGGGTGTATTAGGGGAGGCCTATGTCCAGCAGTGGACTTAAAAGGCTGATGATGATGAATCAACGTTGCATTTACAATATTACAAAAGCTGATGTCATTTGGCAAAAATGTTTTAAAAACAAAATAAATAAAAAAAAAAACGACGAAATTTCGACTTGCTAAGTTTTCACCTAGACCTAAAAAAATAAGTTACTAATCCCTCTTTAAATACTACATTTAATGAAATGATTATAGTTTATAGAAAATATTAAAAAATTGACTCGCTAATTCTTTATGTATTACCCCCTGTTAATTACAATAATATAAAGATATTTTGTATTGTGTCAATAGATTTTATGTAGTTATGCAAAAAAATATTTTCCGAATAATTTTCTTGACAATTTAAAAGTATCGAATACAATTTTATTATATTTAAAAAATATTAAACAAGCCGTTTGTATTTCTTAAATGAAATCAAACAAAATTTTATAGTAAATTTTTTTAGAATACAATAAAAGCCTTATTTTTCGGTAGACAATTTTTTTAAATTTTTAAAAAATATGTGAAAGAAAATGAAATTTAAAACAATGAACAATATCCTTACAGAAACGTTAAGGATTTAAAGAGAACTTTATAAAAATCCGAAAAGTAGGGACTTTTTGTTTTTTTTTAAGGACCGAGCACTTCAAATAATTGAATTTTATCCACGATTGCCCTGATTGAGAATGCAAATGGTGTATTAAAAATTTAATAAATTCCAACTTGAATATCTAATTCCAAATACAAGACACTATGATATGGACGCGACTTTGCTTTAGATCGAATAATTAAATGAACTCAAGATTGACGCACACTTTGTGTATGACCTCTCCAAATGAATTAGATATCATCGAATTGAATTTACTTAAAGCGAGCTCTTGTGATTCAAATTCAACCTTTGACGATTCTTGTTTGCTTAAGACCCTTCGTCTTCGATTGGAGTGTATAGGTCATACTGTTTATTATGATATACTATTTGTATTTTAAGAATAGTCCCTGTGTATATATATCAATAATAATAATCATCATCATCATCATCATTATCAGTCTGTGTTAGTCCACTGCTAGATATAGGCCTCCCCTAATGCACGGCTTCTCCATTAGGGGGTTTTGGACCTTATCACAGATATAAACGTTTTGCTCTATTATAAAATTTTCAATTTACTTTTATCTTTTCAATACATGTTCTTGTATACGCCTAAGAAAATAACGCTTTCTTTACTTTATTAATGTTTGCATTTCTATTAATGTTACTGATATAACCATAAAACGTGCCTTGTTAATTATCGTGTTCGGATTCGAAGGCGTTCGGGTCCAGTGACGAGCATTTATTATTCTACTAAAACTAGTACTGTATTAAAAGAACATAAAAGACATAAATATTTTTCTACGTTTTTCGACGTCAAACTATAGATTAAATACCACATCAAATAATTTTATTTATTTATCCTACATTACGGTGATATTTATTAGTCCTAAATTTTTTACTGAACCTACGGGCTTAAGGTTGTTATATTTACGTTCGATAACCGCAGCTTTTAAGTAATTTAATCAAGTGCTAGTTGCGAATAATTTGCATCGGTTTCCTGGGGCACTTGCAATTACCCTTAATTAATGCTGACGGTCTAACATTTTGCCGCGGATTTATTAAAAATATATATTTTGTAAGAAATGCCCTTTTAACTGTATGGTTCAATTCATTTACAGTGTCACATATATTCATTCATTTTGTTTTAGTTACGAAAAGAATTTATGAAAGGTGTTCGTTTCAATATTACTTTGTAACAGTGGAATAAAGTACACAATTTATTGTATCCAGCCAACCCATCAAATTTAAAAGTTTTAAATTAAATTGAAAATTATTGATGTAATATACAACCTTAAATATATAACAAATAGTTATTATTTTTGTGAGAATAACTCAATTAAATTTTTGAATAATTGAAAACGTAAATTATATTATGTGTGTCTAACATGTAGAAGTAACTTTTGGGGCTACCGTTTTCGTTTTCAGCTCACATTTATCCTATTAAATATATGCCATTATCTTAAAAACTTCATTGCATTAAAGATAATAAATATTTTAATCTACCAAGTTTCAGATTATGGTATACAAAATGTTTTTGTTTAATCAGATAAAGGTCTTAAAGCCTTTGGTAATTATATAAGTAAAGTTCAAAAATTTGACATTTCTCAAAGAGAACGATTCTTTAAATTTCTGAATCTTAAACTCTGCGAACATTTTCAACGCCGCCTTTGAAGTTTTAAAGACATGAATTGCTTTGAAGTAGGATAGTTTATAGCTTTATTTCAAAGAAAATATTTGGTACTGACAAAGAGAAAATATTTTTTGGAAATTCATATGAAAACTAATTCATATGAAAAATTTTCATATTTCATACGTGTGCCTAATGAATTTTTGCAGATCTTTCTACTTTTTTTTACCACACGAATACTACACAGTAGTGAACAAAGAAATTATCAAGGAATTAATTGCATGTATTCACATATTTATTATTGTTTATTACATACGCGCTAACAAAAATAAAACAGTGTATTTAGATATAATTGCTATTTTAATTTTTTCTAATAAAATAAAATTTTATTTTTATTAATGAAATAAAATTATGCACATGGATTTAATGTGATTGCTTTGAATCGTTATTGTTTTATGTAAAAAAATAATAAACGTTATTTCGCTATGGATGTAAGGTTAAATGTCTGTAACCTACAAAAACATGATAAAATTAATTAGCTGGACATTATAAATCGTTTTTATTGAATAATGACGACTTGAGCACCATTAATCCATATCGAGAATTGCGATTCCCGACGAAGCTATTAAGCCCACCGAGGATTATTTTGTCACTTGGAAATATTAACAGGATTTTCGCTGTCGTTTGAGACAGGAAAGCAATTTTGTTGGACGCTTCTTTACCTAAGTTATTAGAAGTTTTGAAAGAATTAACGTAATTCACACTTTACTATTTCATTAATTTTATGAATTATGGAAATGACCACAAAACAAAACAGAAAGTATATGGTATCGCAGTTACAAAACACATAGACATTTTTAGCTAACATCTACGCGCACACATACCTAAGCTTAAGAAAAATTCGATTTAAAGTACCTTAAGATTGTTTTTAAATTAAAATATATTTAGAAACATTACAAATGAGAAAGCAATGACATATTTGAACACTTTATACAGCCTCTGAATAGTCTAGTATTATCTAATATTCTTACATATCTTAATGAGAGTGGGAAAAAGGAATCGTGTTATAAACTTTGGTGACCCAAAAAAAAATAGGGTATTAGCTTTAGCAAAGATAAAGCATAAAGTTTCCTAGTTTTTTGTACGAAATCGTATTTATTCCTAATGTGGTAGATTGTTCATTTTGCTGTATGAAAGTGACGCAATGCGATATATCAGTGTCATATGGAAAGTTATTTTTTGAATGCGCTGTTGTTTTCAGGCTATTTTTCATTGAATATTTATAGTATTTCGAACTAAACTTTGAACATTTTAAGAGGATTTAAATTGGTAAGTTAATTCAATACAAAATTCAATTAAATATTAAAAAAGTTACGATTTTACTTTTCTATACTCCTTTTCTTACGATATTTTCATTCCTTCTTCAACAAAGTAACTAAAAAAATTGCTTATATTTCATATCTTAGACACATTATTTATCTAACATTAACTTAATGGGTTTTACTTTACAGAACTAAGTATTAATAGTTTTTAGATTACAATTTTAAATTTTATGCCTCAACTTTTATTATCAGACTTGAATAACTTCTGATTAATATAAATGAAAATTAATCATGGACTAAATTTAAAATATCAAGTAATTATTTGTACTATATAATATTAGCAAACGTATATTCTTATATATTTTGATACAAGTTGCATAATCATCATCAGCCTGTGTCAGTCAACTGCTGGACATAAGCCTACCCTAATGCACGCTACCGCTTCCGATCTTTGGCTATTCTCATCCAGCCCTCACCAGCCACTTTGCGAATGTCGTTACTCCATCTTGCCGCAGGGCATCCTACACTACGTTTGCCGAGCCTCGGTCTCCACTCCAGAACTTTCCGACGCCAGCGGTCGTCAGTTCTGCGGCTTATATGACCGGCCCACTGCCACTTCAGCTTAATAACCCGGTGGGCTATATCGGTGACTCTGGTTCTCTGGCGGACCACATCATTTCTGATGCGATCCTTCAGAGATACTCCTAGCATAGCCCTCTCCATAGCTCGCTGAGCGACTTCAAATTAGTGGACCAGTTGAACCGTAAGTGTCCAAGTCTCGGCACCGTAGGTCACAACTGGTAGGACGCACTGATCGAAGACTTTCGATTTGAGGCACTGTGGGATGGGTGACGAGAAAACTCGACGCAGCTTATGAAAAGCTGCCCAGCCCAGCCGAATCCTTCTGTTGGCCTCCCCCTCAAAGTTGTTTCTACCTAGTTCGAGCGTTTGCCCTAGGTAATTTGGTGGCCATTTTCTGCAGGTCCTTTGAGGTCTCAGCCATGATGACGACATCGTCCGCAAATCGCAGATGTGAGATGTACTCGCCGTTCACATTTATGCCTTGTCCTTCCCAGTTGAGCATCTTAAACTATCCTCCAGCGCGGCGGAGAACAATTTCGGAGACATGACGTCTCCTTGTCGCACACCGCGGTGCAGGGGGATAGGCTCAGTCTGCCCACTTTGGACTACGACAGACATAGTGGCGGCGTTATGCAGACATCTCAGCATCTCGATATATCGCCAATCAATGTGGCACCGCTGTAAGGACTCGAGGAAAGACCAGGTCTCGATGTAGTCAAAAGCCTACTCATAGTCCACAAATGCCATGCACAGGGGCTGGTTATACTCATTTAAGTTGCATTAATTAAATATATATTTGTTGATGCAGTCAGTGAGAAAAAGGAGATCGTGATGGTATTTTACTAATATTTTATGTCGCCAATTAAATATATATTTCTAAATTACTTTCAATTGAAACAAGTTCACTTGAACAACGCGTTTTGCATTATCTGTTGGTGCTTAATTTGGAGCGTATAGTTTTAATATATGTTGAATATATTATGTACACCTCGTGGCTCCACTTCTAATTATACGATTTTGGTACTAGCTGTCATGTGGTCTTGTCATGTTATGTATACTTGTATAATAATTTGTCTAAAGTATAATAGATGGTTTGATATTTTAAGCACGCCTTTCTGTGGTCTAAGTAAATATTGGAAATTTCGTGGCTTTTACATAACATTTTACGCTCTTCTTTCTACTAGCCATTATTCCATGTTCTCATGGGTTTGGCTTCTAATCCATCCAGATTTATCTGAATAAAACTCTTTACGCAGAGCTCATCCGACGCATAAACCATCTTACTTTTCAGACAATAGGATGTTCGGCCGATATTATTCTTACCAACCAGGAAAAACGATAATTATTATTATTGCTGACGAATATTATGCATTATTAAATAAAATTTTATAACGGATTTTATCGCGTTTATTTTACATTTTAAATTACACGAGTGTCTACCCCGTGACCGTAATCCGTAAAGTAATTTTATTTAATAAAAAACGATAAGTTAATAATTTAAATAAACATTTTAAAGTTGTTTCCCTACGAGATTCGAACACATGACCTCGGGTATGAAAGGATAGGGCTGTGGGCTAGCGGCAGGCCACAGAGGTGGTTCGTACCATCATATGATGCTTTTAACCCTCAAAGGGACAAAAATACATACATTTACATATTCGAACTATAAGGTTATAAGTGTTATCGTCGTAAAAACCGCAAGTTTGTATTCAAACTTTACACATTAAATCACAAATTCAACTAAATTATACAAATATTAGATTAAGAGGATTCAATTTCCATGTAAACACTTTACTTAATTCATAGTCACGTAGTAAATTTGCTGTCATTGGTAACATGAAAATCAGTATTTTCCCTAAATTTGCATAAAATCATAGATTGCGAATAACTTTCAGCTTCCATTCTACTAAACTGCGTGTTTTTTTTATTTAATTACTATCTATTACTAGTGATAGTTCTTACTTTTCGCGGATTTTTACCAACCTGCAAGACCTCAAAATTTTGGCATTATACTTAAAGGTTTTATAGTAAACTTTTAGGACTCTACGTCCTAAAATTTTAGTCATAAAACAGATTCTGTGAAACTATGCATTTCGTAAGGTAAGATAATGGTCGTGGTCTTTGCGTCCACAGGGGATATAATAGCCCTTTAGAAAGTGTGTTGATTTAAGGAGCGCTTAGAGGGCCTTATTGAACCAAGCTATATACAGTTATCGGATTCTTTGTAGTGAGACGTGCCCTACTGGCCGAGACTTTTGGCTACCCTGGTATACGGTAGCAAAATTCTCGGGCATAACTTTTTTGCCCCAGACGACATAGTTTAGAATTACGGTTTAAGCCAAACAATGCTGAGATGCAGCAAATTGCGGCGTGGTCCATAGCAAGAACAACTTTTTATAGGTTGGTGTCTTTTCTATCCACGATAAGTAAATGGTACAGTAAAAGTACAGGCTCTAGATTTATTCAATGTAGCCACTAGTAGGCAGAAAATGGAGTACAGACTGACAGCGAGTCTTTCGGTGTTTGATACAATGATTTCCTTCACCACAGACGGGCACGACACTTAAACACAGCTGTTAAGGTGGTACCAAATAATTCGCTAAGTCTAGCCTGGTTCACTAAAGATTATTATTATGTTCCCAAATCTTCAGCAAGTGTAACGTTAAAATGGTACAACTGTGGGTTTTTTATATTTACTGTTACTTTATTTACGATTTACTATAAAATTTTAAATTTAAATATTACATTTACATTATCATTTCATTAATCTTTGTAAAAAACTTAACACTGAACAAAATACTTCTTCTGTTTATCCATGCCTCGTGAATTCGTTCATTTCGCAATGCGGAAAGGTGCTTAAGTAAATAATTAATCAAAAGAGAGCGAAGACGCTGAAAAAAATGTTTTCTAAAATCAATGTAATGACAAATATGTATCAATGTAATGACTCAATACATATTTGAAAATATTATATGTTCATAAACATAAAATGAATTTGTAAAACGTTGTGACACACACAATATAAATACTAGAATAAGCATAAATTTGTTCTTCCAAAACTAGGCTTCGAACAACAATGAAATCTTTCATGGGACAATATATATCTGTATATAAATTTAAAGAAGTTGTAAAGGAATGTTTGTGTGTTATATGATATTATTGCTGTAATGACTACTTAATAGTTAACACACCCTAGTAATGAACTGTTCGCTCCAGGCTATTTCAAACTATTAAAATGTAATGTTTATTGTAAAAATTTTGTAAAGCCTAGTGAAAGAAAGAAAAAAAGTCCCGCTGAGTTTCTTACGCCGGTTCTTCTCACGTCAGAGGCTTCCATTTCCGAACCGTTGGTAGTTTATAAATAAGAAAGTGTAATGCTTCCATATTGAATAAAGATATTTGACTTTGACTTTGACTTTAACTTCATAATAACCTTCTATCTGCACATTATTTATCCTTACAAACTAAAAATTGTGGAAATAAAAGTATTTACGAATATATCGCCTTGTTTTTTTTTTCTAAAATAAACAAGGTAAATTACGTGTCAACCTAAAATCATGTTCAGTTGTCTAATGCGCGTGTCAAACAAATATATTGCGTATACTCTAGAAACAATATTTTACGTTAGCCACAATATTCTGCAGTTTATACATTATGTTACTGTAACATGTGATAAGAAACTATAACATTTTTCGATTTATATAACTTAAACTTAATATTTTCAAAACACTCTATAAAAGACATTCAAATTATTCCCCTATTGCACCATCTTCAGGGACAAAGCGTACGACGTCACGGCTCCTGAGAATTCCGATAATTGCTAAATCCTTGCATACCGTCACGATAATACAGGCTCAGTCAGACTCATTATCTTTTTATTTTTATTTTTTTACTTATAATAATAGATATTCATATTAATAACAGAAAACTTTGTGAACGAAAATTAAAATGTTTGTCAGTAATTAAATATGAGTCTTTTTTTGCCAATAAATTTCATATCTTCCTTTTTAAACAAATAACAAATTCTGCTTGCCTGCAAATGTTTTTCTTTTAGACAGTTTTTGATTACTGTACAATATATCACGTTATTTGCATGTGCATGTATCTCTTAAAGTACTTAAATTACTTACATGTTCATAAAAAAGACGTCGTAAATTATAGTACCGAATGTGTTCTGTTCAATCTCACTAGCGTTCAAGCTTACTGTATAACTGTAATAATAAGACTTATTTTTATTTTATCTACCCATTATTTTTAAACTCATTTTCTTCTCATTTGTAACATATCCAATTAATTAAAGTGACATTAATGGCAATTTTTTAAAATTAATATTAGGCTTCTTTTCATTTAAATACTGCGCACGTGAAAAAATGAGTTTACTGAAGTACTTTGATAATAACACTTATTAAGTTATCTACCTAGTTTCCTTCAGGGAATTATAACCCAATCAACAAATTGGATTTCTTTCCTATCTTACATTCCCAATATACGAAATATTATGAGCGTTAATATTATTTATGAAGACTAAATAGAGATCTTTTTTCTTTTATGGATGACTCACGTTGGTAGAATTAACCGGCGGGTTCGCGGGGCTGTGCAACTTTAAATGTGCACAGACTTCACCTCTATTCTGTGGCTAAGCTCCGAGGGACCCTGAAGGCCTCCCTACCTTGGCTCGGGCTGCACTTCTTCATCCTGTAAGCGGGCTTGATCGAGGGTGCCCAAGAGGGCCGAGCCTCGGCTCCATCAGCTGCTGGTCAGGTTCCCGCATCAGGTGCCTATACCCGTTAGTAACACTTATCGAGGGCGCCCCGGTGGGCTCAATCTCGGCTCGATAGGTTGCTTTGGACTAATTAGTGAAGTTAATAACCGCCCTGTCTGTCTGGAGAATCGCCGGTACGTGCCGATATCTATGTATCAGTGTATTTGTTTACCCTCGACGGCGAGGACAAGATGTATTGGGTCTCTGCGAGTTAAAACGTGCATGCACGATAGTTATCTCATCGTCTGAATCAGTAATCGCGTTTCGCGCTCTTCGGTGGATATCGTTTTTAGTGAAATTGATGGTTTATGGCGGCGGCGCTCGAACTAGGTCAATTGGATGTTGCGAAGCCGAGTCGAAATATCGGATAGATTCTTGTTTTAAGTACTGTTGAATGGTAAGCAATTTCAGATCCAGGTGCAGGTCAATGTTGCGCAGGTAATACGGCGCACCGTTGGCCCTGCGCATAAATCTGTTTTGCAGGACTTAAAGCTTTTCAATGTGTGTTCGTTTTGCATGTGCAAAGACGGGACTGGCATATGTTAAAATAGGACGTATGACTGTATTGAATAGCAACACCTAATTGCGCAGAGATGACTTACTTTTTGGATTGATTAATGGAAAGAGTCGACCTAAGACGTAGGTCGCTCTGTTTTTGACCCGCGTAATGTGCAGGCCGAATGTTAAGGATTTATCTAAGATTATCCTGAGGTATTTGTTCTGTTTGACCCAAGGGATAGGGCAATCTAGGAGTCGGACATTGGAAGGAAGGCACGGTCTTCGTCGCAAGAACAAAATGGCCGCGCTTTTGGAAGGGTTGATTTCTATTCTCCATTTCCGGAACCATTCCCCTAGGATATTGGCCGCGGATTGGAGTCTTCGACTAACAAGGACAGGTCATCTACTGGTAGAGTATATGCAGGTATCATCTGCGAATAAGGCGGTGTCTACAAGACGGTGCTGTGGGACATGAGTGAAGAGTGTATAGAGTGAACAATACTGGGCCTAATACGGAGCCTTGGGGTACGCCGGCACGGACAGTCAGAGTCCTCTACGCGGTATCAGAACGTTCAATTCCTGAGAAGTCTCGTATGATGAGAACGAGACGGTCGGGCAGCCGAGCTTATATAACTTGTCATAAGCCCTTCGTGCCTATACTTTTATCAAACTGCCTTCGCCACGTCGAGGAGCCTCTAGTGATGGCCTCGTATTAGCTTGACTTTAATTTTTCTCCGTGATGCGGTGAATTTGGTTTGCAAGAGTGCTGGCTCGAAAGCCGAATTAAATGGGTGTAGGCCTTCAGATTTCATAAAATCTAATAAGCGGGCTAGGACAAGACGTTCATATATTTTCCGAAGACCCTGAGGAGGATAATGGGGCGATAGGGAACTGGGAAGTGCAGGAGTGGTTTGCCGGGTTTGAGGAACCCTATAATTTCAGCATCCTTCCAAGTGTTTGGAAAATACTCTTAAAAAGAGCTGCGTTATATATTAGGACTAGGATGTTAATTAAATGTTCCGGTAAGATTTTAATCGTCGGTTGGTGCCGAGGGCTTTCCGAGGCTCTAAGATTTTTGATATTCGACTTGACTTCGCTTTTGGTTACCGGTGAAGTTAAATTGCGAGGAGGATATTGGGTCAATCGATCGACCTCACTCTCCACCTTTGGTGGTGAGCGGCGTCGATCGGTTGAATGCTAAGCGTGCGATTGAGCCTCGAGGCTGTCGGCTAGACATTCGGCTTTTCTTCATCGAGAAACGCTAAAGGAGCATCAGGAAGGCTAAGATGGGGTAGAGGGCATCGGAGGAATTCCAATTCCACCCTTCAGGAATTTTAGGAAGTTGCCAGAAAGCCTGATGGGTGCAAATTGCTATGAATCTGTATCCCACCAATCGTTCCTGAATTCAGCTATGCGCGTCTTGTTGGATACCAATCGTAGGCATGTGAATCGAAGCCCTCTTGCGTCGTAAGAGCTCCTTTATGTCGTTTGGCAAGGCCAGCGGGTTTTCCTCCACCGGGACTAGCTTCTGACGAGCCTCCACAACACTTTGGACATGTCTATGAGGCGCATTAGCACCGAGATTCGCATCATTAGCACTGTGCAGGACTTTAGGAATGGCATCTAAGTGTGGTGAGCTAGTGCAAGTCTAGCTGTGATTTGAGTATGCGCCAGTCAACTATGATTTTGGATATGATATTTTGGGAGTCAGGTGGTCCTAATTTGAGGATGACTGGGCGATGATCGAGATTAGATTTTCTATGACCTCTATTCCTCTAAAGCAGAGTTGACGTTTTTAGGAGGGAACATATCAAGCACATCCGATCTGTGGCCTACCATGTGCGGATAGAGCGTATGCTTAAGCCGTGCAATGACACTGAAGTTAAGTAATTCTGATAGTGCATCTAGTTCTGCACCTCGTGAGTTGATTTTGGTGCTGTTCCATCGGTGGTAATCGCCTGCCAGAATGACGGCGCCCCCTAGGGAGAATAGCGTCTCTCCCCCTAGGGATTAGCTTCTTCACGGTAAGTACACCGAGGCTATGGTAATTGGTGGGTGTCCTGTCATGGCTTGCCTACAGACCGAGGCTTCTAGATGCGCTAGCGTTGACGGCGTGTCGATTGCTACACAGTGCAGGGACTTTTTATAGTAAATGAGCGTGCCGCCGTGTGAAGCGCCGGTTCGATCATTCCTTATAATGTTGTAATTAGCGATTTTCGGATCGCCTCTACCGGGTTTTAGGAATGTCTCCTGCACTAGTAGAATGACGACGTCGTTTCGCGAAGGAAAACTGAAATTTCGGTCCTTTGATCCCCGAGACCGTTTGCGTTAAAAATGAAATGTTTTTGCGCGTGGCTTTAGACGGCCCGGGCCGTTTTCTCTATTTAGTATGGGCGTATTTTCATTTATGTCCCGTAATTAAGTTGACTATACTACAAAGTATGGCAGAGGCGGACTCCGAAGTTACCGACGACGGCGTCGAATTCCGCGTGTAAGGCGATCGAGCTCTGCGCAGTTGATCTATTCGGCTAACGTTTCCGGGTTGCTGCCATTGCTATAGCTAGAATTTGAGGCTACGCGGAGCGCTTGTTTGGTGCTGCGCCACAGAGGCGTTCGGCGCTACCTATGGTGGCGGTTGTTGCCACGCGGGTGATGGAGCGCTACGCGGAGCGCTTCGACTGGATTTGCCACGCCAGAATAGGTCGGAAAGGCGGAAAGGATGTGAGAGGAGGCACCTGGGGCGCCTAGGGACGGATGAGGGCGGTGGAGCCAAGCGCTGGTGCGCTTTGGGGCAGCCTAGGTAATTGACGCATGCCGGCGGTTCGTAAGTGGTGAGTACTTCCCTATCTCTGGGTCTAGGGCAGTCAGGAGTGCCATGGTCACCGAGGCACTTAACGCAGCAAGGGCGTGCGTGACAGATCCGGGCCGAGTGCTTGCACATTAGGAGCAGTTATAACACTGCACAGGAAGGGCATTAGAATGTGGAAGGAGATGCGACTTATGCGAGGCGAAGGTCGTACACCTTTTTGCTCTCGGTGGAGCGTTCCAGGGTCAGAAGGACCACATTGAATGGTTTTTTAGTTTTAGGATGTATTAGGCGGAAGGCCAAGTAGATTGGGATGTTTTGTCTCTGTATGTAGTTGTAGATGTCCTCTGTGAGCATCTCCTTCAGGGGTCCTTTGACGACTGTCCGAAGTACGCGCTCTTCCGGGAGCGCGTATGTGGAATAATAGTCGTTCCTAAGAGGTTGACGTAACTGACGATGAGCGTCACTTTTTTCTAACTGGAGTAACTATCCTTTGGTTTGAGTCGGCCGCGTGAATTAGTATTTTTGGACAGCGCGGAGCTCTGCACATTTCTCCTATGACCGAACATAAATCGGCGGAGGTTTCTTATCCCTAGGTGGGATGGTTGGTTGCTGTGAAGCAGCAGGTGTTTGCTATAAAGCAGCGGTTTGCCTCGAGTGAGGCTGATGTTGTTAGCCGTGAGGCGGCCGGAATGGGTTACCGTGAGGCGGCTAGGGGTTAGCTCTGTGTCCGATGTTGATGGCTTCAGATGCCGATACAAATTTGTTCCCGCGGATATTAACTGACGTCGGCTTTATGTCCTTTATTAAATTCGAATAAACAACATTGCCTTTTTTCGTTTACAAATAAAAACTATGTGTAAGTAGGGTTATGTCGATTTTATTTTCGAATTAAATTGTAAAAATATTGTATATTGCCTTAAACAATGTTCTACAGAATACATTTTGTATTGTTGTTGTTGTTTTTTAATTCATGAAGCGATAAACGAGCAGGGCGTTTACTTGGTGGAATGTGTAACGACAAAACCGCTCAACGCCCTGATTTAGGATGAGGTCAAGAGAGATAGGACGTTTCATTTACCCAGTTGTTACGCTGACTACGGTCCCCTTCAAACCGGAATAGATTTATGGCAAAAACTTTGCAGCAAAAAAGGCACCACGTTGGATGCTTCTCAAGCGGTCCTCTGTTAAAGAAGACCTATCTAAGAATAACTTTCTGTAACTTGACATCAGAAAGTAAAATCATGTTCTAAAGCTACATAGTAGTAGCAATGTCATAAGCTACTTCGATTATTCTTCTTAAATATATTTTATTAAGATTTTGTGTGTGGATGTTCCTATAATTAACACTTGATTGATTGTTTCCTGAAATAATATGGTCTAAAATCTATATAACAACTTTATCTTATTTTGCCCCCTTCGTCCTTCTAACGCTTGGTAACAGCTAGCGCCGGAGCCTACTTCGAGCGCACAGTGATCCGCCGCTGCCTCAAATAGCCAGCATGTTAGCCATAGCAGTGGCAGCACTGGCAATAACTGTGCGTCATTTCTAAAATCTTTAAATCACTATGATCTAGACGAATTAAACCAAGCAGCAGACGCATTCGCCGCCGCCGCCGGTAGAAATACAACGGTGACGCCGACGGCTAGGTACTCACTTCTTGTGAAATACAAGAACTTAATTAAGACGTAATAGGCTGCGACACCCAAGCAGTAGCCAAACACAACCTACACTTTAAAATGTAGGACAACAAAATTATGACATCGGCCCTACCAGTGAGGTCGAACATACCCTTTGTTATATGATACTGTAGCGTATCATTATATTAGATACGAGCGATGTTGGAGTTACTTGCGCCACTTCTTCTCCTAACGTTAACGCTTTAAGAAGTGGTAGTAAAGTTTTGATCGAGCTCTTCTAGCTATTAAATTATCCTTAAGAAAGCGTCTGAATCGACGGGCACCTGGGCAGCCCTTGATTCAGCATGCTAACGGGAACCAGAAAGTGAAGGCCCAAGCCAAGGCTCTCCATCTTGGCGCAGTTAAGTCACTCTGTGGGGAGAAGCACCTGTGGCAATGGGCCCCACCACATACAGTATTTTCTAATAGTAAACCTATTAGAAAATACTGTATGTTGTGGGGCCCATAGAGCACAAGATCCAGTCAAAAAAGTCAGTATATTTATATCAATGCTAGTGTTTACCTATGTATCTATATACCTAGTTCTGTGTTCTTGCTAAAAGATTACCATAGTAAGCATGAACGTGGCATTAAATCCGTGCATACACCGTGCTTACTTTTTGACCCACTTTAAAGTAGAAGGAGGTCCTCAATGTAGAGAATTTTGACGGACTTTCCAAAAGAAGGAGGTACTTAATTCGGAGCGAATGTTTTTGATATATATGTTACCTCGTCCGCTCCTAGTGGTACGATTTTGTACATTCTTTTTTTTTAATTTGCTTCCCACCACGACACCAAGAATCACAACCTCTTGCAATAAAATTGCAGGCTAAACCTTAATCGATTGACTTAAACTATTTTCTATGTAACTTGTATTGCACTTCTTGAATTGGTCTGATACACAATACTAGGGGTAATTACCTTATTATTTTTTTTTAATTGCAGCAGATCTACGAGGGCACTATTGCTTCACTTAGTCGCGTCACTGTAATCACTTAGCCTTTGGGTAATATTAAAATATAAAAAAAAACAGACTTTGATATATATTGCCGGTTTAAGACGGTGACAACGTGCCCTTTGCTAGTAACTACCATACGATTTCCGTCTCATTAAAATTCCGTCATTTTAAATCTCTAATATCTTTAAAGTTATTTATTTAATCAAAATATATAGGACACGTTTTATGTACATAGAATGAAGAATTTTATGCACTTTTATGTGAACTGAAAACTATTCTGAACTGTATTTTTTTAAATGAGCTTCAAATAAACCCATAGGTAGGTTAAAATTTGTAGGTTGTTTTTAAAGAAAAGGTTATTTTTGAAGTTATTTTTTTAAAGGAATAAACAAATACCGGAGTGCTAGGAGCGGCGGTACGAGATCATAAAATATAAAAAACATACACTCGGAATTGAGCACTTACCTTTTTGGGAAGTCGGTCATAAACTAGATGAATTAGTTTAAAATCTATTTCTGAATGTTTTATACTTGTTATCTTTTAAAACAAGAAGATTCCGAAGCAAATTCTTCTTTAAAAATAAAACATGTTATATATAAAATACCGACAAAGTGATTTTTTTTTAGGACATCGCAAAAAAACTATTTTTTCGATGGAAAACCTACATTTAGGTGGAAAACTCGCACCGCTACGATACGGTTTTCCATAAATTAATTTGCTATAGTACCTAGAACGAAACTTTTAGTCCAAACTGATAACGAGGTTAAAATCTTTATTTACTTTTCTTTAATACATACAAGAAATTCATATAAACAAGAAATATTTGTTTCCATTAGTAGGTTATTATATTCTATGCTTAAATTTCTATCACCGTAGAGATTATGCTCATATTAGTTATCTATTTATCGCGTTAAATGAGATTTCTCACGAACTTCGTCTTAGTATAAGATGTTAATCATTTGCAAACTAGTTAAGCCCCCCTTTAACGAATATTGAAACATAATCGTATCTATAATCTGTTGCTAAAAAATAGGAATAGCTTACAATTTGTTATACATATGACATGTTTTTATGTATGTTGTCAGTGGACTAACACAGGCTGATGGTGTGTGTATTTGTGTGTGTATGTTTTTTTGTTTAAATTTATACCAAAAATTTTTACAAAAAAACGTACACACACACACACAAATACACACATACATAAATTAGCTTTTAGCTCAGAACAATATAAATTGGAATAACTTATGGACTAATGTGGATTGATGTAGGAGTTGTGAAATAATGTTAATTGCGTCAATAAAATTGTAGATATAGATTATAGAATATTTATTTTTAGAATCTTCATTTGTTTAACATCATACATAGTTTCAGATAACAGTTTGAAGTTGCAGGAAGAGACATCAGAAGGCAGTTTCTAATAAAAATTAGTTGTATGATTAAATTGCGATTGTTTGATTAACCTTGCAAGAAAACTCTTAAAATTATTCAAAGTAGATTAATGAAAATGTTTCAGCAGATGTCTATTCGATAAAACTTATTTACAAAACCAATGATGTTTGTTTTTGAAGACTGGGCAGTTTACCTAATATCAATAAGAAAGCAATATATGCAAGATAAAATAAATATGAAATAGAATACCTTATATAACAAGAAGCAGAGTTAATTACATGATACTTACACATGGACCTTTGCTTGTATAAAAGCGATAAAAAGAAAAGTATTAGTATGTATAAAAGTTCTGTATATTTAATTTTAACTGCAAACAAGTTCTTTATACCTGTGGGATTTTGGAGTGATTGATGTACTGTATGACATGACTGCTATAACATTTAGAATTTAAATATGTTCATAATACAATTTCTCATACTAATACTATAACCGCCTACATGGGCTAGTGGTTTAGCCATGCTTTACAGACCGTCGTAGGCCATGGGGTCAAACCCTTCGGCAGTAAGGGCAACATGGCCTAATCACTAAATTATCTAAAAAGTAAGAGAAATGCGCCTGTCCGACGAGTAATGATTCATTGGATTGGCACTAAAACTTTATCCTGGATGTCAAGACCATCTCGGCAGACGTTACACGATGTCAGTGCTTTAAAATTTACTGATAACTAATCTTTTCATCAAATGCAGATTAACCATTGGGTTGTGAAGGACAGCTGCCAGTCGCTCTGTGTAAGAACTGATACCGGTAAATCTGAATGGTTAAGAAAAAGTATGAAAGTCCACCCACGATAACTTGAAAAAAGGCAAAAAAGAAAAATTACTCAATATTTATAGACGTCAAAACACTCGACATCATAAACCAGTATATAAATAAGTATCTTGCCAAGTAGGTGGCATCGCTCTTAACATTAAATAAACTCATTCATATGCAAAGTACCGTTCTCGGCTCAATGTTGAAAGCAATTTTACTTAATGACAAGTGACATTAAGCATTCATTACGTATTCAGTGGTTTTCTCTGTAACATTCAAGACGTAGCAAATGTCACAACAGGGTTGTAAATTTAAATATCCTGATTTACGTTACTGTTTATGTTTTAAACTCTAAAATCAAACGTTTATATTTGTTATTATTTTCGTCATTAGTGATTTTGTTCTACAAAACGTTAAATAAAATGGCGTGAAATAAAATATATTAATTCAAATTTATTGTATGTTTTGCACGATTGACTTATTATCTTGTATTATCCAATAAAAAAATAGTGCTTTAATGTTAGTACAATATAAGAACAAATTTATTATAAAATTACAAAATAATTATATTATTTATCACGTTAATTTAACGCGTTCGAGTATCATGCTTAATAAAATGGACGCTTAGACATGAAAAAAAAAAGGAAATATTTGAGGGCATTGTATCCAGCGTCATAACTGGCTAAACAAGACAGTACATCTCATGTGTCAAAGCGGTGAGTGATTCATGCCGTCTTACGTTGCGTTTGAATCGCCAGTGCTAATTAATTCATCAGGTAAACGTCGCTCTCGTCGAGTTGTTCTGTTCAAATAGGAATAAAAGAATCGTTTTCATCACAAAATATGTTTATTGTATCAATAATTCCTGTTGGTTGTGGGTGGACGTGGGTTTGATTCAAGATAAGGAGGAAGGTTGATGAAAGGTCACTTGACATAGCGTTCAACAAGAAGGCATAATGTTTCATGCATAGATATTTTCTCTCTGAAGAACTGTTTAAAAGTAATGTAAAGTATCTACTTTTCACTTTTGTATCCAATATAAAATATTAAAAATGTTTTTAGTATTATAAATTATTTTACAAATTAAATACTTTTAGTATTTAAATTGTAAACAAACTTGGGTCATTTTTGAGAGCAAACGGAATTAAAGCGAAAAAGGGACTAACGATAAATTTTCCTTATGGCGTGGCATCAGTCAAATTTAATCCTATTAATGGACCATTTTGTATGAATTCTGCGATTTTTAGGAATGCCACCGAAAATCTCTTATTGAGTGATAAAATTTTCCGACCGACTTTTTCTTTCGGTGTAATTTGGCCTTTTCTCACTTTTATTCACTCGTATTAGAGATTTAATTTAAAAATCTATTTACATCTAAGCACATTGGAAATATTTTCCGCTTCACACAAATTTTGGTTGATTTGTGATAGCTAAAGTGATACTTATACGGTATTGTACAAGCGACACTAAAATACTGTCCGAAAAATAAATAGTCACGGGGTACACATTAACAAGCTTTGAGTAAGCGATCGTAAGAACAAATTGATAACAGAACCTCAAGCTGACAACACTTTTAGCAAAAAGTGTTGATCACCTACTTCGAGGGAACGCAAACTTTCTTCGCCCTCTGTGTTAGATAAAGCGTAAGTGTGGTAAGCTGCAGCTGAATAATAGTATAAAACTTATAAATGATAACACAACCTGGTAATGTAATGCTCGCTTCAGGCTTTTTCAAATATAAAATACGTGTTTTTTGAACGTACTTTTGATTAATTTAAAAGATGACAAAAAAGGCCCGCTGAGTTTCTTTCGCCGGTTCTTCTTAGGTTAGAGGCGTCCTATTCTGAACCATTGGTAGCGTCATTGATCACCAATAAGCGAGTTTTACACTTCTATATTGAATGAAGATATTAGAATTTGAAAATTCGATTTGAAGCATAAAATCAGGGTATACAATACATTAGAGTTATTTTAATATTTTTATAATGGATTTTCCTGGGGTACGTAACTCAAGGATATAGCTTTCCAGTTATGATATTTTACATCAATTTTGTAGTTTTGTGTTTCTATCTGTATAATATATATTTACTTAAAGCAAGTCTTCGTATTATTTGGTTATATAGTTTCCAGATTACAATTTAAGTTGTGTTCTTCGTCTAGAAATGTTAATAATGTCCTCCTAGTCTAGTTTGACTACGGCGGCCGATCTATATTAGAGATCAGCCAACTGCACTGGAGATATTATATTGCATGTACAATCACAGGTGCACTTCCTCTTCCTCTACGCACATAGTCCAATGGGACGGAGAACCGACATGATCGGAGTAAGGTCGGGCGCAGGACCGACGTTCTACATGCCTATCCGCATCGACGCATGGAAGATGAAATATTAATAACGTGGATTTGCCTTCAACGCTATGTTTCGCGATTTTACCTTAACCGGGTATACGTCTTAACTATGCTATACCACGTATAAGTAGGTATTAATTAAATAATCATTTAGAAGTTGTATTATTATATTCTTTTTAGATTATTACAATTAGTATCACATCAAGTAAATTATAGGTAGTCCCCAAGAGGTCGAATTTCGACAATAAACTATTAATGATTATAGTTTGAACTTTATGCGGGTTCTAGGTTAAAGGTTTTTGAATTTACAGAATGAAAAACCAAGAAAGAATGGCTAACGTCATTTTGGTTTTTGTATTTATATTTTTATTATTTCTGTCTTATGTCTTTTGATGTTGTAGGACTGCACCCCTACTAATCTAAACTAATAGATAAGAATTGAATAAAATAATATTTTTATAAAAGAGAGACTATTATTAACATTTCACTTTGTCGTCGTTTTACTCTTATGATCAATGCATATTTAATCACATCAATGTGAGTCGTTTATTCTACATTAAGAAAAGCAAACGCCATGAGAACAAACCCTTGTAGTATACATATGTATATATGGGGCCTCGGCATATCTATTAAGGTATAGAAAATATAACACAATGTAAGTATAGTCAAGGGAAATAATACCTATCTCTTTGATTGAAATGAAAATAAAATAAAAAAAACTAATCATAATCAGCCTGTAATAGTCCACTGCTGGACAAAGGCCTCCCCTAATACACCCCCATCCATTAGAGAATTTTAGACCGTATCCCACTACGCTAGTCCAATGCGGACTGGTGGGTGGACCGACTTTACATGCCCATCGAGCATGGATCATCTTACTCAGACAATTGTGATCGCATTGCCCTAACCAACTAGGAAACAACAATGAAAATTTATTGAGTCCCCGCAGGATTCGAACCCACGACCTCCAGTTTCTAAGGCACATGCCTATACCATTACTACATAAACTATAAGTCAAATAAGTCTAACTCTATTTGGAAATTAATAACCTTATAGATACTTTGATTTGATTATACTGAATTATAAATAAGACACTTAAAGAAACGTGCTAACTTGAGTCAGCCAATTTGGCACATTCTACGTTAATTAACACAGAATTAATTACATGTTTGCTCTCCGCGTGTTCGGCTTCAAATCAACTCAAGGGAAATAATTGTTCCAAGCGATAGCAGTCGAAACTTAATGGAATCGATTACAAGATAATTAACCAGCCGACGTTAGGAAATTTACTGTTGAATTGCTTCTAGTAAGAAACATGTTATATTAATATTATGACTCCTTTTAATTAAAATTTGCCGTTACATTTTATGCACCGCCTATGTACCCTTTACAATATTTTATTTCATCTAAATTTCAGTTGTGACTGCGCGATACGACACTTATAAAGATACTCACTCTTTCATCACTTTTATGTATAAGGTGTTACGCTTCGTTAAATGAATATTTTTATATGCTACCCTATCAACTACAATACACAACCCAAGACCTCATGACCAACTTAAAAAAGGCCCATTTGTCAAAAACACGACTGTTAAATTTGTGAAACGGTACAAATTGTTATTTTTGTTTTTAAAAGGTGAATTATAGAATTAGTGTATTTTATAGTTAAAAAAGACTGATTAATGATTTCAGAAACCGCATTGTAAGGTTGAATTATTGAAAATACCTATTGGTTGGTAAATTTATTTAAATATTAAAAAGGAAAATGAGCACGAGTTTCACACTGGTTTGCTGTAAATGGGAAATACTATATGTAATGTTTTTTTCTTACATGTATTGGATTACAATAAAAACGTTATTTATTTTTAGATTTCATATTATCCTTGTTCTTGTATTTGAACATGTGCTCAACTTTGAACTTTTGGGTAAGAGTCTATGTACCCGAATATCTTCAATCTTTGCAACTTTAGTCTCACATTTTCAGAAATCTGCCTCATCTTTAGACGCTCTTCAGTATAACCATTTGCAATGATTAATTAACTACGATAAGAAATAAAGTTTTACACCAGTATCAAGAAAGTTGTGATAATTAACGACAAGTTTTAGGATGGACATTGATGGGGAAACTTTGTGCAAGATTAATGACCTCGAGATCATTGCAAAAGCTCATAACGGTAGTTTATCATATTTTCATTTATAATTTGTCGTTTGTTTTACTATAATTCGAGTTATGATTGTTTTTATTCAGTTTGCAATTTAGGACTCCTTCAATGTTAGGAATGTACTTGGGTAAAGAAAATCACTATTATGTACCGAAAAATTAATGTGAACAATAATAAATTGTATATGTAATCTAGCTAAAGTAAAATAAGGAAAAGTCTAGTTACTTTGTTGGCAGGTGAACCTAAAAGTTATAATTTTTATATATTATTAATTTTGTTATAATTTTTATAACTTTTAGATAATAATGCAAAAACAGGAGAGATTCACAAAACAGAGATTTTGGCAAAACTATTTTTAACAAAAACGTAAGACAATAATATTTCTCAAAAAGTATAGGAGTACGTTTAAGCAATAAAAACGGGTCCAATAAACATAAACTTGAGTTGAATTGTAGTCAAATAGCAGCGGAATAAAATTGATATTGAAGGGGAACTTTGCAATAAGTTATTTGATTCGCCGTTTGCCGAACTCTTGCATTGTTTTTAATGCCTGGACGATGTTTTATATTCAGAGCTTAACCCATAGTTTTTTTCACAATAAATTTTTTGATTTTCATTTAATTACGATTATTACGACTACTATGTTTAAGCAATGAAGTTGCTGTGAGTAGAAATATCTCGTTTAAGGTTGCACGTTTCTAAAATATAATGTATTATAATATAATGTATATAATTAAACAAGCTAATGGAGCTGCCTTAACGTACTCTCTTATTCAGTTAAGAATAGTTTAAATAAGTTCTTGTCAACGAATTTACCTCTCTCTATGTTCTATATTGTCAGCCTCCTCACTTTATACATTTACACTTTAGTTTTGATTATAAACTATTATATTTACATTATTTAATACACAATATGATTTAACCTACATATTTTTGCTACAACCATATAGTAATTAAATGTGTAAATAGTTTAATATTAAAAGGTTTCCGTTGTAAAAATATAAAAAAATTACAATACTTTCTTTAAATGTAGACACGTAGGTGTCTGTATGTTGTGTTTATTTATTTTAAAAGCAAGACGCTACGTTAAAAATAGAAATTACGAATTTCTTACTTAGGTGCTTCGTTTATCTAACGTGTATTGAGGGATTTCTATATCAGTCATAAAATCTGACTTTATTCATGAGCATTTCACATTTTACAGCTACTGGTGACATGAAATTTTATCGCCGAAATGATGATGCCTCTCGGGAAATATGAGTCATATTCTAGCGCAGGAGATCTGAAAGTAACACGGAAATACCAATTTCAAAATATATGAAGAAAAATAGAAATTGCACACGCTGCCAATATGATAGGTATGTAATGGTTGTTGGAGTTTTAACGTACGGAGTTCGTGAGTTCGAATTTTGTGCAAAACTAAATTAATATAATTTTTTTTTTTGTCATCATCATCATTATCATCTGCCTGTGTCAGTCCACTGCCGGCTATAGGCTTTCCCTAATGCAAACCACCTCTTCTGATCTTCGGCTGTTCTCATCCAGACTTCTGCGGTCGTCAGCTCTGCGACTTATATGACCGGTCCACTGCCGATCCAATCCGGTGGGCTATATCAGTGACTCTAGTTCTCTGACGGATCTCATCATTTCCGACGTGGTCCTTCAGAGATACTCCGAGAAAAGTCCTCCATAGCTCGCTTGCGATTTTAAATTTGGGAACCAATCGAACCGTAAGTCTCGTCCGCCGTAGGTATATAAGGATTCCTCACACTTTAAAAATTAACACTTCAAAATTAAATGGAAGGCAAGGTACCACTGCAAGCGTCGGAAATTTTACCAAACCGATATCGTTAAAAGCCACAAGTGATAAAAGTGCTATTTTTCTACAGTATTTATAGTGACACAACCAGTGTGGCTGCACCTTTCTAGTCCACGTCCTACAGCGGTGAAATTACACTAGAGGCAGTCGGAAAAAGTTCCCAGGGCGGCAAAACCTTAAAACATATTTTCACAAGTATATATTTTCAGACAGTTTTTCAGTTAGTTATTGGCAGATAATTTCCGGTGCACAGGAGCAGTATTAAGTTTAAATCCGGCCCGGGAGTCTTACCATTTTCATAACTAATTATAGCCTAACTTTCACAACAGACATACATATGTACATTTATACACATAGCTTTACAACTAAATAAGCCGACCTTGTCTTAGAATTTAGAAGTTTCGAGAAGAAGATAAGGATTATACATTCGTTTGTACGGATACTGTCTTTGTTCTTCAGAACAGTTACGCGCAGATGAAACAAATTTATCTCGAAACGTACGCACTAACATTATATTGGATCGTCTTTATGTTATAAGCGGTTGGGTTTATCTTTACAAGTTTTCAATGCACGCGTCTCAGTTCATATGTTAGTAACTTTAAAGCAGGTCGTGTACAGAATTTATAACATGTTTAGTACTTGTGTGGCAAACATAAATATCTGGTCCTAATGATTATGCACATAATAATTATATCATCGCATTTTTATACGCATTAAAAAGCAATATGTTTCATTTTAATGATTGATCTTCATCACCATCATCATCATCATCAGCCTTTAATAGTCCACTGCTGGACATAGGCGACCCATAATACACCCTTATCCATTAAGGGGTTTTGGACCGTATTCCACCATGCTGGTCCAATGCGGGTTGGTGGGTGGACCGCCTTTTTACATGCCCATCCGACGCATGGATCATCTTACTTTTCAGACACTTGGATAATGGACCAAACTGTCCTAACCAACTAGGAAACAACAACGAAAATTTGTTGAGTCCCCGCAGGATTCGAACCCGATTCGAAACCAAACGCCAATACCACTAGGCTACGGAGGCAGTTAATGTTTGATATTATACTAAAAACAGTTAATATTATACTGTCAAAATGATGTTACCATTGATAAACACATGTGATATTTCAATATACTTACGAACCAAGAAATGGCCGACTATAAAATCATAAAGTGTGTTTATAATATCAATAATTAAAATTTCACCGACTAATTTGTACTATTGTATTTGTTCATTTTACCTTTACGACACTAAAAAAAAATTTGCTAAATTTTTCTTGTCGCCAGGACCTGTTAAAACAAAAAAAAATCATTGTTAACTTACAAACCTTTTGTAAACATGTTGTGATTATGAAAATTTCCAGTGCAAAATGGAAATTTTATCGGAAAAATTGACAGCATCGACGACCATATGCAAGGGATAAGCATCTACGGTGGCCGATTGCATTTAAATTCTTTATTATTAAGGCACTGAAATGCTATAGGTTTTCAATTTAGTACATATTAAATTTGAACAAACATTTAATACAACAATAAAAACAATATTTTTATTACAAATAAATATTTATTACACTTCTTACTGTATTTTGAAGAGAATATTCGCTTTTAAAATTATTAAGTTGCATGCAGACTTTTGCATAGTTTTACAACTTTGATAATAAATATCGGATAAATTAAGCCATTAAACAATCATACGGTATTTATACAAGTGTGACCGATAATTAAATAGTTTCAATAAAACCATACAGGTTTGCCTTTACGATTGAAAATGCGCGCATTTAGCTGCAGTGCAACAGTTATGTTTGCATAATAGTTTCCATTGCGCCATTTAATTTATCGCATTTAATGATTGATTGATGTTATGGTATTGTTTTGTTTTGAATTCAAAATATTTTGTACATAATTGTTAGATTCTTCTTATAATTGTAACACAAAATGTAACGGTAAGTTTTTTGGTTTGCCGTTTATGATTTGAGATGAAAGGAATTTTTGTGGCGTTGGAATTATTAAGAAGGTTAATTAAGAAGGTTACTGTTATCTTAGGGTTAGGTTACCTCTTCACCCCGGTCCCGGTCCCGCTGAGTTTCTTACGCCGGTTCTTCTCAGGTCTGACCTGAGAAGAACCGGCTTCCATTTCCGAACCGGTGGTAGATTATTTGACAATCAATAAGAAAGTGTAATGCTTCTTTATTGAATAAAGATATTTGACTTTGACTTTGACCTGTTGAGATAGTCCGAAGAAATTATATCCGACGTGATGCGGTTTGGGTCTTACAAAACATCCTTCATATCTAGTAAACTTTTTAATAAACAAAGTTACCTTACGAGATGTTCAGACACCTGATAAAAGTTTAAAGTTCCGTCGACAAGAAACTCAGCATAAGACACTCCAAATTCGTTCGTCGCCTTAAGACATGGTATTTTACAGTTCATAGAAGGCCATTTACAGCTATCTACTTTTTTTCAATAAATTATGTCTTTTATACAACTGCCTTGCGTCAGGAAGTGCCATGGCAGTCCCTATATACATAATGAATATATGCATTATTAATATGATAATAGTTATATATAATAATAGTAACATATAATTATTCATGATTATACTGAAATACTAATATTAACTTTGCGAATATGTCTAATTATTATTTATATTAGGTTTGTCTATATAAATCCAAAATAAGAGTAAGTAATAGGTATTTTAAAATATTCAACATCACTAAATCCATAAAAGTTTGAATATTGCATACCATCATCACAACAACAAAAGTATTTTTACGCAAATTGGCAGGAAAATATTCTGGAATCTCGGCTGGAAAGTGTTAGTGACTTCTATCTTTCGTGAAACCGAGATCAATCAAATCCAAGTCAGTTTTCAGAACATCAGACTTCCAGTGTGATACACTGATTGAAAAGAAATTAATGGAAGTAATCTATTGAATAAGAAATTAATATTTTAAGACGACTTTAACTACGTTAAATAGTTCTATGCTGTAAAAAAGTTTCATACAGTCTTAGTAGTTATAATTAAAAATTGAGATATATTATTTATAATAATTGAAGTAAATCGTTTTTAAACTAACGTTGTGTGGACATTCGACGCAAAACTAAAATGACATGTTTGTAGTTCTGTCAGTGTTAAGGTTTTTGCTGTAGGCGCCAGCAAATTGCTTTATTACTAACGCTCTATTGGATTTTGATGTGATATCAAGCTTGATAAGATGTCACCTTTAACAGGTCGTGGGAAATTACAAATGGTGTGAAGCTGTTTTCGGGACTTTAGGTAACTTGAAAGATGTCTCATTAAAAATAGGTTTGAAATATTTTTTTATCAGTAATAGGGGTCACTAAGTTCTATGACATTTCGAATAATAGTTCAATACATGAGTGAACTACTTACAAGTTAATTTTATTACCACGAAGATCTTAAAGTCCTATTTTTCATGTTTCTTTACCTCAACCAATACATCTGCTGTGTGTGTGCAGTACAATATTTATATTTTAATACTGAAATGACTATGAAGTTTTAAAATATACATACGTTAGTTTAGAAGAGCAAGTATCTTCCTTTAAAGGCTTTACACTACTTTTATGTTAATTCCTTTTATCTACAGCTATACTAACCAACAGGTCGTGTTTATTCATAAATTATAACTATATTTTTCTCAGTTTTTTTCTATATGCGAGCATGGCATGCATTAAATGTCATAACCAATACTCTCTCAATCAAAATCTGGCTTTCTTTATTCCTCTCTTGGAAGTTGTAAAATCACATTTTACAACTCCCACTATCTTAACGGTGATATGAATTTCATTTGGTAAATAACAGGGACGTTTAAATCAGAATGTAAAGTAGAAATAAAAAGAAATGCACGTATTTTAGTTAGTATATATTAGTGACTGGAAACTTTTAATACGTACCTAGCACTGTAAAAAAATGTAAAAAATTAAAAGAAGAATTATTAGCAGTTTGTTATAAAAGAAAGAGTCTAAATATGAAGCCAGATTGGAAATGCGATAAAAGAAAGGATAAATACCTCGTCTGATGGCGGCACAGCTGCAGGCGTCCTTCTTGATGCGGTTGGTGTTCGCGGTAAACTTAAAATTATAAGAACCAAGCGTTGGCCATTCGCGTCGCGTGACTTTAAAATATGACGCGTTGCGTAGGAACTCCCGAAGGCAATTGTTGCAGCGGCGGCCGGCCGCCGACCGCGTCACGAAGTATTCTCCTTTTAACCTCCTTTATTCGCGAGATGAGGAAAAATTAAAGGAAAAAGAAGGGCAGGCAAAACAAACGGTATAGAAAGAAATGGAAGGAAGATTATCTAATAAACCTACTACATATCATTAATTATGGGTTTAATTAATTTGTAAGAGATGAAAATATTTTTTTGAACCGTTCTCCACATTATATATGGTAATTATAACATTTTTTCATAGTTTCGACACTGGTACATCGAAAAATGCTTTATCTTCTTGAAAGTAATATGTGTGGGCAGTTATTCGGCAAATATGGTTTATTACTTAAGAAACAAAATGTAGTTGTAGGCCGACAAATGTCGTTTTTATTACAACAGATTAATTTTCACTCCAAAGTTTCACTCTTCACTCCACGCGCTGTAACGAAGGCTGCAAATGTCACTTGTAAATTAATGAAACATAATGTAAATAAAATATGGAAGTTGTCAAGGTTAAATTGAAAGTTGTTAAAAAAAATGTTCGTTGGCTGGAACAAAAAAAACCAAACATGTAAGAGTTTCACTATGAATTGTTTCTGTAGATATGAGTTAATAAACCTCAATTAAGTATACCCTAAAGCAACAGTTGGTAAATGTATATCTTGGTATATGATGCATTTAGATGCATTGCAACATTTTGCAATAAAAGCTGAATCACCTTTATTCAGCTTTTATTGCAATATTGTCTTTTTCAAGAATCCCATGGTGCCTAAACGAGAAATATATAATATATTGGTTTATTCATAGCAAAACTTTTAACATTATAAAGAATTCGTATATTTCGAAACTCCTAAGAAATCTCGTTTCGCAAAAGCACTTAAAGTATTACCAACAATGTTTTGGCGGAAAAGGAATATTTGTTTGTATTCAAAATGAACCATAAAATTTATGTTATTCGTTTGGAATAAGAGCGGAGCCTCTTTTAAGTTAACTCTTTTCAGGATATTATGATTTTGTATTCATTCGGTAAAGATTATATATAATACTATACATTATAATAATTTTATATATCTGGACAATTAACGCAATGTCATTTAGCCCCAAACTATCTTGTAAATAAATACATATAATATTGATACAAACAACCAGACACGAGAAAAACACTATGTTCATCAGATACGTTTTATGTTCAGAAAACGTGTCTTAAACAAAATATTGATGAAACAAATAAGTTAAACCTTAAAAGTTATAAGAGATTTAAAATGCGGTGGCAGAAAACTCAATTTCGTATGGAGAGCACGTAGTTACCTGCTTATATTGCGTAAAATCAGTTTATTGTCAAAAATTCACTTGTTTAAAAATCTATTATCTCTATAACAATTTTTCATTCTGTTACGTATGTCATAATCAACTAAAAATATATCAACAAAACGAGACACTTATTTAGGGGAGGTTAATGTCGTCAACATCAAAAAGTCAATTTCCATTACGTTTAACAAATGAAAATAGCGTTTGTTAACAATAAAAGCTTTCTTGCATATTGATAAGTATAATTGCTTATAAAGAGTTACACAATCCTTTACAATGTTTCATCAAAATATCCATTGTAGGAATAATTTTAATGTTTTTGTCTTCATGCCAAACGATTCTGTAATTTGCTTGTTTACAAAAGCCAGAACGTTCATTATCTTATTAGCGAATATCATTGTCACATGAAAAATAAACACCGGAAAGTGTACTAAAAAAACTGTTACTTCTCTTTCACTATGTTTTAAGGCAATTAACTCTAATGCAGTATAAATAAAAAAGTTGTATACTTAATATGTTTGCATAAACTTGAATATATTAATGCGTAGCTTTATCTCTTAAATAAATGAATTATATAAAAAAAAATATTCTATATAACACTCATTTTAATGACGATTTATGATAGACATTGTGTTAATACTTGGATAAACGACATAGTATCCTTATCCACAATCATTAATGTTTCATAGAATGAAGCGACAAGATGACCAAGATGTTGTGCTGGTAAGTAATATGCTCTGCTCAGAATAATTGCAGCGCAGGACTCAGTGCTAAATCTTCAATAAATAAAAATAAATGGTACGGTGTTTTAAAATAAATTGTACACTTTGAAAAATCACGGCAAATCGTTTCCTGAATATTCACGGGTGCCAATCCGTTAGCTTCTGTGAATTAAAATGCTAATTTCGGCTTTCAATGTACAAACAACGTTAATTGCTATTAAAATTTCAGATTCAATGATGCACTTGACAGCAGGAAATCTTTAATTTTTATTTAGAAGTATTTACAATATTGAAATTTTATCAGTCATATCCTATAAACAATAAGGATTTAATACAAGCCTTTACTATTAAGTCTTACGAAGTTATAGTAACACACAAAATTTAACTTTAATAGAGTCAAAAATTTTACTCTGTCTGCCATATTACTGACTTAATGCTGCAAAACAACTAGTTTGCTATTTATTATTGGATAGAAAAACTGTAAAAAAGCTCTCAGCGTAGCTGAATGCCACTTTGTTCACAACAAGTTTCACAGTCGTTGTAGAACAACAGTAGATGTTAAACTTTGTCGTAGCTTATACATTAAAATTTAACTTAGTGCTATCTACATGTAAAATTTTTTAATTAAAGTAAAGTAACCAATTCATTGGTATAATTTTTTTACGCTTAAATACTACGCGCGTGTGAAAGAAACTTTTAAATGAAGAGATGATTCAACAATATTTATGTGTCAAGTTTAAACAAAATAAGGCAATGCTAGTTATAATTAACAGTAATGTATAAAATATTATTTTGTTTTTTTTTTCTCAAAAACGTACTAGGTTACGACACACAAACATAATTCCATTTAATCATTAAATTTATAACAATACAATACAATACAATACATATATATATATATTACTTTGCTTAGGCTTTATAACTTTGCCTTCTCCTTTTTAAAAGATTGACGTGATACAAACGTAAAGTCAGAGTGCTCTGAACTTTTCATTTTGTGTTTCAAACAATAGTGAAATGGCATTCTGCACCAACTTATTTTCGTGCTCTGAGGTGAACTGTGCAGTAACGCTGTTGTATATAAGGTATATAATTCATAGTTGTGTTCAAATTCAAATATCTTTATTCAACATAAAAGCGATACACTCACTTATTAATAGTCAAAAAACTAATACCGGTTCGCAAAAAACTTATTATTTAAAAATATTAGTGTAAAAAATATTAATAGTTGAGTATGTTATATTCATTAGTACGATAAGATTCTTATGAGAGGGACATGGTGTTAAGAATTTGTCTTGTTTTGTACGTACTCAGAGCACTAACATCATTTCCAAAAGATGTACACACACTTCAAATAATTTAAGCAAAGCACAAGTGTGTTACATGCTAGTTATTGCATTTGTCCTTTAAAAAAGTAAAAGAAATATATATGACGTTCATTTACATTAAATTCTTCTTAATATAGGTTGTAATATAACTTGATATATTTAAATTCTCTACGTTTGTAGTTCTTTGCAGTGGTCGCTGTCAAGAAATAGTGTCTGTCTGCAAAAAAGTGATGTATCATAAATAGATGAAAAAGTTTGTTAAATCGCGTTATATTTACACTTTTTATTATATTTATTCTTCATGATATATTTTATACATAAAATCAGAAATGTCAATAATTCTTCCTTAGGTGCTCAATATCTAAATAAAGGTGCTCATAATCTTATTATTACTAAAAATTTTATATTTTGAATCTATTGAAATGGTTCAATAGATTCTTATAACATACGCGAAAAAGATTTTTGTGTTATATGATATCTAGGGCACCTAATAAAAGACTATTTCGTAATACGGGTATTAATAAAAAGGTTTCCAGTTCATCCTTTTTCCATACCTGTTATAACATTGTTTTATCGGAACATGAACTTATGTACCTGCACCTTGAAACTGTACTTAGAACAAAATGGTAGACAATCAGCACATGATGTGCATTATATTAACGGTAACAATTATTTATACATATCCCTGATGCGGAATGCTCAATTGTTAACCTTACCGATGATAAAAAAGTGCCTACATACTAAACTATATGCTAAATGCCTACGCATACTAGTCCTCGCGGAGACAAAGACGGGCGCACCGAATAAAACCACCAAGTAGTTCCTTCATAGAGATGTTGAAATCTCGACAAGCACCGTGCTTTTTTTTAACCAGGGGAAATCCTCGTGAATACCTTCGCCGCGAGGGATTCAGGTTATGTGAGACTCTTACTCTCTAAAACCCCTGGGAACTCCTTCCGGTTCGTTATTTGATGTAGTGTGGGATCACATTATTTCTGCAGCGCCACATCACGAGTGTTTGCTATTGCGTAACTCACCACAAGTCTTTTAGACCCTTAAACAGCTTATAGGCGTGCTGGGGCACGCTATCCGTTACGATGACCCGTCCGTTTGGGTAGTGGAGGTCCCGATCCACTACCCGGCCCTCATTAAGGGGCAGGCGGCGGTCATGCGCCAGGCGCCTACGCTCTCCGGCGGCGCATCGGTTGCGAGGCAGGGTCATCTTCCCTCTCTCGTTCCGCCGCCTCTTTCTGAAGCATTACTGCTGCACAGAAAGACTCCAACGCCTTCCATGCTCTTTTTCTCCCGACAATAGCTTTCACCACATTCGGACGTGAAAGTTTGGCGCGTAAGACCGAGGCTGGATCGTGGCTCATTCCAGGCTGGGCATTCTGCGAGTGTGTGATCAGCAGTGTCCTCAGCCGCTCCACATTGGTGGCACATCATTGTTGGCTCCCACCTCGCCACCTTACACAAATACCATTCGAAGCAGACGTGACAAGCACCGTGCCTTGATTAACCGTTTGAAAGCTGCTGATTCAACAAGTTAATAGGCTGAAGTTGAGGTTGAGATTTGACTTGATTGGTAACAAAGGCGTTTGTTGCAAATAGTTGTACGGCAGGCACTAGATTATTACCGAAGTAGTTAAATGAAATGGCTTTATTGTATACTATCAAAAAAACACTGTAGCATATGACCAAATCAAAAAAAATTATGCAAAACGACTACGTTGCCCAGGCCTTGAACATTGTATTATTAAAACTTAAATTATATTGGTAATATTGAAAACACTATTGACAATTTAAAAGCAATTTTAACACTTCAATGTTAAATAAAAAAATTATTGCTTTATAGAAATTTGAATATTTTGTTCTGAACGTAGGTTATGGTAGCTCTAAAATATTTAAGCAAACGATGTACTTAATATAAGCGAATTTAACTTTATGAATTAACAGTGACTATGTAAGAACCTAATTTTCTTGTGAACAAGCAACCAACCTTCATAGAACCTTATCATTGAGCGTCAAGATGTGTGAAAATGCTTTATGAACTGTATAATAATAATAATGTACAGGCAAATCCTCTGGCAACTGCTTAAAATATGTATTATTTGTGATAATTGTAATGTAATAAATTTGTTAAATATGTATACAAAAACTATATGTCACGCTGTGACTATAAAAAAAAATTAGCCTAACTAGAAAACAAGTACTTAGACTGTCTACCTGTGGTATTTAACTCTGCCTGTGCCTATTTGTAATGCGAGCTTCTAAACGGCTAGACCAATTAGAACCATTACTTCTTTGACCTACTCAATTAATCCTGACCTGAAGTTAAATGAGACCATTTTCTTCACTCACCAAGATTTGTAACACAATACTGTCACCTATATAACTATACTTTTGCAGTGATTGCCGGAATCAAAACTTTCTTTATCACAGGCCGCCGATTATGTGGCAGGGTCTCTTAACTTGGATACTTACAACGTTGCTACATATGTTAAAATATACCATAATGCTTACCCACTGGGCTTAGTACTTAGTGACCCTGGCTGTTACCCAAACCGTGTTGAACCGATGTACGATGAACATAACGTTCTTCTAGCGTATGGATGTTGGTGCTAATGCAAAATATAATTATTTGCAAAAGTAAAATAAGTTTATGTATTTATTAGTCATCGAGTTCTCATAGCACAGCTTTGTGTAGTTTGTGACTAGATAGTGTTATTTTTTCATAAATATTATTATTAAAGCAAAGTAATAAACAATCCCCTTTAAGTGCTCGACCGTACCCGCCATTGGTATAATTATATTGTAATTATTTTGACAGTATTTTACATTACCTGCCTGGCTCGTTGCCAGCACGCCACACTGTACTGGGCGGACGCCAAATGGGGTTTAATTATGGAAATTAGTTTAAGTTACATAATTATCCAGTGGTCTAATAAACATTTATTAAATGTAGACTAAGTCTAAGCCAAATGGATAAATTTGGACAATTGAAAAAAGGTAGTTTATTTCTGCAAACGTAAAATAAAATGAACATTTGACAATATTTTTATCTTGTTTCGCCAAAGAATTGAAGTTCTAACGCGGTTGCATAAGTAAACACACACCCTTTTTTGATTTATGCGCGTCTTTGCCTACCGAGTGCGGTCGTATTTTAAAAACCTATTATATTTGGACCTGTTGTCTTTAAAACATGTTTATTCTTTAAATCCAACAAGCGTCAACGACCATTCATATAAAAAGCAAATATAATTTATTTAAGACCGATGATTGTGTTTTCCTCCAGCTGTTTTTTAAAAAAAAATTCCACAAAATAAAAGTACACTCTAAAATTAGAAATAGCTTTGATCTTTGTTATATTACTTAAAAGTACGTTGGTTTCTGTAAGTATTATTATTCCATAGTGCTTGCTCATATCCTAAGGCATTTACATACCTTCTTTGGCTTTCGTTAGCAGAAAAGTGCGTACAAAAATAAAATATTATTAAACGTAGTAGTCCTTCATAACAAAGAGAAATGCTACCTTAACTTTATGAGATTAACTTTTTAATACCGTTTAAGATTTAAAGTGCTTTTTTAAAAGACTTTGTGTGAAATTTCTACTACTAATGTTTAGTGATTGCTGTATAAAGTAAATAATCATCACTGGTTCTCCTCATCCTTTGATCTTACTATTATATAAAGTAATTTGCAATTTTATACACTATATGTTTATACCAACAGTAATTTTATACCAACCCGCATTGGACCAGCGTGGTGGGATACGATCCAAAAACCCCTAATGGAGAAGGCATACATTAGAGAAGGCCTTTGTCCAGCAGTGGATTAAAATACAGGCTGATGATGATGATACGCATTGTCCATTATAAAAGTTCAATTTGCAGCATACAATAACATGAAATGATTTTAATAAAAAAACGGATCAGTGCAGTTAACAAAATAAGAGTTTTTAAAGTTTGCTTTAATGTTACACATAGATATTTCATAGTACTTACCCGTAGATGACCCATTTAACTGTGCAAATTAATTACCCTAATATATCAAGGCTTTTTCAGTGTCACGTTTACAATATCGCGGTGACACGGGACGAGTTATTGCGGTTATAATAAGCATTAAACTGTCAGGCGATGGGGACACACGATAAATCATACTGGATACGCATAATGCAGCTGTAATTTATGTATGCATTACTAAAGGTCTTATTTTGATATCTTAAGGATAGACATTAGTTAAGCAATAAGTCATAGACGGTTTCGTTGAAACTATAGACATATATGTAGTCTCTCTCATAATACTATGGTCATCATCATCAGTTGCTATTAAAGTCCACTGCTAAACATAGGCCTCCTACATTTAACTTGCATGGTTAATGTAAGGTTTATGCGGTTTGTGTCAGAATGGCTCGTCGATGGCAGAATGTTTTCTCTACATTTGACACTTCACTATATAATAAATGCACTGCACTTACGATAATCCATAACTTATTCTGAGATATAAGCTATGCAATTGTGAAATTCTATTAAAATTCATAAAGTTAATTTTAATTAAAGAGTAACAAAGATTAAAACGAATTAACTTTCGCATGTACGATATCAGTATAATACAGTACCGCTCACGTGGCCTAGCGGTATTGGCACTTGCTTTATAAACCGAGGGCTGTAGATTCGAATCGCCGATCACCCTATTGCCTGAAAAGTAAGATGATCCATGCGTCGGATGGGGATGTAAAAAGTCGGTCCACCCATCAACCCGCATTGGACCAGCGTGGTGGGATAAGGTCTTGAAACCCCCTAATGGTTTCGCGAGGAGGCCTATAACCAACTGTGGACTAACACAGGCTGAAGATGATAATTATGATGACACAGGTTTCCCTTAGTAATATAATATTATGTTTATGTACTGTACACAGAAATTTCACTTTATATAATTCCTTATGTATCAGGAAACAACACATTTGTAAGTAATGATATTGGCAGCTTCATTAATATTCAAGTTATCTGTCAAGTATTCTCATTGTTTCTCTACTTTGATTAATTTATTTGAGTTTTGGTTACATATTGATAATAAATAATGTTGATAAAAAATCTGTTGGATATTTGTGTGCTTTAAACAATTTACTAGACTATTATAACTTATTATATATCGACCTTCATTGTTAAAAAAACTAACAAGAAGAAGTATATTGTGTTGTTAAATATATATAATTTAAAAATATGTTTTGATATATAAATTTACAATGCAGTCTTAGTCTCCGTACCTTGTGGGTTAGTAGAATCATTACTTTAATTATTTCTCAGTAAATCTAGATGGTTTTCCATTAACAATAATCAGTACTAGAATTTAATTGCCTTATATTTACCCATTTATTTCCAGGCTACTGCATTTATTATATATCGAATTCAAGATCTTTTAGAATACTAAAATATATAAGCTATGTAATATATAAATATATAACAGAAAAAATTTTAAAAATACGTTAAAAAGATAGACTGTATTTCGACTATGAAATCTTGGAAGAGACTTAAATTTTGGGTATAAATTTAAAAGACTGTAAAGTAATTAAATGCAACAAAGAGCACAAAACTGTATATTTTATAGTTTATAGGTTTTAGTAAAGACATACCATTGAATATAAGCAAAGCATATGTGAAAATAAGAATACAATTCTAGTTTGTTGCCCCAGTTAACCGACGTAGTACTAAGAATAAGTCTTAAAAAATTATTATATTAATTTAGTTGCGATATGCAAAAAAATGTTATGTTTCTGAAAAAAGACCGGTGGTAGGTCCCCTTTTTACATGGGACCGTCTGGGTGGGTACCACCGCGTTGCGTATTTCTTCCGCAAACTGTTAAAAAAAATACTACTGTGTTCCGGTTTGAAGGGCATCGTAGGCAGCGAATTTTCTATACTATACATCCTATTTCTCACGGTAGGCAGCGCGTTGGTGATACCAGTATTGCCAACGTCTATGGGCATCGGTGACCACTTTCCATCAAGTGGCCCGACTGCTCGTCTGCCTGCGTTGGCAATAAAAAAAATCTATTATCCTTGTAAACTGAAATATAATAAAACCTAAAAACATTTTGCTATTTAGAACCTGGACTTTACTTTAATAATATAAACGAGAACGAACTTATTTTTAAGCAAATGCACCTATTATTACATAAACTATTGCTAGCATTTATATATATTTATTTCATGCTAGGTATGATTTATAAAAAATATAAAGCGAATAATTCAAAATATAATTAGAAGTGTAATGTATTGAAAAACCCGTTTATGAACTGTTTCGGCATATTCGCCCTACAAGAATATAATGTAAAATAATTATTATCACAAATTGTCGTTACCACGTATGTGACACCGCAGGACAGACCTAGTATACAAATAAAGTTCTGTTGGAAATCTATTAAAAATATTTTATATTTTGTTTTCAAATCATCTTTTCTAGCAATAAAGCATAGTTAAGTTTTTTTCCTATAAATTAAAATTGTATCTTCGATCTTAACCGGTGCGTGACTTTCGACAGTTAAATTAATGCTATTTAAAATATACAAAACTTATCCTAAAACGTGTACCTACTTTTATCAAAAGAATTTGAATACAGAATAACAGTGTTCATTCATAACACCCTTAACATAACACCTTTGAATATTCATCAAGTTTACAATACAAAATTCTCTTTGAAATAAGAAAATTAAGTTTGTTTGAAAAACAAATTGTGTGACAGTCCGTCCTGTAAAAAATATAAAACTTGTGCAAATATGACTAGCGATAAGCATAATGCAGGCAAAACTTCTGATGATATAAATGGCTTACCTACCTATTTTGTGCGCACTTCCCAAAATAAGGAGGAATAAAATACATGTGAGCTTGACTTGACATTAATTTCAAAATTATTTTAATTAAAATAACGTCCTCCTAATTGAATCCGACTACGGCGGCCAATGTATATTAGAGATCAGCCAACGGGGCAGGCATAGTGCACAAATATACGCACAAACATGGATGCATTCCCTCTTCCTTCACTCTCATAGTGCGATGGGTCGGATAACCGACACGGCTGGAGAGAGATCTGGTGCAGGACCGACTCTTTACATGCCCATTTAACGCATGGATCATCTTACTTCACAGACAATCGGGTGATCAGGCTCGCATTGCCCTACCCAATCAGAAATCAACAATGAAATATTGGTTTAGTTCCCGCAGGATTCGAACCTCCAACCTCTGGTTTCTAAAGCATACGCCTTTATCACTAGGCTACGGAGGCAGTTCAATTAATAAACTGTTTGTTTTAAAATAACTGGCTCGTTAGGAACGGGAAAAGGACTTTATTTGCCTTCATACTTATGGAGGTCGGAAATCCAATTTCCCGCCAGGACAGTAATGGTCGGAAGAGATCTAGCGTATATTTAATATACTCTGCTATAACAAGTTTCTGAATTAGCACTATTTATTGTTATTGTAAGTTAGTTAGTTAGTTTGAGTAGAAATATCAAATTAATTTGGTTAGAAGGCATATTCGAATTAAAAAAATCTTGTCAACTATTTAATAAAAAAGCCGATAAAATAATTTAAATTAAAATACTTTAATCGCTGGTATTCTGACCATTTCTGTAAAAGTAATTAATATTTTTTTCTATGACTGATAATAATTTAGTTTAGTTCATATTTTATTATCATTAATTCACATATGAGTGAAAATTGAACCTATACTCTATTGCGTTGCATAGGACTTTCTTGTAAACAATCGATTTTGTAAATTGCTTGGTTTTTACAGTTTTATTTAAAAATTATGTTTAGACATATGAAATATATTATTTAAAGACAGCATGTCAATATTACATTCAATTTAAAGACAATATGTAAGTAAAATATTTCAGTTTAAACCAAGAATAAAACATAATATGAAACAAGGAAGACTTCTCAATTATTAAGAAGTTTGCGTCGGAGTATAATACTAAAAGAAACATGAACAAAGTTTAACGCGTGAACTTTCTTTGGAACTTCGTTTGAGTTAATAACACGCTTTATAAATGCGATTTGTTTACTCAAGGGAAACTGTTTAATACCTTTGCCTACGAAAACTTTACCTTCGATAAAAAAATCGTATATATTGGTAAAGTTATTTAGCACTGCGATACTTATTATTAAAAGTATATGAACATTTTTATATAATGTTTTACTAATAAAGTACAACAATAAAGAGGACGGTAAATATTCTACTTGTTTTGTAATCTAAGCCTGTAGCTAAATAATGTGAATCATTAATATTACTACATAAAAGTAACATTTTGGAACCACGTGTGTGGAACACGTGGTACGTTGCACCACGGCACAGTGTTGCATCCATAGGTCATAGGGCTGAAATGTCGATGGTTGAATTATGGCGTCATTTATCACTACAAGGTAAACAAATAACCCTTCTACCCCCAGGTATAAAAAAAAATATAATAATATGAAAGGAACATTTCATTTTGTGCAACCGAAGTGATAACATTCCAATAGTGCTAATTAACGTTGTCTTTGTCGGCAAAATTTCTATTGTTTTAAAGTGTTCTTTCTTCGGAAATCGATTGATGGTTACAATTTTGTGCCATAGGTATACAAACAGAAAGTATGTACGATATTTTTAATTCGATTGTGTCTCCTTTAACCTTGTCGTTATCTGTAATCATAACCATCAAGAGACACTTCCAATTTCTTTTTTTTGTACCGCTTTGCCTTATTTAATGAGACTTTTACTTAGGAAGGAACGAATCAAAGATGAAACATGTATCAAAATAATCCCTTTTTTGTTTAGTTTTAGAATCTATAATATCTAGGTGTGCCAAAGTGCGCCGAGGATTGCTTAGAGGTTATGGCAAAGACAAAGTCATATATAGGTAAACAAGCGACCCCCCTGCTTCGCACGGGTGTTATGCTGAAAATTTATATACCTTTAAATTAAGCATGTGTGATATATATTCCCTTGAATCACTCTATCTATTAAAAACCGCATCAAAATCCGTTGCGTAGTAATTTTTATTTATTTTATTCTGTAGGGTACATCATCAAGTGTTCTTTTCATCTAATGCTTATCCTAGATACGTTGATAAATACAACAAGTAGAGAAAATGAGACAGATGCTAGCAAATTCTTTACCGGACACTGAAAATATCCAGACCGACTACTTGAGAGATTAAATTTGTAATCTCTGTAAATGGTTTGCTGCATATTGGAAGAAACTTGGGAGGTCAAAAGCTAAGCTGATTGCCAAATACGGTGACTGGTTAAATGAGATCGAAGTCTACATTCTTGGGAGCTCTGACGGAGGACTACATTAAAACGACGACGACACAAGTGAATCTACAATATTTAATCTACAAGCAGGACGCAGCACAGCATTTCGGAACCCATGGTAGATTATTTGAAAACTTATAAGACAGTATAATAAACAAATATATGCTACTGTGTATATTTTAACACTTGATTTTTTTTTTTCAAACGTAAATTTCCTAGTAAAACCAGTCAAAATGACGGTTTTGGTAAATCAAGTGTTAATATCCACATTACCATATATTTATTTCATAAACAAGAATTGGCATTAAAAGTACGGTAGTTGTACACTATATAATGATACATTAAAGTACCCTCGATTAATATTTAATTTCACTCATATCCTGACTATACTCTTTAGTGCTCTAAAAATATACATTTACAAAATAAAATGCAACAATTTATTTTTTGAGCATCTCTTTCCTATAAAATAAAATCAACTCTTTTCATCACAGATATCGCAGAAAATCTTGCAAGGAATTTTCGCAGCTACCATTAAATATGTAGGTTTTACTGAGAGCGGGTGTTAATATTAATTAACGATAAGATGTAAGCAAATAGACAGGGAAACACTTCTGAGTGCTTCCGCTCTTTTGCTTTGTTTAATATCGTAAAAGTAGTTATGATAGACGACTCGATAAGATTTAAATATTTTGTCCGTAAACATACTGCATAGGTAATTTATATTATTATAACCAATATTTATGATATCGTATTAAAATAGAATACATATTTTTTTAAGAAGTAAATGAGCTGTGGAAACGAACATATATATCAAATTTTTTGTATAGGATGCAACACTATATACAAGGTGAATTTTCAATTAGCAAGAACCTTATAGTATACGAAAAATTAAATACAAATAATGAAAACTGAAAAAGTTAGAAGCGTTTACAAACGTTATTTATTGCACAATAGTCCCAGTAAATATATAGTCTTCCCACGCGCTTAGCTGGCACCGTACATTTAATTAGGTTATACGCGACGCATATAGCAATCTGTTCTTTTGTCAAAATTATTACTATTACCAAACTATATTCAAGAAGCAAGTTGTGATTATATTTCTATTTGCTTTGTTTTGTTTGACGGTCGTCGCTCACTCGACGTGCTAATAATATATTTTTATTTGTATTAAAAGTGACTATTACGTCTCGGTTTAAACTGAGTTTTGGAGCAAAAGTTAATCTAGTTTGAAAATCATGTTTGCACTATATGAAAACTGTATATGATAAGTGCCTCCGTAGCCTAGTGTTATGGGCGTGTGCGTTAAAAACCGGAGGTCGTGGGTTTGAATCCTGCGGGGACTTGACAAATTTTCATTGTTGTTTCCTAGCTGGTTAGGGCAATTTGGGCTGATCACCCAATTGTCTGAAAAGAAAATGATCCATGCGTTGGATGGGCATGTAAAAGTCGTTCCACTAACCAACCCGCATTGGACCAGCGTGGTGTGATACGGTCGGAATGGGGTGTATTAGGGGAGGCCTATGTCCAGCAGTGTACTATCAGAGGCTGATGATGATGATGATGATGATGACTGTATGAAAAATCACGTAGTATTGTCAAATTACCTATACAAGCGATCATGGTCATAGGACCGACTGCACGCATTAAATGGTCTGAAATGTCTGAAATAATTGTAGAGTAATTATATGTGATGAATTCGTAACATAATTAATTATATGCAATATTCAACACCAAATTCAAATATTTTTAAATTTTCATTTTATGGTTATTGATCAACAAAAGGTCATCAAAATATACTTTTTTGCAAAGTGACATATTTCGACATTTTTTTTGTAATTTTAGCCTAAATACTTTTAACCAAAAAATATTAAGGTTTTTAATTGATACATTTACAACATTTTAGAGGTCTTTTTTTACAAAAATAAAAATTAATTCCGACAAAACATATATGTTCAAAGTAAAAACTATTGAAACGCTGTTAAGGTTCCAGAAAATTACCTTTCTTTGAAGAGGTCTGGAAAATTATGATGGGCAACAAGCCAGTAACTGTTACAAAAGAATGCTAATATTTTTTGCGAGGTTCATGCTATATGCATTTAAAATTATGTAAAAAGGAAAAATATGCTAACCAGATATATGTATTGAGAAAAAAAATCGTTACATTAAATTTTAACAATATGACTGCAGTATTCAACAAGTCATTTTAGTTCTTATTGTACTAGTAAATAATGAGTAAAGCATGTTTTGTCCCAGAAATAGCCACCGGTCATTAAGTTACCATATACTTACTTACGAATGAATACTATTATTAATAAATCCTATATGTTTTTCTCTTACCAGGACGCATTAAATTTTGTTCTTCTAAAAGTAATCAAAAAAAATCTATTTAAATAAATTACAAGCGTACAGTTAAAGCTGCGTTAAAAAAACGTTAATGCGGATTTTTCCCGGTAGCGTAAATAGACTTTAAACTTTTCGCTATTAAAAAAGTTTAAAAGAAACATAAACAACTATTTTTTATTGAGATATTAATTTAATAATATAAATAATAAATAATTTAATTTTTGCGGATTTTATGGCCTTAAATTACTTTACATTTATTTAAAATTATACCCGACGTTTCATTCTATTCATTACGCATTTGTCCTCTAATTTGAGTTATATGTTGCTGTTTTAATTCTTAGGTTGTTTACGTTTTGGCGGCTCATCGAAATTCTATGCAATTAAATTACAAAAACATTGAATAAAATATTGTTAATCTCGAATGCGTTATTTAATATTTTTATTGAAGTTATACTTCTTTAGGCGCGTTATGAAAAATGATGAGGTAGGAAATTCTAAGATCGCCACCTGTGACACAAAATTAACAGTTTATAATGAAAACGGTGAAATGGATCTTATTACATAGTGATAAGGTTGATTTTTGTGTAGTGATAATGGAATTGTCGTTTTTAATTTGCGATAGTTGTTGCATAATGTCTCTATGAGTTAGGATTAAGGTTCGTTTTGGTTGCGTTTATTTTTTTATTATTTTATTGAAGTTATACTTCTTTAGGCGCGTTATGAAAAATGATGAGAGTGAAATTTTAAGATGCAAAATTATCAGTATGAAGCCGTCTGTAACCGCTCATTAAGTCTCGAAAAAAAGCTACAAATATAAATTAAAATACTTTTATTTAATATAATTACACTAAATATTATTAAATTATTAATGTTAAATACTTATTATTGGTTATTTAATATTCACAAAATAAAAAAATAAATGTAATAAAACATTTAATAAAAGTTTGTGATAAAAATTAAAATTGAACATCAAATTATAATATTAATTTTTAATATTTGCTATTAAATTGAATAAATAATAAATATTTATAAAATAACCAAATAAATTTAATGAAAACTTTTGATAAAAATGAAAAGTGAATATTAAATTAAGAAATCAATAAAATGTTTTAAAATGACCAACCTAAATTCGATTTTGAATTTATTAATAAATTTATTTTTAAAATATTAAATAATCAATAATAAACATTTAAAATTAAGAATCTTATAATATTTAGTACAAATTTTGTCTTATATATTTATTATTCTCTAAATTTTGTTTTTAATAATTATATATATCTATATATATATATATATATATATATATATATATATATTATTTAAATTTATATTAAATATATTATTATATAAATATATTAATTTTTTAATGATGCCAAAGAAGTATAACTTCTCACGCGCGTACATAAGTACACGCACCCATTTTAATTATATTTATGTGATTTTATTTCATTGTTAATCACTCTGAATAACCGGTGGTCGGTCCCCTGTACCGGTGGTAGGTCCCTGTTTACAGGAGACCGTCTGGGTGGTATCATCGCGGTTCTAATTCTACGCAAAGCAGTAGTGTGAAAACACTACTGTGTTCCGGTTGAAAGGCACCGTAGGCAGCGTATTTACTGGGTAAACGAGGCTTAACGTGCTATGTCTCACGGTAGGCAGCGCGTTGGTGATACCAGTATTGCCAATGCTTGCGGGCGTCGGTGACCACTTTCCATCAGGTGGCCCTGATTGCTCGTCTGCCTGCGTATGCAATAAATTTATTGCTAAGCTTGCAAAAAAAAAATTAATCATTACATTGATGTAATATAAAATGTATTGATAACTTTTCTTTTTATGCTCAATTTTAATTGTAAAGCAAAAGAAAATAAAATATAAAAAAACTTTACTTAATTACATTTTTCACCAGGCTTAATTAAAATTTCTGTACAACTTCTCTTTTATTTTATTTATCAAGAATTGTATAGTGCTAATAAATAGATGATAGTTAAGACGTGTCATAGTTTTTGCAACAATCCCTATAAATTCCTCTTAGCGACCGACAACTGTTTAGTGTCACAAAACTAGTTTCATTACGAGACATTGTCTGAAACGGTATTACTTACAATATTGTACTTCTAATTCTTGTTTCTGATATTCCGATGACATTTATTTATTAACTTTATCGGTCAAAATCATTTCAATTATTATATTAAACGGTTCCACAGATAAAATAGAGATACTGTTATTCTTTTCCTGTATAAGCTAAGATAGGAGATTATCATTTGAGTAGTGAATGTGTCGCGACATAAGCCTATGCACGTGAAGTGATCTTACAATAGCACCCGCGATCCAATGAGCGTCAATGACAAGGTAACCCGATGTTGCGTACGCGACCCAAGACCTGCTGAACGATCGAATCTTTAGGATCTGTAGCTGGGGCTGTTGGAATATCCAGAGGACTTCTTGACGTTAAAACATGGTCATAACATACGGTCGTACAACAAATGGCCGCGTTCTTGTCACAGCCACACCTGATTTTTATTAAAAATAACCCATCGAAGATGGCGGCCGGGGACAAGGGCGGCAACCCCGAAAACTTTGAGTTAAGCTTCTAATAACCCCAGACATGTCTCAAAAATAGTATTGGGTTCTTTAATAAATGTAAAGCTCATATGCAGTACATTTCAATGTATTATATTAAAATTAAAGGACGTAAAAACCGCCTCCGTAGCTTAGTGGCAAGGGCGTGTGCTTTAATAACCGGAGGTCGTGGGTTCAAATCCTGCGGAGACTCAATAATTTTTCAACGCTGTTTCTTAGTGGGTGAGGGCAATTTGGGCCGATCACATAATTGTGTAAAAAGTTGATTCATGCGTCGGGTGGGCATATATGCTATGTTGTATTATTAAAAAAAAAGTATAACTTTTATGCGATAAATGTTATTAATAAGATATATTTTTTCTGTAATCCTCTCTAACAATTCTAAATATAGGTACTTGTATCGGGCTAGGGCTAAGTCATAAGTTTGTCAACGGCGTGCTGTTATTTTAAATAAAACTTCCCTTCGTTCGTAAGAAACCATTACATGCAATTAAAAACCTTGCAAAGAGAAAAAAATACTTTTCTACCTATTGAATTTACAATTGTTTAGCGCAGAATTTATTTTGTGCAACAGTTAGCATTTATCTTAATGTAAAAAGTAAATATTCTTTATGCAATAAGATTAAATATGTAGATTTATTAAATATCAGTCTGCATTAACCTGAATAATGAACACTCTACTTAGTTAAACAGCGTCCGGACAGGTTTGTTGCGTTAGCGCTCTTATTTTATATTTATACGAAAAACTAGACTGAGTTAATTAATGTAGTAATGATCTTTTCTTGAGATATTAAAAATGTAACATCTCATTTTTGATCAAGGATTATTAATTTTCTTAAAACATGCGATACAAACGTCTGTCTCTCATAGATTACTCTATTTTTTCTATTATTTATAAGGCTTAGGTATTAATTGGGCTGGAGTTCACTGTTCATCTGATAATAAGTCATATGCCCAGTTTAAAAGAAAAGCAGCGTAAGACACCAAAAATCGCTCACCGCCTTGAATCAAGAATAGTAATGTCTTGTTTAACCAGTAGTTTTAAAGGCCACGAAGCCTTTTAAGAAAGACTGTAGTATTTACTAGTGACCTTCTAGTCTAGTCTGAGGTAGTACCATCAATATGCCTATCTCCACCGTAAATCAGAAGTCTGTAAAATTATCATCAAGCTATATTAGTCCACAGCTGGAAGTAGGCCTCCCTTAATGCACGCCTCCTCCAATAGGGGGTTCTTGGACCGTATCCCACCACGCTGGTCCGTTTATATAAGACTTCATTTTTTAACCATGTACGTTACAGCGATCATTTGAAGTTTGCTCGTTTTGAGCCGCACTAAACCCTTCATGATTAGAGAACTTTGAATCGAAATTTTTACTTATAAAATAGATTTTCTTAACGCTGCTATATAACATTTTTTTTTATTACAAACACACTGTACGGTTTCATTTTAACAGGGAATCTTCGGTGGAGGTACCGATGCAGTGTCTGTTACTGGTGCAAGGCAGTGGTGTTTAAACTAATATATTCGGTTTTAAAATGTCGTAGCCACAAAGAACTTTTTATATTTATGACGAATTTTATATTTTATTCTTGCCTGAGACTACAGACTTTCTTTAGCTTAATGCACGAAATTATAGCCATTAACAAATTTACTTTGCTATATTTTGTTCCACCTTTAGTTAAACGTTTTATTTGTAATCCTAATAACAGAGAAAACTTAAACTCATTAGCCATGTGATATATCCGTATTACCCAATAAAGTAAACGTACGTACTAAAAGGAACTTCTAGCATTAATTATGTTTAAATTGAAATCTTTCAACTGAAATATAATAAATAATGAAGTAGTACTGTAATCTGCACGAGTAAAAGTACAAATAACAGCGGAGGATATTAATGTTTGCAGAGATCTTTGATATAGAGCGCCCTTCTGGAGTTAAATACTTGATCTCAATTCAAATACTGTTAATGATATTTAAGTTACTGGAACTTTTACTTTAAAGGCAAAACTAAGTAATAAAATTAAATTAAATTTTTCCAATACCAACATCACGAGAAAACAATTAAAAGTAGAAAAACAATTTCAAAATCAAAACTTTAAAATTGATGTATAGTGAAACAGAACGTAATGACAATCTTTTTAGCCATAATATTCTATTCTATAGACTGTTTAACATAAGATTAAAGGAATAAAGAAAACATTGAAACTAACTTCAAATTACTCTTCTCATTATTTCTTACAGTTATTCTGGTTTAAAGGTCATCGAACTGGAAAATACCGCATTCCAGCCATCCAGAGTCGCAGAAGGACGAGAGTCAAGATGGTTTTGATGCCCTGGAAGTAGCTTTGCTCTGGAATTAATCATGTGTCACTTGTCTCGCCAGAGCAATTTAAGGTGGTGGGTGTTGTCAGACCTCTTAAAGACATCCAAACGCTCCGAGTCCCACCGCTCTACGACATACGGTTAAGGAGTAAATCCGATTTTAAACTCTATGTAGAGTGGGGGGGAGGGGCTCTATGACTTTATATAAATCGAATTACAAGATAAAAAATTTTGGGGGGTGAAATGTATATGTCGAATTTATATAGCCCCAAAAAAAATATAAGTATATATATTATACCTTAGTACAGCGTGACGACCCGTCGTCAGTCTACCAATTTGGTTTACAAGTGAACTTATAGATGTACAATATATCCTTTCAGCTTTTATAAATAAAAGTTTCTTCATTTAGGTTTTTATTTATTTAAACTGTAGGATTTTTAACAGGCGTCTATTGTGACCATTTGACATTGATTATGCTTTAAATTGTTTTTTTAAATGTATTACGTATAAAAAAAAATTTAAGGAATTTTCAAACGATCAGAAAAAAGAAGTCTCTACTTTACACTACTAAAGAATTTATGTATTTTTTACCCTTCCCCTTCTGTTAATTATTTCGGTAAAATGACCATTAACTACGTTTATTTTTTTTATTTTAAGCAAACAAATCGATTGTCGTTATTTTATTATAATTTAGCAAACATTTCTTAAAATACGAACAACTCTAAGATATAAAGCTAAAATTGTTAAACTGTAATGTATTGGTAAGAATAAACGTTATATATCTTTATGGACCATTATCGTTCTTCGAGCAAATTGGATATCCGACCTTTGTAAGTGTAAAGGTACCGGTGACCCTTTTCCATCCGTAACGAGCTAAATAACTTATGAAAACTATTTTCTTATGCAGAAAAAGTCCTAAAATCCTCATATATTAAAATTTTCTCAACGTTACTAGATGTATGTAAAATTATATATGTATTTCCTGATGCTTCCAAATTCTTGTCAATGGTAAGTTTTGAACAAACCTCCCAGAACAAAAAACTGGCGTTAGAAAGTTTTCCTTATTTTTATTATTTGTTTTTTACATATCCATCTCTCGCTTCTGTCTTGCAGTTCAAAGTCATATATTCTGCCACTCTAAAGTGTTTAAATTTTATATACTTACCATAAATAACGAAAAAATGTTAAAGATTCTCTTAACAAATTTCTGAAGGTTTTGTTTAAGTTTAAATGATAGGGCAGTTGCTTATTATCTTACCGTTTCATTATTTATATTATATATCGTTGTTATAATAGTTATCTTATAATATCCTTTTCAAGTATTAACGGTTAATTTAAATGAATGGTCTTGTTAAAATGAAATAAAATCGTAAAATTTTTGTTGTTAAAGGTGATGAACCTTTACATTTATAAGGCCTGTTATTTACTCAAAGGAATCAGTTAAGAGTTCAATAGTAAAATTTATGTTGTTTTTGAATAATGCTTTTGTAAATGTCACCAACCTCTCACCTCTTAACCACCCAAGGGTTGACTGGCAGAGAATGTAAGACATTCACTGCATTAAGTCCGCCACTGTACTGTTTTTGTACAAGAAATGTAAATAAATAAATAAATAACACTCTGACGGGTACGGATGACTTCTAGTATGTCCTTCGTAACATTATCTATGTACTTATATTTGTATTATATATGTAATTTTTTAATATGTCCCTTACATACAAATAATGTTCGGAAAATGTACATTACGTATATTTTATATATATATGAAGTTAATATAAATTTAAACCCCGAAAATGTAATATATAAAAATATAAAAAGCTATATTAGGTAAACATTTTTTTAATAAAATTTGTGAGTGGATTTTATAAGTTTTGTAATTATTTAGCTACAAAAATAGTGAAGGTCTATCAAATGCGATTGACATCAACATTTTAAAATTATCTATAATTGCGCTGTAGTGGAGATAATATTTAATAAATTCCAACATTTAGATTATTTTTACTTAAAAACAAATAGGCAATTTTTATTTTTGTAACATTATAATTATTTCATGGTCAGAAAGACTGCTTGTAGATGAAGTTTAATACATATTTTCTCTAAATAATAAAAGGGTAATATTCGATTTGTAAGTGTCTTTAAGTCAAATTGTGTATTCATGAAGTAATACAGGTGATAAGAAATTCAAAGGGCGTCTTCTTAGATCTTATTGTCGCCTCGGGTCTTAATATTCCAGTCAAATGATTCATCGCTTTGTGATTATTTAATATCAACGATATTAATGTAATGTTATAAATTTCCAATTGTCTATCAAATTGTAGAAATATAAATGAACATAACAAAATAGAAAATAATCGCTTTGAGTTTATAAGCAGAGTTTCTGAAAACCTGGCTGTTGTTAAAATTTTTTCTTCGTTTTTGTTTTCGTTTATTGTTGTCCCGCGTTATATTCTCTTAATCAATAAAAGATGGACGGCAAGAAAAAGCTATTGATAATTTTTAATTTAATAGAAAATTAAGAATAACATTAACATTGCAAGTAAGAGTCTGGCAACGTTCCTATCAACTGGTTTTTTTAGTAATGTTTTTCCTTTTTTTTGCTGCTCTAAAAATCCAGCTTACGGACTCCCTGCCGCCAGAGTAAGGGGACAGCAGGGATATATGGGGCTTTCCAGCCAATATGGAGCGGCCAATATACCCACAAAAACCAAGGGGAGTTCCTTTCTCATGTCACTGTAGCCGGGGCCACGGGTACTGTTGACCGTCGTCGGAGATCTCGGCGCGATATGGACCTCGCTAGCCTCTTCTCTCCGGGTGAGTGGGGACATTCGGACCATCGCTTTACCTGCCATGCCGTAGTAAACAGCCCGGCACCCCCTCTTGAGCCCTTCTCAGGGCCGCGGACACCCCCTTGCCTGCCGCCCAGGCGCTCAGTGTCAGGGCAAGGTTGCGCGCGTAAGGCACCCTTCGTCGCCCTAGCCTTCTTCTGCGGATAGCCAGGGCATTGTTGGCATCCCTATCTCATTCCACAGCTTCCATCTGGGCAATCGCGTCCTCGCAGAACGGAAGGACAGCGCCCCAACCTTTTGCTATCTAACATAACGTTCCTATGTACTATGCGAACGAAATTTTAAAAAGTTTTTTTATTGATTAAATATGTGAAGCAAAAATCACGTCGGAAGATGGATATTGGCAAATTGCCTCACGTTAACACTTCACCTTGCATATCCTGCCAATTAAATCGTCTAATATTTGAAAGACTGTGATTATGTGATTTATTTCCAGTACTATTTACGAAGGATCATTAACTTTACAACTTATTTGTAGTAAGCATGGTAAGAAATAGGAGTAAGACATTTATAATTTTTATTAGTATCTGTTTTCAATTGTTTTCGAGATGATAGATCCCTTGTTACACTACTTTTTACTGTCTTATTATAATATTTATTATAATCTTGTAATCCTGCGTTTTATACCCTCTATAAAGAATAATTTCTCTATAAAAGATAATTATATTTGTTTCTCGATTTTATCAAGTATTTGAAATTTAAAAATCATAAAAATATTTTATTATTATTATTATCTAATCAATGTCACGAATTCGTTTTACAAACGATTTACAAAGACGTTTATCCGACACCTCGCCTCTTTTAAACCATGACAATTATTGTGATATGAACTTACAAAAATTGAACTTTAAATAAATTACTTTACTAACTTAGGTAAGAAAACGACAGTATATTGGACAGTTATTTAAAATTAGGAAAATGCATAGTAAGTAGTCGAGGTAGTTCCGGATTTGCACTTAAAAATATACTTAACAACTGTTACACTTAATAATTATATTATAATTATTACCAAGAAGAAATAAAAATACTTAAATACTGCTTTACTTTATAAAAAGTAAAATTTTTATATCAATTGGAAAGATTGAAATTTTCGGCAGACTTTCAATCTTCTTTCAGTACTATTGTAGTCTACCAAGAAGTTTGTGGTACACAACCGCAAACTTTTTGGTAGACGTAGAGTAGTTTGTAGTTCAAATTTAAAATTAATGTTGGTAAGCGTACGGGCGTAATAGAAAATCGATCATCCGCACCTAAAATCTTAGAAAATTGAAGCGGACCTTCAGAAGCCTTCTTTGATATAGGCCTAGAGAGTTATGAGTTGTGGGCACGGTAAGTATTATTATTACGAAGAATCCTTATGAAGGTTGTAAGATATGTAGTACACTCACAAGTTGGAAGGCATAAACTCGTAATACAATAAATATTAATTTATTAATAATAAATTTTCGATAATCAAATAATTAAAACTGAAACCAGTCTTAATAAACAAAATTACAAAATATTAAACTATGATACAGATGTTAACTTTGATATATTAGGAAAAGCCATAACAAAACCGACAGAACATCATCTACGACCCCGTTTTAAGCTTTTTAGATAATTACCTTTTTAAATCATTTTTAACTATAGGTTTCCACAGAGTGCCTATATAAAGAAGTTTGTTTGAAGAAGAAAGCGCGTCAGGTAAGAAAAATGTGAATAAAGCGAAGTGAGCAATCGGCCCGCGGGGAAACGTGTCTGAAAGGCCTTATCTTAATCACGAGTCTTGGTCCACGCTGTCAGCATTTTCTATTTACTTCTTAGATTTGAAACGTCTTTTTTAATTCAGTATTAATTTGAGAATAGAATTATGATTTGAAACATTTAACTTATTTTTTTAAGTTACAAGTTATAGCCATTGATTATTTAATTAATGATTTTAAGAAAATTAAACATCGGCATGCGCATGTACGTTAAATAAAAAAAAGATAAAACCTAAATATTAAGTTTTTCTTTTCATCTTTATCTCTAATAGTCAAAGTCATAAATCGGGCGTTACGCATTTGTAAAATAAGTAGTAGCATAAGTATAACGAGTATACCAGTAAATGTTTTATTGACTATAATTAAAGGAAAAGTGCTTGAGCTTGACATTTATAATTGCCAATTAATGCCCTCTAATATATATATATAATTTAACAAGTAACGTATATTACAATGAACTTTGTTTAAAAGATAGTTCTTTACAAACACACAAAAATACAATTTTTCTTTTTCATAATATTAGTATAGATAAGTGATTACATCATTTATTTTTCCAAAGAGGCATAATTTCTTACGGGTGAATCATAACTGCGGCGACTGATGCGACCGATCTTTATTGCAGATCAGCAGTCAACGTGTTAGTCAACCCAAATGCACTTTCTCTTTCTTTACTCTCATAGATCATGCGAAGGACGGAATTTTAACATGACCATACGACGCATGACAATCAGGTCATCAGCTCAAATAGCCCTAACGAAATAGAAAACAATAATAAAATCTTCGCAGGATTTGATTCCACAACCTCCGTTTAGAAACCAAAAGTTGTGGAAAAGGATCCTCACGTTGCCCTTACCACTTGACTGTGGAGGTATTAACTTTCAGCTAATAAATAAATTAAAAAATATAGTTTAAACATTAAAATGTTTTTGTTACCATGAAGATTTTAAAGGAAACCAGAAACTGCAAATTTTCATAATATATTATGTTAAGTATACTAAATCACGTTCTGTTACCAACTATGTCGTTGTATTACTAACACATAAATAAAATAACTGTTGAGCTACTCAAAGAATTTTTCGTTTGTAGTAACTATGTAGGAGCTAAAAATATTTTATTGGAAATGAAAAATTCTTCATATTGTAAAAATGTTCTCAATAAAAATAGAGAAGGAGAAATAACAAAGTGCATTAAATATTAGAGAAACCGTGCTTCTCTCAAGAGCAATTTGAAATTGTACTGTAAAATGTCTGCAAATAAAAATTCCATGTTTGGCTCCCTATCATAAAAAGAAATCATTATGTAAACGCTCTTGTGCAAATTTTTTTTTAATAACTGACGTGCGAGCAAAATGCTTAGTTGAATGTAACGAAATACCTCAAGAAAATGTTAATTATAATATGCGGCAAGGGCATCACAAAGCTGATTACTATCTTGAGCAACAGGATAATAGTTAATAATTGCACCAGGTTCAATGAAAATATTTGGTTATTATGACTTATAGATAAACTTTGCAAGGTAATAAATAATTCTACAATACTCTAACATTAGCAAGTAGATTAATCAAAATATAAATGACTTCTGAATTAATCTTAGTTATTAAAAGTGACAGAGTTCATCACGAAGTTCATGTGGACAAATTTATCATTTGGTAATAACGAATTATTAAAAGGGTGATGTTAATGTTTTAAATACCCCAAGGGCTCGATATTTGCTCGAAAGTAATTAACTGAAATTTAAATTAAAGAGCACTTTAGATCACATTTACTAACTAGTAAATGTGATCATAAGTGCTCTTTTTGCATTAGTTAGTTATTATGTTAATTCGGCTTACCATTCTAGAAAGTGGAAAATATTTTAGCATGTCTAAATAACTAAACGAATGTTGATTAAAAGCATTCAAATGCAAAGTTTAGATTTCCCTTGGATATTTGATGTGAACTCGTCACACTTAAAACGGGATTACCTATTATTTTTATCTACTTTGTTAATGTGTTGTATGTAGCCTACACCTGCCTACACTAATACACGAATTATTACTTTTTTCAAATGATTTTAAGAAGAAGATTTATAAAATTTTCTAAAATTGAAAATATACAGCCAATCAATTTTTGTTTTAATCATTATGTTAAGAACAGTTCATTGTTTTACAATAAGGTATACTAACAACATGATTAAAAGGAGCAAAATTACTATCTACGATACGCATTAATATAAAAGGGCGAAAATGTTTGAACTCCATCTAGTGAATTGTGCAGTTAGAGAGTCATAAAAATAAATGGGGCCTAACATAACGTTGATCGTTATTGTTCTGGAGTACGGTCGAGTAAATTGAGTGAGGTTAATATATGTGTCAAACGATAAAACTCGTACATTATCCTCAGGAAGGTTAACAGGTTTTGTACACCAACGATTGTATAACTTTGTGTCTAAACTTATATTTATTACTTTAGAGGTTAAAATAAAGATTTTCTATCATTAACTGTCTTAATTACACATTACAGCAAAAAATGTTGGCAATGTGATGCTTGAAACTAACTTTAAAATTACTTTTACTTAGGAGGCAAACGATCTTGTGGCTCACTTGATGGTAAATGATTACCACCGCCCCATGGGCGTTCGCACTTCCAGAGGAACAGGATTCATCATTGGCACCGGGCGCTACGTCAGGAACAATGTGATTGCGAGGGACTTAAGAATTGAAACGGTCGAGGCGTTTGTTGTCCGTTCAGCGCGGTTTGTTTGACCGCGCAGATAACGGACCACATACGAACCTGCACAGCTTTGCTCCCTTGTACATACGCCTTCCCGACGGGCGCCCGTATCCATTGGAATTACTGCTGCTGGGTGATCGGCTGAATTGTGGGAGGGATGCGGCTGGACACCCAAGAACTGACGGCCAATAAGTGTTAGCACAACAACAGCCCGTGAATGTGGATTGCTTCGTATAGTGTGTGCGCCTCGATGCGCAACAACACACTATGCGGAGCAATCCCATTTGTGCGACCTCGTTGTCCAAGAAAAGCCGGGGTCGATAAGCGACGCTTGCATGCCTCGCATGTCGACCTTGGTGAGGCTCCCGGCGGTATTTGTGTAAAAACAGATGACCTCGAGCGCCCTTCTGTGACAACGATGCTGTTTGTTGCGTTGTCATTTAAATGACGACGTAAAGATTAGCTACCTGAGAGCCGCAAATACAGACGAACCTAACGCATGCCAGAGGAACTGCAAATACGTTGCCGGTCTTTTAAGAAGGAAGGTCCTTTCTTGAAGGTCCTGCTTTAAAGGCCTTGAAAAGGCACGTTGATGTCCACATATATCGATTAACCCTAGGAGATAGTCTAGGAACACTATCTAATACGGTTAGGCAAGTTTTGATTTATTAAATCCTAATAAAAAAATTATCTTCTTTACCAATATTAAACAGGAATTAATACTATAAAATGTGTTTATGAGTTTGAATGTAATATAGATCACTTCAATTAACTACAATTCCCTACCAACATTCATATTTTCAAATCGTAAAGCGTTAAAGTTTATTTTTGTTGTTATGATAATATTTGCATGATTTATCATTGCATATGTCTATTAATTCTATCAATTTTCGCTGAACATGTTATCTGAGAGCGAAGCGTCATTCAAAAATAATTGGATACTCAATTTTTATACGTATTGAATTTATTATAAATGCTTTGCAAGAGTAATGTAATAGTAGTGATGATAACTTCTAAACTCTTTTACAGTGCGTCTTTTGCGGCGGTATCTCCGCAGCTTTGCTGTAAAACAGTATTGTAAAAACACTAAAATATTTCGATGTAGGCAGCATATGTACTGTGTTAATGAGACGCAACATCTCATCACATCCCATCCCACTATGATCCCATCCCAACCCATATGACTATGATCGTAACATGCATATAATTTAAAAAGGTGGTCATATTGTTGAACTATAATGTAATTATACATTTTTCTTTTTAAGAGAAAAACGACTTTCCTGATCTAAAGTGATAATGCAATCTAGAATTAATTGAAAAAAAAAATAAAAATGCAATAAAAATTAACGCCTCGCAACTGGAACCATCTACTGCATGCACCTTGTTAGGGAACGACCAACCCTCCGTCTTCCCGAACGTGGCCCCTTACTCTCTAGAATAGATCCTCACTAGCCCATCGACCTTCCGTACTTTAGACTACATGACGGCCCACTGATATTTCAACGAGTTAACCTTTTGTATTATGTCGGTAACTTTCTTTCTTTGTCAAATTATTTAATTGCGTATATTATCCGACAAAGAGACTCCGAGCATAACGCGTTGTAAAAGCACGTTGAGCTTCGTCAAACTTGTGGACCAGTCCCATAGTCAGAGGCCAGGCAGTACCAGCTAGTAGTAAGGATAGAGTGAGGAACGAACTGCTTAGAGCAGTCCCGTCCTAAGCAAGTTAGGATATATATTTGACTCCGTCCTTCAACTGGGCATTTCTCTCAAGGCGTGGCTTGAAAGTGAAGCGTTCTGTTCATTTTTGTCTTCTCTTTTTTTTTCAGAAGAATGACAGTGCTGTTAAGAATTACCGAGTAATTTTTAATAATAAAAATAATAAACTCATTTAATCAGTCCAACAAATGCAATAAGATAAAAAATATATAACAAAAACAAAAAGCAAAACAAATAAATATCCTGAACGCTGGACCAATAAGGTTTCAGCTCAGCATGTTGTTAGCTACACCCAACGCTGGTATTCTGCTAAAACCTTATGGACTTCCATAATGTAAACAGACACTAAAACATCATAAACGTGAATAGTATAAAAAATGGTATTTAAAAGAATCACAACAGATACTAATATGTAATTAAAAACAAACAATAAAAAAATCACAAGTAAACTCAACAACAACAAACAACAGAGCAGAAAAGGAACAAAGCTGAGCCACAGGTGTTGCCGAGTCATAAATAATCGCCTCACCAACAAACTTGATGGATTCCAGCCACCGGAGCAGGCTAAAACTTTCAGAGGATTTAGTACCATATTCGATATCTCCACCATAAGGCAATATGTACAAGAAGCTTTTGAGTACAATCACGTCTTGAAGACGCTATATTGGATTGGATTTTTTTTTCTGGCATTCGCAGGCAGACGAGCATTCGGGCCACCTGATGGAAAGTGGTCACCGACGCCCATAAAGTTTGGTAATACCAGTGGTATCGCTAAAGTAAGACCTATCGTAAGACAAGTCTCGTTTACCCAGTAAATACTCTGGCTACGGTGCCCTTCAAACCAGAACACAGCAGTGTTTTCACACTGCTTCGCGGCAGAAATAGGAACCGCGGTGGTCCCACCAAGACGGTCTCCTGTAAAGGGGACCTACCACCGGTACTTTCACACCTCCGTTGTTAGAGTGCCTGTAGAAGATGTTGCACAACTTTAACGAATCATCACGACTCATCGGAATCAGGTTGAACTTGGAAAAAACGAAAGTAACGTTCTACAAATATGTTCTCCCGAGGTCTGTCATTGTCGGTGGTACAATTCGCGAGTTTGTCAATGAATATTGTTGTGGACATATAGTGCAGTCAGGATGACACAGCAAGGCAAACAAGAAGATTCAGTTGGGCTGGGCAGAAGCTCAATCATATTCTCACGTCGCCGATACCGTAGATTTTAAAGATGATAGTCTTTAACTAATGTGTACTCACCGTGATTGATTGGTCGTGAGTGACTTGGTCATTACTTTTTATTTAAATAAATATATTTCAATTTATTCATCGTATTTAAGGATTTTTTTATTGAAATATATTTTTAAATTAACAGAAGTGTGAACACATACAATTACAATATATCAATACGTATGTTACGTATGTAAATACTTACGACATCGAATACAATAGCTTACCGCAATAACATATATTACGGTAACCTATTGTATTAGATTTCGTTTATTTACATTTTTACTAAGATATTTTTATGTTTTATTGTATTATATATATTCAACTGTAAGAAACTGTACACATACCATTATATTGGCGCATATATATCCTTTGAAATGTAATCCTTTTCAAAGCTCACAAACACAAACGGTGAGTACAAAGGACGATTCTATTGAACAATGGATATCTAAAACTAAAGAAGAATTCAATTTTTTATTACTTTGCGTTTTATATATGTAGTGATGCTGTCGTTTCTTACATGATAGTTATGTTTATTCAGATATCACTAATAATGAAATTATTGAGACATTGAAACGTATTCAAAATAAAAAGAAATACAAGAATTTCAAATAAAAAATGTCTATCGCTTGTGAAGTAAATTTGCTTTTCGGTAATCGCAAGACAGTACTCTATTTATTTTTGCTTTCATTTCAAAAAGTAAAAGAAAGTTTAATTAATTTTACGTTTCTTTGCACCGGTATGATTTTATATTAATGATTTCACACAATTTTTTTAATTTTTGTTTTTAGTGACGTCAAATAATGTTTAAAATTTAGGCAGGTACTGTGTCTATAATAAAAGTGTAGAGGTTGCTAGATGTGCTATAATTATTATAATATTAAATTATTATAATATGCTATAATTGTCTTTAAACACTAATTTATTTTCGTTGGCTACGCAGGCGAACGAGCAGTCATCTAATGGGAAGTTGTCACGACGACCATAGACATTAGCTATACCAGTGAGCTTGAGAAACGTGCTAGTTAAGTTTGGATATTTAAAGCACTGGAATATCGCATACAATTATTAGCTAATTTAAATCGTTCTTCATTTTTGATAACATGGACCCCAACTAACATTCACCAATCTCTAAAATTAAATCGTAAATAGTGTTTTATTAACGGCTTTATTAATAATTACTAGTTTAGACAATTCAATGTGTCTTCATAATACCAAAGGTTATTTTATTAACTCATTACAATTTAATTATTATGAATTAATAGTACAACAAATGACTAGTTGCTAACACCTATTCAGTATCTAAGCTTCGGCAGAACTATTGTCATTGTTTATGAATGTTTTCACGAGACCGTAGTAAATACCTCTCAGAACTCGTAAGCTAGATAACTTTGAGAACCATGTTCTAACTTATCGTCTGGTCCACCTGGGCCTTTACTTAAACCTGAAATATACAAAGAATCACCTCACTTCATCAAATACTCCTCTCAGGTCTTTGGTATCTTAAACATGAAACCAAAATCTGTACAAATTGGTACTTGGACTTTTATTTTATTTGGAATAAAGGTTCTATTAAGGTCATTTTGTCATTACATCAAGAGATTATGTATTAAATTACATTATGGTTTTCCATGTTTGATCAATATAATAGAATGCATAATATTTTTGAAACAATTATTGTCTCGTACGTCTAAGACGTAGAACGTGTTATAAATTGGCAATAGATTATTAATTAATTATTAAAATGTAATGTTGAAAAATATAATTATAACCCGTGTAAAATGTCAACGCTTTAAGGAATTAAGAGGGCTGATTGAATTGTTGAGGTAAATTTAAGAGATAGTAGAGAATAGTTTTCACAGTTTGTAGTTTCCGACTATTAATTTATAATTGAAATGTAATGTATGCGTTTGTCTTGTTGTTACAAGGTTTTATACTACTAATTAATAAGGAAAAACCCGTTAAGCATGTATACACGACAATTATAGATTATTATATTTATTTTAGTACCTACCTTGCTGCATCTCAAAGTTGGCCATATTTATGTTAAAAATTTATTTGTAACGTAATTGAATAACTTATTAATTTACCTGCCTTTAACTGCCTCCGTAGCCTAGTGATATGGGCGTGTGCTTTATGATCCGGAGGTCGTGGGTTCGAATCCTGCGGGGACTCAACAAATTTTCATTGTTGTTTCCTGTTTGGTTAGGGCAATTTGGGTTGATCACCCAATTGTCTGAAAAGTAAGATGATCCATGCGTCGGATGGGGCATGTAAAAAGTCGTCACCCACCAACCCGTATTTGACCAGCGTGGTGGGATACGGTCCATAACCCCCTAATGGATAGGGGTGTATTAGGGGAGGCCTATGTCCAGCAGTGGACTATCACAGGCTGATGATGATGATGATGATTAATTTACCGCCTTAAGTCATGCTATTATTTTCTACAACGGTACATTGTGTCTTGTAATATTTAGCTGACGGAAAATAAACAAAATAAATATAGAAAAAACAATCCCTATTCTATTCCACGTAATAGAGGTCGAAACCCTAATTTGCTTGAGGGAAGTGAACTTTTCCAAGGAAATGGGCTGAAGGTTACGACTTTACCTACCTTATGTTCGTCCTTAAGAGAAGACGAATATGTTTTACATTTATATACATACAATTCATATGTAATACCAATTGTGATTAACTCTTATCAAGTGGACTTAACGTGAGTAATAAGCTTGATAATTATCAAAAGTTGTATTAATCAGGGGGCGGTAAAATATTAATTCTTTATTATTACAAGATATTATTAAAACAAATATAGGAAAATATGAAAATAAGTATATTTGTATAACAGTATTTATTGAATAGCTTTCTAAGCTTCAAACTCAAAATAGACTATCTTAGAGAAACGTACTAACGAAAGCAAACTTTTTGTCTATCTGACATTTTAATTTTCTCACTATTTCATTCAATAATTATTTTTAACTTCCTGATCATAGTATACAATACTTCTAATCTTGTGCCACAATTTTTGAACTCCTCGGATTTCCAATTCGTCTAATAAATACACCGTTTGTAGCTTTATAAATTCCAAGAAAGTAGGTATTGTAAATAATACTTTTAAATGTAATATCCTTATATATTAATAAAGCGGAAAGCAAAAAAAAACTTGAACGCTATCTTCATCCTTGCAAAAATGATTTGTTTTGTTCTAAATGAAAAATAATGCAAATAAAAACAACAGTAAACATGGTCAGACAGAAACCGCATAAAGTAAATAACTACAAAAGATTTTACTCGCGAGGGCGAATTTATTCTTTCGATGAATACATAGTGAGAAAATTTGTTTGTCCTATTCAGTCTATTGTGTATTCCAATCAAAGAGCATGATTGCCTTTTTGATCGTTTGATAAAAGGTCGAGTCAATATTTGTCGATTTTGCAATGAACCAACAAAAAAAGATTTTGAAGAATAATGGTCGTATAAAGCAAAATTTACAGCTTATTAATTTGACTAAGCAACAAAAAAATGCCTCGTGTGGTCTAAACATTAGTTATTAATCTCCGCATTTTTTTAAATATTTGTCATAAATGTGCAAGTAAATAAAAGAGCTCTGTCGGTAATTACTTATATACAAATAGAATCAATTAACGTTTTTTAAAATTATATTTGCCGACAGCTATGATTAACCACCTTTCTGTTCATTATAACTAAGTATTTCATTTTTAGCCGATAAAGCAATTCATGTCTTCAGAACTTCAAAGGAGAGATTTTAAATGTTGGTGGCATTTGAGCCCTTCAAATTTACAAAAACGCTGACTTTGAGAAACACCAAACTGTGTGAACGATTTTCTTTTGAATTTTCCTCAAAAATTCAATTCGCTCTCTACTTTGCTTGGAGTTGGAGTCTGTTTCTAACAATATAAAGTACATTTTTATATTTTTTCAACAACCTTTTATAAAAATAAAAAGTAAATATTATATTTTCAACGCTACAGAGTAAAAAACCGAAAAATGATAAAGTGCTTATTCGGCCAATGCATGTAAAACATTACTGTTTTTTTTTTACTTAAGGTAACGTAAAAATTGTGTTAAGAATTACATAAAACGTTAGTTCTATTTGAAAATTCTTTATTCTCGAAAACTCTGTGGTGTAATTTCTTTCTGTCTCTTATTCCACTGATTAAAAAACTGTTATCCTGTTTTATACTTAATTGAAAGATATTTACGCTCATAATTTAATCGCGCGAGGTACTAACGATATATTATAAAATAATTTAAAAAGGGTAATCAAAAACGGTGCGCTAGAGGAGCAACAAGTCAACATACATACGAAAATTAAAAAAAGAAGAAAAAACATATTTACGCTCTAAACTGAGTACTTCCTCGTTTAGCTTCTATAGCTTTTGAAGTTAGTCATGGTCTCAAAATCATTTTTATCTCTATTGACGCCTCAGGTATTTTTGTTGAATATGTAACCAGAATAATGACGATCTACATAAAAGATTTTTTACATATTAAATTGTGTCGTTACATATTAAACCCTTTTTGGCGTTCACTCGACGTTTTGACGTTACATTTTTTAAAAGAGCTACTAGAAATTTTGAAAGCAAAGAATTACATTATTTGATGTTGAAACAGCAATTTGGGTTCTAAAGAAATGAAAGAAAAGGAAAAATATGTAAGCCGCTCATCGGTAGGTATTTGTTTATAAATGAGCCACTTATTAAAACAGAATTTCAAAAATTAGTCTCTAATTATCGAATAACTGGAAAATTATTTGTCGGATATAATTTTTATACTTTAAGAAAATGGAACAGAAAAATAATAGATTTTTTTGACAGTTCTATGTTTATCTTCAATGAGAGATATTAGGATGCGGACAGATATTTGATAATTGAATCCAGATTGAAAGATAAATTGAATTTAAGATTGACGCAAGCTTTAGCGGATCTGTGGTTTCTCTAAATCAGCCAACATGAAGTTAAGTTTACTGAAACCCACGTCCTTGTGATTTAAACTCGACTTTGGTCCTCTTTAATGGTCCTTCTTTGATCTGTACCCTTTCCCATTAATTAAACGACAGTATGAGTCAATATGTATAAAAGATTTTATAGCTTAAAGTATAATGTATCATCAGTCATGACTTTGTATTTTATTGTTAAGACTATTTATATAGTATTTGAGACATCATCAGCTGTTTTAGTCCACTGCTAACATAGGCCTCTCCTAACGGATGCCAAACCCAGTCCAGATTTTTGGAACGTATTCAACCACGGTGGTCCTATGCGGGTTGGTGGGTTGATCAACATTTTACATCCGACGCATGGATCATCTTACTTTTTTAACCATTGGGTTATCAGCCCTAATCGTGCTAACCAAGCAGAAAACAATGATAACACAAAGTTGTTTCTCCGTGGGAGTCAAACCCACGACTTTCGGTTTATAAAGCTAGAGCCAATACCGCTAGACTACGGAGGCGGTGTCAAAGTCAATAACAATATATATTTGTAGAGATTTATAGAAAATCTAAGGGACCTTACTTAGCTTTAGCATATGTATCAAAACTGTATAATAAAGAAGGTCTAAAGTACGTTCTTAATTATGCAGCTACTGCAACATTAAGACAATAATAATTTACTTTGTAAAACTAGCCTTCAAAAACAGTACCGAAATTTCTTGCCTTAAAAAAACTTTTTCAAGTAAAAATTAATAAATTACGTATAAAACATTAACCAATATTCATCTATATAATAAATAAATATAGATGAAAAATCTTCCTATTACAAACAGATATGATATTTCCTAATAAGAAAGGAAAAACTTTGCGTAGAAATCCTCGTTTAACATTCAAAGAGAATTATAAAAACTTTTCAAATCGAAAGTTTTTACTTCTCGACTCCTTTTGAGTACTCTACGGTATGAATGGAGCGAGACACGCAAAAGTTTTGATAGGCGTCTTTTATCGTTGTGATATAGATTAAAATTTTGTATGTAAAACCTTCGAATTAATTTTCGAATGTTTTTTCATAATAATCGTTAGGCTACTTTTTCTAACAAAAAAAAAACTGACAGATTTTTGGTGTATTTCCACGTGGACAAAGTCGCGGTCAACATGAGCTTGTATAATATGTATCACGTTTATTCGTGATGCAACATAGTTCTCTATGTATATAACGGACATGGACAAACAGTTCGTGCTTGTTTAGTTCGCTATACGGCTGCCAACTGCAGAGCAAACACCAAAGTTGAGCGTACATAATAAAGTTATGTTATTGTTTAAGAGTTAAGATGATCCTTTAAGCGATCCTTTGTTTACGAGCACCAAAATAGATTTGAGCTAGAAAATAAGATCAGTAAGTGGTCAAAGCAATGTGTTTATTAAACTGAAGATGATCAAGATTATACAAATTTATTTTGTAACTGCTTACAAGATTATTACATTTAAAAATGATTTAAAAATATTATGAAACAGAAAGACACTTCAATTTTATTTATTGGTAAATATAATATGTGTTCGTAATTGCTTATGTACAAAGCACGTTTGTACACAAGCAGATTGCATTTCTGTGTTCATAGAGAAAAAAAGATTTTCACTTAAAGGTCTCTGAGATTTGAAGGCTTTCATATGCATAAAAATATTATAATTGTCTAGTAGCCTATGATGTAGTTTTTATGTGAAAGATTGTTTGTCACCGCCGTACAAAAACGATGTAAGTGATTTGAAAAATATGCAATTAAAAAGATTTCTTGTATCTTATTTGAAACTTGTAAAATAGGATAGGACATAAATTTTCACACAAAATTTGTTTGGAATGTTTTCTTTGGGATGTTATGTACTTTGATTTTTGAAAAATAAGTTTTGTCTGTTGTTTTTGCTATAAAGAAAATAAAAAATATCTAAATTTCATCTACATACTAAAAAGAATATGAAATTAAAATTATTTACGAAGCATCATCAAATACCTACCCTACTTTAATAATATTTGCAATCAATCTCAAAATGGTCTGCATTATTTTGAATTAGTCGTTATTACTTCTTTTAAACCACATAAGGCTTAATTATGGGTTCACCTTAAACCTTACGGTTCGTCTTAAATTTTAATTTTTAATTACCTAAACTTAAACTTTATTTCCCAATCGTCCATGAAAAACATAATAAAATGATAAATGACCCTTTCTAAAAGAAAACGTCTCAATGTGAAATTTATTTTTTCTAAAATGAGATGTCATGATAAAATCAATTATTTTTTGTCCAATTAATGGTGATACGAGAAGTTAAATTTTTTCGGCATAATTTAAAAAATTAATAAAACATAACTTTTTTATGTTTCCACCTCTTCGTTTATATAAGAATATATGCGAATACAAAACAAATTTAAGTAGGGAATGTACATATTTGTACTTTCTGTTAGGAAATCACTTGCTGTGATTCCGTGCCTTGGGGAAATTACATTTAGCAATCGGTGACAGCGATGTTTATTGTAGAAAAGCGTACCTGTTTTTATAGGAGATGTTGAAACATTAAATTAAAATGATTGCAATAATATACCCGAAAAAAACTTGTAAAGCAAACACTACATTTTTTTATTGCCTAGGCAGGCACACGAGCAGTCGGGCCACCTGATAAAAATTGGTTCCCGACGCCCATAGATATCTGCAATACTAGTGGTATGCCTACCGTGAATCATAGGATGATGAGTCTCGTTTACCTGTAAAATGAAACTGAATGAAGAATAATAGAAGTAATCCACGATTTTTACAATGTTATGTTTCGGACTCTTTCTAGCTTCTACGATTACGGTCAGACAAAGACGAGATATGTCTGTATCTCAATGTCTTTGGAATTAATTAATCATTATATAAGATTTGATAGAAACAAAAATCCTTGCAAAATAATAACAATTTATACTAAGGATGATTCGAGAAACCAAAGAAATAAAAAAAGAAAACCATACTATATGGCCTTAACATATATGTATGCTAAAGATGCAGGTTTCATTATTTATTTACACCATGACGAAAAATGTTACACATTAAGTTGTTATACGTGTATGTGTGAAAATGGATGTTAAATGCAATCTGAGCTACTACTGCACTGATAAGCGCTTACCTGGATATTGGCGTTATGCTTAGAAACCGGAAGTCTTAAGGTTATTGAATTGCATGGACTCAACTAAATTTACGTTGTGTTAAATTAGTTGTTAAGGACAGTTTGACGATCAACACAATTGTCTGCAATGTAAGATGATCATGAGATTGAATTTTTGTACATAAAGTCGGTCCATTCCCACAACCTGATTGACCAGCTGTGGGATAGAGTCAAAATCACCCTAATGAATAGGTGATAATTAGGAGCCATGTCCGCAGCTGACTATCAAGCTGATGAGGATTGAAGAACTGACTTGCTTTTAATTACTCTAAAATGTCTATAAGGAGGCTCACGATATGTTCTCATGTTAAAATGACCATTTTATAAAACGTCTGCCACTCCGCAGAATATTTTATCACACCGATAATGATAAATGTATTTATATAGGCTTATTGTTATGAAAACTTATGAAAATTATAAATAATAATGTTTATTGAATTATTACTTAAATTATTTCAAGTAAGATTACGAACAAACGAATATCAATTGTAATCGATGGAGGATTATATATATTTTTACAATAAATCCCATTATAAGTTAATCGATAATCATAACAAGTAAAAAATAATAGTGATAATTAAACATGTACGTTAACTATTTTTTACTAGATATTTAATTTCCAATATATATATTAATTGTTAGAGTGAAAATCATGCACGATTTATCTACATTTCATAGAAAAGAGTAACGCTTAAATGTATATTGACATGCATTTCTCGAACAGTAATACTATTATAAAGTGCTTAGCTGAAGAAGTGATAAACATTGTCATAAATTTAGGGAACTAATTGTACTCACAAAAGGTAACAATTAAATAAGATTTAACATTAAAACTATAAGTTGATTGCTAATCGACAATCTTCATGAAATATCAATAAATGCAGACAATCGTTAGCAAACTCGTTATTCGTAATCTTTGGTTCATCGAAAGGTACTATTATAATGAACATTTGAAAATTTGTAAGTTTCCATATATGCAATTATAAGTTGAGAACAATCCAAAATGTCGAATCTTTATGATATAGCAAACAGCATTTTAAAGAATGATTAACTAAAAATATGTTTAAACCATTTTTTTATTAGGAATATTTAACACTCTACGTTCCAATATTTATTAGGTACACCGTTGGGTGAGCAAGTACGATCAAGACCTATGGTATAGTGATACTCGCCCTTTAAGATAAATGTCAAAACGCGTAAGACGCCAGAGATCTGCTAAATCCACTAGAAGAGAGCATATTTTCTCAGTTTAACGGCAGTAACTACGTTACTAAAGTGGCTCTTATAACTGCTGAGAGTTTTACATAGTTGGATGAATCACTACTGTTCTGCGGTCAAGAATTAGCCAATTTACTACACATAAAGGATATTCTTAAACCTACAGAACTTTTAATTATTACGATTATCACCATTAGAAATATAAAGGTTACATTGTTACACTGACAATTATTCGAGATTTACAATGCAATATATGAAGACAAGTGTTAAGCAAACAAGTAACTAAGTCTTATTCAGCTATATATGCTAAGAAAGTGGCCTAAAACAAAATAGTTCGATATTAATGCAGTCACAGTTGATAGGACAAGCCCATGTTATGAATTTCAATTATACCATAATAGTAACATAAGAAATGAGAAACAACTAATATAAATAGTTCATATTTTACCTTTAAGCGACAAGAAACGAGAATGTTTAAAGAATATTTAGACTAAAAATAATGTTTAAACAATTAATTGTATAAAGAACAATATACAGGAAAAACGTCTTGACGTTAATATTAGTCAGAAGTCAAAGGCATTGTTTTCGACATCATTTCATACAAAACATTATAGAAACATTATGAAATGCGCCTTCTTGAATGTATATAACGATGTAACACTTTGAGACTAAGAGCTATTACCAAATTTCAAAGGAGGAAAAGGCACATTATTCTTATGATGCCTTAAAAGGATACGAAATATTAATAAAGTCCTTTAGAAACTTAGACGTTTTTATTTACATTCCTTGAAATACGCCTGTGTTTCAAGTGTAATGAAGTGGTGAAGTCAATATTTTAAATAGATTTATAGCACAATTCAAAAGTTGAGAACGTTCTCTTTCAGAGTTTTCGAGTTTCATTATGGTAAAATAAGCTAAATGAACAATGTACAGCTTACCAGTGTAACTCAAAGATTTTTATTAATTGTATTATCACAGCCTTTTATAGCAAAAGCGAACTTAGAGTAATGTATTTGAGAATATAAATGTAAGAAATTTGTGGCTGAAGAAATAAAGTTTCGTTTGATTATTTAATGCACGTACGTTTCGTAGTTAAAGTATTTTTGTTTTTACATAAACCATAATTAAAAAATATTCCCATGGGAATGAATATATTTAAGTAACGCGAAAAATCCGCAAATTAGTGGATTTGATATGTATAATAATCGCGTAAATAAAAGAAATAATTAATCACCTTTATCATCTTATAAAATTGCTCATCCATCCATATCAGTTATGAATACGCTTTTTCCTTACACGCGCCGTTTGACAATGTAATTTGTGTCCTCATCTCTCAGAAGAAACGGTTTATATGTAAGACAAAGTTTTACGCAATATTGATATAAGGAATTATTATTTAGTGTATATTCTTTGATGAATGTGGTGTGATGACAAAAAAGTTATTAAAAATGTTGATTAAAAATAACATTAATGTAAGAATATCTGGATATAATTTTTTGGAATCTTTTAAGCTGCATAGCTTCTATCGCGGGCCTTGAGCGCGGTGACCGAATCCAGAAATTACGTAACGAAAAAACCTCACGCTCCCCACTCCGACGGGCAAGGAGGTGTGGCTTGAAGGCCGTGCATCGTCTAACGTCGTTTCAGTTCGGCAGTCTTCGACACGGCATTGTGTGCGATTAGGCATACTGTACGACTCTACAAAAATCGCACGAATCGAGACGAGCTGCTCCAAAATCTGACGAGAACATAAGCAGCTGTTTATAAGAAAGTATTTCTTAAATTAATATATATAAATCTCGTGTCACGATGTTTGCCCTGGATGAACTCCTAAAATAATTAACCGATTTTAAAATATAGATGCGCACCATGTGCAATTATAAACTAATCCAATCGATTTTTATCCCAGTGTTATTTTTTCAACGTTTAAGGTGTAACGGTAGAATCATCAAGGTTTTTGTTTTTACAAATGACATTTATATAATAAAAAATGGTGGTTGTCATGACTTGTATCCTCTTTCCGTTTATCTTAAGGCCTAAAATTGTTTATTACAATGTAAAATACGTAAATCCTAGCCGCAGCAACGCGTGGCTGGGTCCGCTAGTAGGTGTATAGGTATTTATGTACAACAATGAATAGCTGTACTTGTAAAATTTGTGTATTAGTGTTTTGAAAATATAAATCAGAGCGGTTGACAACTTTTCTATCAAAAAAATTGAATTTGAAAATGAATAATGATCCACAAGACTCCAGAACAAAATATGGGACCACCATTGACGCGATATTTTCTAGGTATTTAGAGGATATTAAGTCGCAAACTTATGTTTATTATTTCAGTTTTCATAAACCTATAGTTTCAATGATAAATATTCCTGAATAACCAACAGCTACTGTAAGATAATAAAACCCACATGTATTGTAAAATAATTAAAATATTTTAAACTATATTAACTTTTTTTATTTATTTATTTAATAATAAAAAAAAAATTTTTTTTCGGTGACTACGCTCAAAAAGTGTAACTTGAATTCATATCAAAGAAAAAGAAATACTGCATGTATAAAATAAATAAATAAAGTTACAATTGCATAAGTTGATACAAAATGCTATGCAATAGCTTTACCAAGGAAGTCCCCGAGTGCCACACTTCTTTTTTTGTTTTGAGAAAAGTCCAAATAAAATTAATTAGTAATGGTGAGTAAAATGCTCCTGAGAATCGCAGCGTAAGACAACATAATTCTACTTGCCGCCATGAAACATTAGATGTTAGTTCTCGTTTACTCAGTAATTGCGGTGGCTGCGGTGCCCTTCAAACTGGGACATAGGAGTGGTTATATACTACTGCTTTAGAACAGAAATAGCAATATTTAACAGATAGCGGACATTTGTTCTTACAAATACCAAATGACGAAAAATTCTTTTAGAACTTTATTTCGTAAGTTTTGCTTTTAATCAAATCAATAACAAAACACAAATTTTAATAACACAAAAACATTAGCGTAAATAATATTTTAAAATACCTTATTATTTTTTTTAATCAAAAACTTATTAATAAATGATTTTCTTTAAATGCAAAATATTTTTCTTGGTTATTAAGTAAAATATTTTATAGACCGTTTTGTACTTGGCACATAAAGGTGCCAAAAGTTCTATCTTTTATTAGAAACCTATTCTTTATAATAACCTTTATATGCTATAGCAAAGAATTTTTCGTTGTAAAGTAAGTTTTTTTACTGTTTTTCCATATAAAATACTCTTATTACTATTCGTGACTTAAATATGGATTTATCTTTTAAGTAGTTTTTCACAACTAGTTAAATAGCTACAAAGACCCAAGTTTAATATTTATTGGAACGAAATAATAAAATTAAATAATTCAATTTATTATTTCAAATTACGCCACGTATTGACCTCTTTATTTTATCTTCTTTTAACTTTAAGTAATAAAAAAAAATATTGTTCGTTGTTTTGTATGTTCGAAATGTATTTTTTTTATTTCCAACGAAGGCAGACGAGTAGTCGGGCTACCTGATGGGAAGTAACCGCCGACACCCATGGACATCGGCATCATCTTCCATCTCCAATAATTTTAAATGCTTTTGTAAACTTCTGTTATGTTATTTCATAACTAATAATAATCAGTTAGTAAAATGCTTTAATAGTGTTGTTATTATAAAATTTTCGTAAATGTTGTAGATTTTGTGTACAAAGGAATGAGAATTGAAAAACAAAATCATCTTCGTGCGGTTCAAAGTCACGACGTTTTAAAAAATAAATACAAAAGGAAATATTGTCATGAAACGCCTCCTCCATGTTTACGCTCTAAAGTTTGTGCCAAAGTATCATATTAAAAGAACAAACAACGAACTTATACATAAACTTTAGAAGGCGTCTCGCATAAGTGGATCGCATTTATAAACGCGATATACAAGTAAAGTTTAAATTTATTGCTAAAAACTTTTGTCAATAACCTTAAATATTAAGCTATGGTGAAGAAATTTATCTCAGATTAATTTATAATGCTGTTTCGGATGTATGAAGTAAAACATTAAGCCAATGATATGTGATAAAATCTACTTATAAAAATGTAGGGTAGAAATTGTAGTCCCACCCCTGAGACAAATGGTCTTGTTTACTCAGTAACCTCATACACTATGACGTCATTTTAACCAGAAAAGTAGCCCTGTATGCAACCGTTTTGCAGCATATCTTGAAAACACTTTTTAACTCACGTATGAGCTCTTGCTTTTTCAATGGTAGGTCATGGGTCTTGCATCCCTTGAAAGTATCTGCGACCGGTACCAACATTGTAAAGGATTTGAAGAAGATCAATCAGAGTGTTCAAGCTCGTAGATTGTAGAAATCTCATAATTTTTATTTCATTTATTAGCTATAGTTGTAAATTGTAGCCTTATGGCATTATACTTAATTTGTTGACAAAATTTGACAAAACTACTTAAGTTAACGGAAAAAGCCAATTTAAATCAATTTTAAAAATTCCTTAAATTTTTGATAGCTTTCTACTCAGACACGTATTAGATTCCTTTTTAGCACGCTATAGCACTGTCTATATCAAAAATGTGTATATTATATTAGTAAAGTACACCGTAGTAGTACATCGGAGGTAGGTCCCCTTTTTACAGGAGACCGTCTGGGTGGGTACCACCGATGTGCCTATTTCTGCCGCGAAGCAGTAGTGGATAACACTGCTGTGTTCCGGTTTGAAGGGCACCGTAGCTAGCGTATTTACTGGGTAAACGAGACTCTATGTCTCACGGTAGGCAGCGCGTTGGGCGATACCACAGGTATTGCCAACGTCTATGGGCGTCGGTGACCACTTCCCATCAGGTGGCCTGACTGCTCGTCTGCCTGCGTAAAGTAGTATAGATTTAATAAATAAAAACTAATTTATAGACAAAACTTAAATTAGGTATACTTCATTAGAACTAGATGTTCTTATCTAATCCAACTCAATAGACTTTCAAATAATTTCTTTAACTCGTATATCGCACAGCCTTTTTCAATATTCAATGATACACAGTGACATCTTGTTTAGCAAAATCTATTATTTTACTTATAAATCTAATCATAAGTTTAAAATAAGTAGAAAAAGGTTACGTATATTTTACTTTGCGCGTTCTTCTTAAATAAGACATGCCTAGTCATGGGCCCTGAGGAATCCAATAATTGCGAAAGCTTAGCATGCCGCCATGCAAATGCGGACGCAGTCACGTCCCGTAATCCAACACTTCTAATGTATTCATCAAAATATACGTTATCAAACTCTGTTACGTGTACAACTTTGATATTTAAAAAGTGTATTTTGTTTGCAGTTTTTATATTTTCCAAGTTAACAAAAATTATACTAGTAGAAAATCGTACTTGCAGACAAAAAATTAAAAGTTTGAATTCTTCAAACGTTTAATTACATATTAGTCATAAATTTTTAATTTTACATTCTTTAACTATTTTCGAAGAACAGAAAGATCTATGTATATTTACATATTATTATCTATGTAGCTTTTGCTCTTCAGCCTTTCTACTAATTGAAGGCAATTCTCCATCTTAACTTAAATGCTTAAGGAAAATAACCGGCCTCAAGAATATATTACCTATACGGCAACAAATAAAATTTATTATTATATATTTCACTAGCTTAATATCATAATTTTACAATTGAACAAATTCGGGTCTATAATAATGTGTACATGTTCGCTAAGTATATACCCTTGTATACTAAAGACTTTATTACTGAAGCCTTAAACGAGAAACCGCGTACCTATCTGTTAACAGAACAATTAAGCTACACTGATTGACAGAGGAAAAGATTTTTCTTTTCTATTTCGATTTTAACTTAAATCTCCATTCCTTTGAATTATAAAGACGTTTGTATTTATCTAATACTAACTGCTGTCCGCGAATTCAATTACCTAATATTAAAAAAAATATGAATTAAATGTTTCTGTTTTTTGTGAATAAAAGTAAATTAGGTCAGTTATCTTCCAGTGAAACTCCTAATACAATTGGACTAGCCTTTCCAGAACAATCAGATAAAATAAAAAAGTTAATATATATATAATAATATTTATATAAATAAAAGTTAATTATATTTCAAATTTAGCGCACTGACAAAATGGCATCATTCACTTTTTACGTTTCTTTAATGACGCCTGCTGATTCATCGCTTTTAACAAATATTAAATAAATATGATAATATCCAGTAGCTATATGAAATAATTACTGAACTAAAATGTTTTTGAGGTACTGAAATACAGAAAATATTTAAAACTCATATATATATATATAAACATATATATACAGATAGATATACAGAAAAATTTGTTGTCTCGAATCTAATGAAACAACAAGATAACTAAAAGGCGTGAATAAAATACAATAATTATAAAAAAAAAACAAAAATAAAGGCTTTTTTTAAGGTTCTTTTGTGATTCTTTGGTGTAAGTAGTTTCATAAGGGAACCACAATTAATTCTGTTTAATTATGAAAACAAGGAGTGTGGACCTTTTTGCATATTTTTGAGGAATTTACGAGAGGCCCTTTTGTAAGTGTCGGATTAGTTATCTATTGTTGCTTTTAAATGTAAACACGAATAAAAGAAATATGAGATAACTTTAATAAAGGCATATTAAACAAAAATGTAAGTAATAAAAATAAGTTATATTGCTAATAACGCCTCCGTAGCCTAGTGGTATTGGCGTTTGATTTAGAAACCGGAGGTCGTGGGTTCGAATCCTGCGGGGACTCAACAAATTTTCGTTGTTGTTTCCTAGTTGGTTAGGACAGTTTGGGCCGATCACCCAATTGTCTGAAAAGTAAGATGATCCATGCGTCGGAAGGGCATGTAAAAAGGCGGTCCACCCACCAACCCGCATTGGACCAGCGTGGTGGGATACGGTCCAAAACCCCCTAATGGATAGGGGTGTATTAGGGGAGGCCTATGTCCAGCAGTGGACTATTAAAGGCTGATGATGATGATGATGATGCTAATAATTTCTGCTGAGTAAACAAAATTTTACGCATAACTTTTGTTTTCCTCCCTATGTTTTTTTATTTACAAAGTTGAAATATATTTTTGTTTATTTAAAAAAATTATAAATATATTATTAATAAAATTATACATCTACAAATTGAACCAATATATTTTCTACCATTTTTATGGTTCATATTCGATTCAGATTATGAAAAAAAAATTTTGGAGAAGTTGTAAAGTATTTTGTTTTAAAATCCCAAAAGAAAAGATTATGCTTGATATCCAATAATTTGTCTTTATCTTTAAAAATTAAAACTTTGATAATCTATCGTTAAAATGACCTATAAGTATCGACTCAAAGTTTAGTTTTGATGTTTTATGTTCATTATTTTCAGGTCTTAATAATAAAAGTTTAATATGTTGTTATATTACAAATTAAAATAAATTTACTAAAAGCAGGCTTTCCTTTTTCCAATAATAATTTGTTTTTCTTTTAATTTTTAAACTGTTAATTATTCAAAAAACCATTTAATAAATTATATTGTTTTTTTTAACCTTCCAAAATTTTTATTTTTATCCTCAAAAACAAATACTGGTTTGTTTTTTTTAAAAAAGTTAGCAAATATCCTGAAAGTAAATATCCAGAAAGCATCAAAGCAATGGAAATCATTGTTTTCTTGAACGTTCCATCAAAATATAACGAGGCTTTATAAAATAAACATGAAGGCTTTTGTTAATAAACAACGAAGAGGAGAAATTTTAAGCTAGCTTGTTGCCGATTTTGTAATATATTGGAATTTTGACGGTAATAAATTGTATGCTTATATTAATAGTTTAACATTATAATTTAGTTATTATATTAATTAAATTTATGACATGTTCTAGCAATATTATGCTAATAATAATGGTAATAATATATAAATTAAATTAAATCATAATCCTTAAAAATTCTTAATAAATGCATGCATCATTATCATTTTATTACATTAAACACCAAACCAAACAACCAACCGAAAATGGTCCTTTCGGGTAGAAAGGAATTTTTTGCCCTTCAACTACCACTCACGTCCTTAGAGCAAATTGGATATCGGACCTTTGTTAGTTTAATGGAAACAGATTTCCTTTTTATCCTATCCGTATCGAATAAGCTGAAAACATTAAATCCGTAAAGGCTTAATCTACTTAGTCGAAACAAATACCTTTTGTTTTCAAAATGGTGATCACCGAACTGAATGAACACCTACTAATTTTAATTTCCCGATCCATTTTTTACGCTGAAGCTTATAATAGCTGTAAAAAGAAGTAAAGAATATAACGTCTGGTAGTTTTTTTTATAAATTAAAAAGAAATGTTCTCTTAGATTTGTAAAATACTGATTTCTTTAAAATTTTATAAATAGATTGAATAAAATATTTTTATAGACCAGTGTGTGGATTCAAGTTTTATTATATTATGAGCCGATGTATTTTGTTAATAATTGTTTGTTAATCACGAGCTAAGTTGTTTGCTGCTAACTGCTTATAAAGAAGTTTCATGTACAAATATAACCATTTTTTACAACTCCTTACCTTGCAGGCAAGTAATTTACACAAACATGTACAAGGTCCTAAAATCGACCTTTGGTGTACTTTCTATTTGAACCCTTAATTCTGTTGCAAGATTTTCACTTTATTATCTATTTTCTATTTCGCTGTCCTCTTTCTTTTATGTAGTAAAATAATAAGCCAAAACAGAATCTGCATGTACCAGAGAATTTTACTTTTTAATCAATATCACGTCCCACACAGTCAATTGCCTTAGAATGATTACAAAAGACACCTAACCTGTGTTGTGGTGATCCGCCAAAGCAAAAGGGATTTGAGTTATAAAACTCCAGTAATTATATTAGAAAACGACTTGATTATAGCATTCAAGTTAGCCTTTATCACTATGCATACTTTTTAGATGATGAGGGTGAGAGACATGGTGTTACGTGACGTGGGTTATATAAAGTAAGAACCTAATGATATAGTCGCTTTTATAATAAACTCAGCGTTTGTTCAACAAATAAATAAATTTTGCTATTTATTTAGTGCGCTAGGATAAATACTATTAAAAACATTATCTAAAGTATTTTCTTATTAGACCTAAAAATTACCGGTTAAACTCTTTCAATAACTTTATTCAATGCCTGAAAGACTGTCCATTTTTCTTGATCACAAAAACATGTGTAAAATTGTAATGGTTCGCGCAAATTTTTATGTCGCTTAACACAACGCAAATTGGTTACGCAATAATCTTCTTTCTTACTATACCGTTCCTTTCGCCTGCCTTCCTTTTTTTCCTTTTATTTTTTCCTCATGTCGAGAAGAAAGAGGGTAAAGGGAAAATACTTTGTGACGCGGACGGCGGCCAGCGCCACTGCAGTCGACAGTTTATTTCTGGAGTTCCTGCGCAACGCATCATATTTTAAAGTCACGCGACGCAAATGGCCAACGCTCCGTTCTACTAGTTTTAAGTTTACCGCAAACCCCAACCGCATCAACGAAGACGCCTGCAGCTGTGCCGCCATCAGACGAGGTATTTATCCTTCCTATTATCGCATTTCCAATCCGGCTTCATAACCACGTTGTCCGAGCCGGATGACGCACATTGTCCTTCGAACCACATCCTCGCTTCTGGTCTATTAATAGGATCTACCATATGGCCGTCACGCGAGCTAGTTGGTCCAATCAAATAGGCTGACGAAACTTGAGTGACCACGCGCTCGCGCAACCAGTTATATTTAAAAAAATACAAATATTTTATGATAAAATATATCTTTACTAAACATAAACGATACATACAACGACAAATGTTATGCATCAATTTTCTATTTAACCAAACAATTTTTTTTTTTTTTTATTGTGATCACCGACCGGAAAGGAAATTGAGTTTAGATTTCGGTGGCAAAAGTTTGGAGGTGGAATCGATTTCGCAGTATTCAATCAAGCAAGACTTAGTGTGACGTGAAACGTATAAAAGGTTATATAATGTAAAGACGTTTTTAATATGATTGGAATGGTTTTGTGATAATCTTTGATAAAATAGGATTAATATTTACCATCACGATAAAAAATTGATTTTATTCACCGTTTCCCATTGAAAACTATTTCCAGTACATAAATTCCTATTGAATAAATGAAACTCGCATAATGTGTTATTTTTTTATATATACTAATGATCACGTTTTATCAGAAACTGTACTATTGGTTACCCTAAATAATGGTATAATAACACATTAATATTAACGTTTTTCATTATTTATGTTTATATACGAGTACTTTACATTTACATTTCTTTTTATTGTATTAAAAAAAACTATTAACGTATTTTGATTACATTGCTTGTTTTCTTGAGTTCTTACTGGAAAGATATTTATATGATGGCCGAAAAAACAATTGACTCGATACCTTAGTGGCTTACAAATAATCTCAATAATTCTTACTATTAAGAAAAAATGTAGAAAGTACATTACCTACATAAAGTACTGATCAGCATATCAGTCCGAAAGCTACATAAGTATAATTATCATCATCAGCCTGTGGTAGTCCACTACTAGACATGCCTCCTCTAATGCACGCCTTGTCCATTAGGGGGTTTTTGGACCGTATCCCACCACGCTGGTCCAATGCAAGCGGGTGAGTGATATAAAAACATTGAACCTAGCTGTAATCATAGCTACGATAAGTATTATATTATCCTATTTACAAAAATATTAGTATAAGAATAATCTGGCTTAGTGGATTTTACATAAATGTAGAAAGCAATGAATATTACGACAATGTATAAATGTGTATATAAAAAATGAAATAATACAATTATTTCATTTCTTATATAAGAACATTAAGATCAATTTACGCGGCGTCTTGTGACAAACAATTTAAATTTTAACAAAAAACTAAAAAAAATTAATTGACAATTTTTTAGGTTCCTACTGTTCTTGGTATGTCGCTTAAATAATTGAAAATCACTTCTTTATAACTGTTTCATTGGTTTACATTTGTACAATGTAAACAAAATTATTAAAATTATCGATAAAGTATTTATAAAATTTATTACCTTCAAAAATTATAAGAAAATATTTGGAGTACTACATTTGTTTATTCTGCATCATTGAATGCAGAATCAATATTGTAGATATATATTATATTTTATTAATTTTATTATTGTGAAATATGTTCACAGAATGCATAGCAAGAACGTTAAAACAAGCAGTTTAGAAACCACGAAAACTTATCACAAAATAATCCTACATACCTATTAACTGTGATTGCGACTAAATTACACATTGTGACAGGTCTATCGATCACATTGTGTTATCATAAATTTTAAGGTATTGAGTTAAGTTGCTAGTAAATTTTAATTATCGATATCTTGGAATTCTGCGGTTAATAGCAATAATCATTATAGTTTTCTTACCTAAATGCCGTCGCTGATATGGCTACTGGACTTTCTACTGTTGTCAAAAACAACATAACACCAAAACCCCCTCCATTAATTAACCTTGTTCTTTATAATATCGTTAAACATATTTTGTTACATAAACCGATGTATAATATATGTACGTTTCTCTTAAACTGAATTATTACTTTATTTTTAAACTTGGACTCCATACGCCACTTTCACATAAAAATAAATAAAGGTAATGAATCCTACAAGGCGGTCTCTACAGTAAATTGTCAATTATGCAAGGTGACAAACTGGTTGCCTGAGGGAAAATAATGAGTATGGCAAACGATGTGGTCTCGCTTGTAAAACTTTTAACTTTATATACGAATAAGTGATTTTTAATTCTTAAAAGTTTTAGATAGAAGCTTTCTTTATTCTTTCAGTAAATTAAATTTTTTCCAGTATAATTAATAAAATCAATATAAGTCACAAGAAAATATATTTTTGTAAATCGAGTCACCCTTGAACTTTTCCTTACACACATTTTTAAAATTACATTATAATACGTTTCAAAAATGGTGAATGATAGGTTCATTGATCTCGATACGTTTTTCCCTTTGAAAAATTTCTCTCGTACTGTTTTAGAGCAAACAGCACAGCACTTTCTTTAGCCCTTCATTACATAACCTCTTATCTTTAAATTACTTTACAATTATTTTAAAAATTTACGTTACACTTGAATGTGTTTTTACAGTTTGTACATGTTGTACAGTTTTTATTTAAGTAAGAAAAACATTGCTTGTAACTTTACATAGTTTTAAATAACTTTTTAAAAAATACTTTATGATGAATTTGTACTTGGATAAGAGAAAGTAAAACTTCTTCTACTATAAATGATTAATTTTCCCCATAAGGCGTAAGAAATTTTTCTATGCTGTAAAGATTAACTTAGCTACTACTAAAATTACGAATTCATGTTTCTCTTATAAAATCACTGTCACTGATAGCGAAATACAATGTCCCCAAGGCACGGAATCACGACAAGTGATTTCTTAAAGGAAGGTGCATAGTCCGTCCGACTTAAAAACGTAATTAGTTGTTATTTGAAGTTTTTTTATAAATAAACTTGAAAGCATAAACATAAAAAACTGTAGTTTAAATAGAATTTATAAATAATTTCATATAAATATAATACTTGTTGGATTATAAAACGAATAAATATTTGATGAAGGTTAAGTGTTAAAACTGAGCGAAGCTTTTCTGTGTCATTGGGTCTTTCAGACCCTTCACTTATTTTTTTTTTGCTGTTAGTCATGTATGTGCTTGAAATCTAGAAGGATACGAGTACAAATAAATTAAAATATTATCTTTACAGAAAAAATAACGTTATGTACAATAAAGTGAGAATTAAATAAAACCCTTACTGATACGGATTTTGCTTTAAGTTTTCGAAAGAGTGTAATAATCCTGAATAGAGCCTGCAATCCTTATATAAGGAAGTTCATTAAAATTAATCTCAGCCTTCAACTTACAAAACTAATGGATATTCGCATGCGTGATCAAATAAGGTTGGTGGGTGGACCGACTTTTAAATGCCCACACGACGCATGGATCATCTTACTTTTCGGATAATTGGGTAATCGGCCCTAACCAACCAGAAAACTATAGACCACATAGACGCTCGACCAATAATTTTATAATGTTAATAAATATTTCAAACATTTTTACGTTCTTTTCCCCTGGGATTCCAACCCATGACCTCCGGCTTATAAATTAAGAGTGAAAGAAATTAGCTGTTGTCCACGACTTCATCCAAGTAGTAACCCGTTTGGGTAGAATATCTTAAATCATTCTTAGTTGATTTCAACTTGACAAAAGAAATATTTATACTAAATTTCAAGTCAAACGGCCTTATGGCTTTAGAGATATCGTCATCATTTAATTCAAAAACGGCAACTCCTATATGTGTACATATACATATGTATACATATAAATATAACAGACAGAATCAAAAATCCGCTGTGGATCAATTTTAACAAAATTTTTATTTCATAAATATTATTCGTTGTTTTCCCGTACCATATACGAGAGAATTAAAAAATAAAAATAAATCGTTAACCAATTTGTTGATGGTCGTACTAGCCCCAGAGGGTAAACTGGGCCATAAAACCCTTTTAGGCTATAGTAACACCGCTTTAATTGTGTTCGTGACCAAAGTAGTCCCTGAACCTTCGGAAATTACTGTTCAGTACAGTTAATTCTGCTTGTATAGTCGGGTATATTAATGTAAACACGCCTGTCGTACATTTCTTTTATTTATGTAACTTACGATAGGTATAGAATAAATATATAATTTAATCTGTGCGCTTTTAAAGCTTTGCTATTTATTTTTTGTAGACACAAAATGACTCTGCTGCCTCTATAACGCAGAGTGTATCACTCTAGATTGTTACAAGTTTTTAGGAACTTCTACTAAAAAGTAGTCAAACTGTGCGGTACCATATGATGCTGAGATATATCACTAGAAAGAATATAAAGTTGTACTAAAAAAGGATATTTCATTGTTGGTTGATTATAGTGTAACTTAATATGTTTTAAGACGGCTATGATAGAGAAATAACGAAAATGTTGGCAACAATAAATATTACTTGAAGAACACCAGACTTTAAAAATTAAATTTTTGCCTAAATTCAAATTAATTTCATGACAAATTTAATTTATGCGATATTGAAAGTGGGATCCGTACTTTTCCTTTGAAAAAAAATTATTTCCTTTTGATTTCCATGTCAATTTTATCGGATGAAATGTGTCACTGTCGAGTGGAATCGAAATTACTTCGAACTTTTCGTTAATTTGGTTTTTTTTTATTTGATAATCATTAAATATGTAAATGATTAAGCTGGACCTTTTACTTCATATTAATTAAGATTTTTCTTAAACCTCTAAAAACGTTTTAATTCATTATTAAAGATAGAAATAATAAGAATTTTGTTCTATAAATTTAATACAGATAAAAATATATAAATAAAAATAGGAACTCTGTTTATAATAACCTTAGCCAGTGTCATTTCTGAAAAAAAATAAGTTATGTCATATTTATATAGTTCTTTTTGTTCTATATATTTTTTATGGAAGAAATTTTGTCCCTACTATAATATTTAAAAAATCAAACGACGGCTTTGATATAAAATCTCTACGTTCCAGATCCTTTTACGATGTAGATTTCTGTTATGAGCTCGCAAGAACTTTTGATTTAAAAACTTTTAATGTACCGTTTAGCGTTTTTATCAGGAAATCTGTAATTTAATATAACTGTGAAGGGTTTGATCCTTAATAAAAGAGTGAAAAATGTAAGATATTATTTCTTTATCCAATTTAGGCTCCGTCGAGCTCTTATAAACGTCAATCTGCCCCCGGTTCATATTTTTTTTAAATGTAAACATTACGATTATTATTACAAAACTTAATTATTGATTTAAGCAATTGCCAGCGATTGCCGGTGCATCATCATTTATTTGTTATTTCCACTCATGTTGGTCCTCAATGTAGTCCCTAATTCAATAATAGGCTTTTTAGATCATCGTTGCCTTTACAACATTTCGGAAGCTGATGTCATTTGCCAAAAATGTTGTAAAACAAAATAAACTAAATGAGATTTTGCTCGACTCAACAGTGTTACGCATGCAATGTGTAAAAAAGGACAAAATTTTGATTTGCTAGGTTTTGACCTAGACCTAGAGAAACAAGTTAGTAATCTTTCACCTCTTTAACTTCTACACTTAATAAAATTATTATAGTTCATAGAAAATATTTACAAGCTACCCTAATACCCTTACACCCTGCTATTTACAAGAAATTTTGCTTGAGTCAATAGCTTTCATATAGTTAAACAAAAAAAAATCAAGTGTCATAGTAAGAAAAACAATTATACATTTTACGATAATGATCAATTAGCTTGAATAAAAAAAATTGTTTTTACAAAATTTTTCAACCGAATTGAATTCCTATATATCAACAAGGTATTCTTCGAAACTTTTTCTGAACAGTTTAATAGAATCAAATACAATTTTATTAAAAAGCCGTATGTATTTTTTTAATTAAATCAAAAAAAAAATTTATCGTAAACTATGTTAGAATTTTATAATAACTTTATTTCTCGCTACTATTTTTTTTATAATTATTATTTAATATGTTAAAGAAAAACGAATGTTAAAATAATGACAATTAATAATATCGTTAAACGTAAAAGAATTTTAAGAGAATCTTTAGTAGCGCGGTCCTTAGAAATAAATCCTTAAAAGACCGCGCACTCAAAATAATTGAATTTTATCCACGATTGCCCCGATTAAGATTACAAATGAGGGTGTATTAAACATTTGGAAAATTCCGATTTCAAATATCTTATTCCAAATACAAGGCATTATGATATGGACGCTTCTAAAGGTGCTTTAGACTGAATAATTAATTGTATTGAAGATTGACGCACGCTTTGTGTACCTTTACTATTGGTATTAAATTTTAGTTCGTGTATATATATATATATATAATTATCATCATCAGCCTGTGATAGTCCACTGCTGGACATAGGCGTCCCCTAATACACCCCCATCCATTAGAGGGTTTTGGCCCATATCCCACCACGCTGGTCCAATGCGGGTTGGTGAGTGGACCGGCTTTTTACATGCCCATCCGACGCATGGAGTACTTCTGAGTCTTACGAGCCTTACTTTGAGTCTCTTATGAGTCTTACTTTTCAGACAATTGGGTGATCGGCCCAAATTGCTAACCAACTAGAAAACAACAATGAAAATTTGTTGAGTCCCCACAGGATTCAAACAAATAAAAATATAAATATATACCACGATTGCATAAGTAGTTTCGATAATTGAATTTATTTATCTTTTTTTGCAATGATATTCTCTTTTTTTTCGCCTTAATACATTACAAAATTATCCTTATCTCAAGTTAGGCTTTATGGCAAAATTAGAAATATCCTAGAAATATATTATTTATTTTATTTTATTAATGTCTGCATTTCTATTCATGTTACTAATATAACCATAAGACGTGCCGTGCATTCTGATTCAGTATAAATGAACAGCCGTGTTTCGGTTCGAAAGCGTTCAAGTGCAAAAAATTGTGCTTAATTTTTTATGCCTCTACTACTAGTCTTGTATTAAAAGTACATAAAAGACATTATAATTTTTTATAAAACGCCTTTTTCGATGACAAATTGTAGAATGAATATCATATCAAATCTGTACAATGTATATTTATGTATCGCACATGAGATGGATATTTATTAGTCCTAAAATTTTTTTGTGAACCTACGGGTTCAAGCTTCTTATATTTACGTTCAATGACCGTAGCTTTTAAGTAATTTAATCAAGTGCTAGTTGCGATAAATTTGCAGTGGTTGCTTGCGGTACTAGCAATTACCCTTAATTAATGCTGACTGTGTAATATTTTGCCGCGATATTAGAGATTTATAAAATAAGTATTTTGTTAAATTTGTAGTTTAATTCAATTAGAATTTTACGTAAATAAATTCAGGTTTAGACAGAGTTTATGATAGGTTTTTGTTTAAATATTACTTTGTAACAGTTGAATATAGTAACACGCGTAATTGTGTCGGCTCGAATACAATCATTGATGAATTAAATAAATTATCTTAAATATATATTAAATAGTATTTATTTTTGTGACAATTTTTGTGTGTCTAACACGTACAAGTAACTTATGAGGCTACCTTTTTTGTTTTCAGCTCACTTGGTTTCTATTAAAAATATTCTAATACCTTAAATATTTTATTTCATTAAAGACATTAAACTTTTTCCTTTCTACCAAGTTTTTAATCTTTCAAGTTCCATTTTAAATTCCAATTTAATCCATTTTAATGTTCTTAGTTCCAGATAATGGTATACAAAATATTTCGCGTACAGTAAGATAAAAGTGTTAAGGCTTTGTGGTAATTATATAAGTAAAGTGCATTTCGAAAACTTGACATTTCTCAAAGACAACGATTTAGTTTATTTCTGAGTCTTAAGCTCTGCGAACCTTTTAAACGCCGCCTTTGAAGTTTTGAGGACATGAATTGCTTTATAGTAAGAAAATTTATAGCTTTGTTTCAAAGAAAATATTTGGTACTGACAAAGGAAGACTATTTTATGGAAATTCTTGTGAAATCAAATGACCAATCTTGATATTTCAAACGTATGTAATGCGTATTATTTTTTTGCAAATCTGTCCACCCGCAAAATTTCAAGGATTCAATTGCGTATATTTAAATGTTTATTATGTATTTAACTACGCCTGAATAACATGACAGTGTACATAACTTAATGGTTTGTTATAATTTAAAAAAAATATAGGTATGTTTATAATTAACTTTCTTTAAAAAGTTACTGTTTGTCTACAATTCCGTTAATCTGATTTGGATGGAAAGATTACTGTATGTCAACCGACAAAAATAATATGTCATCATAAAATTAATTAGCTGATTTCGTTATGAATTGTTTTTATTTTGATCTCTAAGGTGAGTTTTTTTTAGGCTATTTCTTTGTTGATCCGGCGTTACTGTTTTAATGAAGTTGCTACCGTGTCTCAATTCTTAAGGGGCGAGCGGACTTGTTAAACGAGAAATCGTGCGCCAAAGGTTCCCTACGTATCTATTAGCAACGTGGGCGTTGCTTTTTCTTGTTTATTTATATAATGATTGGGATGTTTTTAAAAGAAAGGGGCAAAAAGAGTAAACGCGAGTCAGGCTTTTAGTGTTGTAGTCATGTTTGTCAGGTTTATCAGGTTAGAACCTGTACGTGCCAACTATACAATTTTATGTCACTTTAGGTTTGTTTCATTATTTCTATTGCTTGCGCGAATATTATACATTATTAAATAACATTACTTTACGGATTTTATCGCGTTTATTTACATTTTAAATTCCCGACGTTTCGAACACTTTCCAGCGGCCGTGGTCACGGGTAGACTGAGATGTCCATGCGTCTTGTTGCCAGTGCTGAAGCGGGTTTCCAGATCTTAATTTTTATGAATTATTTTTAATCTTACTCCGACCTATGCAAAATGAACTGATTTTATCTGTACAGCGGCAGTGGTATTATGCTTGGGTTTAAATTTTAATTTATTAATTAGGATCCCAAGCAGGTGGTAGAACCCAACCATCTTCTCTATTGAAATTTGGATGTTTTTTAACTCAATAGCCTCACGGATCATCCTTGGTAGGACTCGGTGTTCTTTAGCGAGGATTTGTGGTCGATCAAATCTGATGTAATGGTTTAGGTGATTTAAGGTATGGTCACACACTGCCGACTTGTTGGGTCTTCTCTGTTTAATGTCAGCTATATGTTCCTTCACGCGGGTTCTTATTGCTCGCTCTGTTTGTCCAATATAAGAGGCCACAGTCACAATCTAGCTTGTACACTCCTGGGTCTTGTAGAGGAATATTGCACTTGACAGGTGGTAGGAATTGACCAATCTTCTTCAGCGGCTTGAAATAAGTTTTGATTGAAGCCCGCCTCAAAATGTAGCCAATCTTGTCAGTTACGCTCTCTCACAAAGGTAGAACAGCAGGTACTGCCCACTGTGGCTGCCTTCACTCGGTCACTGTGACGCTGCCGTGGCGTGTACAGATAAAATCAGTTCTATTTGCATAGGTCGGAGTACAGATTAAAATAATTCATAAAAATTAAGATCTGGAAACCCGCTTCAGCACTGGCAACAAGACGCATGACATCTCAGTCTACCCGTGACCACGGCCGCTGAAGTGTTCGAAACGTCGGGAATTTAAATGAAAATAAACGCGATAAAATCCGTAAAGTAATTTCGTAATAGAGTATAATATATTATATATTATATATTATGGAGTATAATATTCGCGCAAGCAATAGAAATAATTATGTGTACCAGTACGGACTGGAAACCGCAAACAAAATTCGCCGGTTGGAAGGTCTGATGACTAAGCGCGCAAGACATGTAACATCTCTAAATTTCATGAAGAATGAGGACAACGAGCTCGTCCCCACGTGTGTCCGGATATCACCTAAAAGGACATTCGTGGTAGCGCCAAGATCTTAAACCAGGCAAGTATTACATTGTTGAGAGGGTAATCCAACACCGATCCGATCTGTGCGTCATAAATACCCACATTGAAAATTCATCCAGTGATATTAAATCAATTTTAACGCCATTGATTTTGAAAATTGCATTAATACTTTAAATAAACCGAAGTAACTACCTATAATAAATGCAAAACAAACAAATAATAAAATTCGAAAAATTATTAAACAAATCTAAGCCTAAAGAATCTTTACAACGTTCAAACGGAACGCAACTTTCCCAAAGTGACAGCAGTAATGACGTACGCGCGGTTTGTAATCTGTCACAACAATTACTGGATGAATCGACATTGAAAGTATTATCAAAAGGCTTAGAATTTGCAATTGCACCGCGAAAATCCTGTATGAGCAAATTGTATGTAGTGTGGAGGATTGTTTGTTCAAAAATCAATTGCAAAAGGAAGATTTGGAGGCTATCTGACAAGATATTTCGTCAATGTTGCGTCGAAGCACGAAACCAAATTTTCCTAAGGATGAACTTATTGCACTTAACAACTTACGCAACAACAAAGGACTAACAATTCTCCGAGCTGACAAAGGTAATTCTACGGTGATTATGGACACGTCAGATTATAATTCTAAATTATATCAACTGTTATCGGATGAAACTACTTATAGGAAGGTCAAAACTGACCCTATACGAAAACGCTCAAATTAACTAGCCATCTTATTAAAAAGCACTCGAAAACTTAATCTTGACGTAAAATTGATAATACCTTCATGTCCCAAGCCCTCAAAATTGTATAGGTCTAAAATACAAATTTGGCATTAAATTTGGTATTTTTTTATTGCGCCCTATTGTTAGCCAAATTGACTCACCTACTTACAAATTGGCTCAAAATTTAGTAAAAATCCTCTCACCACTCAGAGGACAAACAAGCGTTTACAAAGGATTCATACTCATTTTGTTAGGAGGTAAAACATCTACATCTTGCTGACAATGAAGCTATGGTTAGTTTTAATGTTCAATCTTGTTTACATCTATACTACAGAAGATTGCATCAATATTCTACAAGAAAGTTAGAGGAAAATAACATCTCAATAGAATATGCATTTTACTAAAACATTGCCCAACATCTGGCTATTTATTGTTGAAAGATGAGTTCTACATGCAGATGGATGGTATAGCGGTTTGCCCAGTGTCTCCCATTGTTGCTTACATTTTATGGAAGACTTTGAGGAGAAGGCCCTCACTCACTGCTCCCATTCATCCAAGATTTGATAAGCGCTATGTGGATGATACATTTACCATCATGCCATATGATAAAATAAATGCCTTTAAACCACCTTAACTCCATTAATCCAAAAATACAGTTTACTATGGAGTTAGAAAAATAATAATTTTAGCTTTTCTTGATGTTTTAATTATTCACAATCCTGATAACGTGTATAGAAACCAACCCATAAAAATAAATATGTAAATGGCAATTCACACCACCATCCATCCCAGTTAGCTACCGTGGGCAAATCTTTGTTTCAGAGAGCACGAGGGATCTGATGATGAACACCTGGCGGCTGAGCTACACCATGTTAAGTAAGTACTGCGAGACAACAGCTCGCTGCGCCACGGCAGCGTCACAGTGACCGAGTGAAGGCAGCCACAGTGGAGCGAGTACCTGCTTTCTACCTTTTTGAGAGGCGTAACTGACAAGATTGGCTACATTTTGAGGCGGGCTTCAATCAAAACTTATTTCAAGCGCTGAAGAAGATTGGTCAATTCCACCACCTGTCAAGTGCAATATTCTCTACAAGACCCAGGAGTGCAAAGCTAGATTGTGACTGGGCCTCTTATATTGGACAAACGAAGCAGACAGCAGTAAGAACCGCGTGAAGGAACATATAGCTGACATTAAACAGAAGACCCAACAAGTCGGCAGTGTGTGACCATACCTTAAATCACCTAAACCATTACATCAGATTTGATCGACACAACTCGCTAAAGAACACCGAGTCCTACCAAGGATGATCCGTGAGGCTATTGAGATTAAAAACATCCAAATTTCAATAGAGAAGATGGTTGGGTTCTACCACCGCTTGGGATCCATAATTAATAAATTAAAATTTAAACCCAAGCATAATACCACTGCGCTGTACAGATAAAATCAGTTCATTTTGCACAGGTCAGAGTACAGATTAAAATAATTCATAAAATTAAGATCTGAAACCCGCTTCAGCACTGGCAACAAGACGCATGACATCTCAGTCTACCCTGTGACCACGGCCGCTGAAAGTGTTCAAACGCGGGAATTTTAAATGTAAAATAAACGCGATAAATCCAAAGTAATTTTATTTAATAATTTAGGTTTGTTTTTAAATTCATGTATTATTAAAAACATTACAGGTGAGAAAGCAATGATATGTTGAAAAAAATTTAAATATTTTATACGGCGTCTGAGTAGTTTAGTATAATGTAGGTATTAGATGATACGTACATGTATATTTTAATGAGAGCAGAAAGGAAAATTATCGTAGTCACAAACCTTAGTGATTTAATGAAAATCCTTTCGTATTAGCTTTAGCTACAGTTAAAGTTAAAGTTTTATAGTTTTTTCAACGAAAGCGTATTTAATGTTTTTGCTGAATGTACGTGAAGCAATGCTATATGTCAGTGTCATATGGAACTTTACTTTATCATTGAATATATATTTTATTTCAAACTAAACTTTAAGATTCTCTTTACGTCATAGAAACATCTAGTCAACAACTATTTTTGAATTTCAATTTGAATTTGATAATATTGTTTTCTTTTTTATTTCATTTTATATATCATCATACTTGAATTATTCTAATTAAAATAAATGAAATTGAATCGTTGAACTAAATCAAAAATATCAGGTATCAATTCTTAAATAATATTCATGGTTGCATTAATTACATGCATAATAGTTAACGCAGTCGGTGAAAAAAGAGATCGTGGTGGTATTTTTACTACTATTTTAAGTAGTCAATTAAATAGATATTTCTAAATTACTTTCTATTCAAAAACAAGTTCATTCTAACAACGCGTTTTGCATCATATGTTGGTGCTCAATTTGGAGCGTATACATCACATCATCAGCCTGTGTTAGTCTACTGCTGGACATAGGCCTCCCTAATGCACGTCTTCTCCATTAATAGGTTTTTGGAACGAATTCCACCACGCTGATCCAATGCGGGTTGGTGGTGGACTGACTTATTACATGCCCATCCGATGCATGGATCGTCTTACTTTTCAAACAATTGGTGTATCGGCCCAAATTGCCTAAACAACTAGGAAACAACAATGACAATTTATTGAGTACCCGCAGGATACGAACCCACCACCTCCGGCTTATAAAACATAGCCCTTACACACGTTACGCAGGAAGTTTTTTATATGTTGCATATAATATATATATATATATATATATATATATATATACTCATACCTTGTTGCTCCACTTCTAATATTCCGATTTTAGTAGTAGCAATCATGTGGTCTTATCATGTCATGTATACTTGTACAATAATTGGTGTATGGTATAATAGATGGTTTGATGTTTTAAGCAGGCCTTTGCTTTACATGTGGTCTGCGTAAATATTTTAAATTTCGCGTCTATTACATAGATTTTAAAGCTTTTCTTTTACCTGGACATTATCCAAGTTACCGCGGGTCGGCTCCTAATCCATCCTGATTTACAAGTAAAACATATTCAACTATATTGTTCAAATATCAGATTAAGAGGATTCAATTTAGTAAACCCTTACTGATTTCATAGTCACGTGAAAATTTGCTTTCATTGTTACCATAATTTAGTGTTTTCTAAATTTGCATAAATCGTAGATTGCGAAAACTTCTAGTTCCAATTTAAAAATGTAATTCTACCAAACTGCGTTCTTCTCTATTTAATTTCTAGAGTTATTTATCAAATTTTATCTGTTTTAAGTTTTGAAATTATCATCTGCCTGATCTGCTCGGCAACAATATGTCTTCAAGCCATATCTACAGAGGCAGAAGACGAGTTGATATGTTCTAATCAGAAAAAGCGATCATTGTGTGGTATCGTCATCAGCCTTATTAGACGCTTTGTACCAAATGATAATGTGACCAATTTGAAGAATGATGGATGCCCCATGCACTTTCGTAGTATTGCCAATATGTTACCCGCTTAGCAAATTTTAGTTTCGCGATTTTTACCAACCTGCAAGAAGTCAGTTTTCTGCATTTTACCTACGGTTTTATAACTTTAGGACTTTACGTCCTAAAATTTTAGAAATAAAACAGCTTCTGTGATATCATGCATTTCGTAAGGCTTATTGTGGTCTTTGCCACCACAGAGGACTAATGCTCTAGTTGAAAATGTGTTGATTTGAGACTGCTTGAGGGCCTTATTGAGCCAGGAGCTCTGTGCAGTTATCGTGGAGAACAACTGATTTATAAGGTGGTGTCTTCGCTCGCTAGCCTGGCTCATTACGATTCTCTCGCTCCAATGCAGCTCTTATGCCCTTATTCTTACTATCACGCGTTCGAAAATCGCTATCGTTAAAATTGTTTGTGTCCGTGTTTGAGCCGCGGCGTTGAGCACAAGTGCTTAAAAAGTAGTGCTGTGCAACGTGACAGACATTTCGTCAATAACCACTTTCCAACATATCTAGGTAGTGTAGTGTAGGGGTTCCGGCTTCCGTAAGAGTTACACACACACGTGGCATATAGTTCAATTTAATTTGCTTGCAGCAAAGGCGGCGCTATGTACCTAGCGCTCTTAAGCGCTATCACACGTCAGATTTACAGACACACAACCCCGTGTGACCTAAGCGCCACACGTAGTTGGGCGTTACATCAAGTCTCACGACAGTTGGAATATATACTCTGTGACTTCTTAAACACTACAGTTAGTAAACCTAACAAAATTCAACAAAATATGGCTAAATTCGAAGCCGAGACTACGAAGAGCTCGCAAGTAGCCAAGCCGGCTTCTCCGAACAATCGGTCTTACCAGCCACGCCACCAAACAGAGATCCGTAGCTCAGTAACTACAGAGGTGATTCTTCAATCCCAAATTAAAAACTATAAGGACAACGACGGCTTCACAACCGCTTGGTTCAAGGAAGATAGGTAAAAACGCCATGCTAAACAGTGACCTCGATATTCACGCCTCTACGTCACGCGCCATCCTTTTATCGTGGGGAAATGTTACGCTACCCGTCCTCGCGGGGGCAAATACGGGTTATGTCGGACTCAAACAGGCTAAAACCACCACGCTGTTCTTTCTTGGCGTCTTAGAGATGGGGTCACTGGAACTCTTTCGAAGTCTTCTGCGACTCCACCAGCACTAACCGCCAAAGCAGCCGCTTCTTGGTCCTACGGCTATCTGCCTCCCCCTGAGCGAATCGAAACTTACGTGCCCTTCGCCTCGGCTCCTGTAGTTAGGTAACAGACTCATCCGAGTGTCTTCCCCCGTGACTTCACATTGGTTGCGAAGGACAGGAAGGGCGGCACACCTACCTCCTGCATCCCGTCCCTGGCACCCCCCTAGGCGCATTAAAAGCGGGCTTGTTTAGCCCGTCGGGAGCAACCTTCTCTCCACGGCCGGTCTTGCATCACTGGCCGGCCAGGTTCCTCTTAGCTTCAGGTACTGAGCCCCACCGCTACGACAAAGCGAGAACCTGTTCGGGGGGTCGGGCGATACATTTCAAGAAGTACGTACCATCTGTATTAAATCTTCACTTTTCCAAGGGCTGGTCACTAGTTCGAAGGAACGGAGCATTCCTTCGGACACATTGTTCTATAAGGCTATAAAAGTCTGAGTAGAGGCTGGTAGCTTTACATCACGGTAAAAAAAAGGTGGTGTCTTTTCTATCTGCGATGGGTAAATGGTACAGTAATAAGTTCTTGATTAATTTAATGTGGCCGCTAGTAAGCAGAAAATGGAGTACAGACTAACAGTGAGTCAGTGGGTGTTTGGTACTAGGGTTTGCCTCACCAAAAACGCACACGACACACGCATGACATTTAAACGCAGGCTTTAAGACGAGGTCTCTTAAAAGCCGCTAAGTCTAGCCTGGTTTACTAAAGATTATTATTATGTGCTTAAAACTCCAGCAAGTGTGACGTGAAAAAGGTACAACTGTTGGTTTTTTAGATTTTTATTCTAAAGCAACTATTTTTTTACGATAAATATATTTTTTTTAACAATTAAGATTACAAAGATATTATCTAACATGGTTCGCAGAAAGCGAAAACCGTACGATTTACATATTCATTTCATTAATGTTTTAAAAACTTAACATTGAGAAAAATACTTTTTCTGATTATCCAGGCTACTTTAATTGGTTCTTCTTGGTAAATCCTCTCCTTGTACATTCTTTATAATTATGCGCTTGTCACAAAAGTATATTGTTTATACCCTATAAAATATTTTTCATTAGCTACAAGATTCTGCAGCTTCCTTATACATTATGTTTTTGTAACATGGATAAGAAACTTTTACATTTGTTCAATTTACATAAATTCGACTTAATACTAAAATTATAAAAACATTCTGTAATAGACATTCAAATTATTCTCCAATTGCATCATCTTCAGGGACAAAGCGTACGAAGGCTCCTGAGAATTCCGATAATTGCTAAATCCTTGCATTCTGTTACGATAATACTGCCTTAGTCAGACTCATTATCTTTTTCTTTTTATTAATTATTAATATTAAAAGATCTTTGCTTTTTTCTCAGAAAAAATTGACAAAAAGGATCCTACATTCTTGGATATAATTAAATATGAGTCTTATTTGCAATTAAATTTTATATTTTTCTTTTAATCAAATAGCCCGTTGTGCTTGCCTGCTTATCTATATTTTTTTGTTTAAATAGTTTAGCATATATTGGTAAAGTTATTAATTACTTACTTGTTAATTAAAAACGTATTATTAATAAATAGATATCATAAATTACAATACTGAATGTGTTTTATTTTATTGTTCGTTTATTGTCACATATAAAGTTTTCTAGGTTAATAATATTTATTATTTTTAACAATATTTTTTAGATTTTCTTCTCATTTATTACATATCCAATGTATTAAAGGGACACCATCTGCATTTTTTTTATTTTGCTAATTATTCTGCCCACGTGACAAAAAAATCTACTGAAGCACTTCGTTAATAACACTTAAAAAGTAATCTACCCAGTTTTCTGCAGGGAATAATAACTCAATCAACAAATTGGATTTCTTTCCTATCTTCAATTTCCGATATACTAAATATTATGATCGTTTAAATAATTTATGAAGACTAAATAGAGATCCTGTTACATAATTAAGGTAAGGTTGTGGTAATTAAGAAATGGGTGTTTTATGAATGATTTATTTAATAAAAACCTTACGCGTACTAGTGAATATCTTGCCCTTAAGTTTTATGCTATCCATTACATAATATTGCGAATGTATTTTTCTTTGCAAATCAATAAAATTATTATTAAATGAATAGCCAAGGCGAACATTATACATATTAAATGATACAGTTTACATTGGTTGGTACCGAGTTTTTATTGCATTACAATTATTTAAAAATCATAATCAACGTTTCTAACAACGTTCTAATGGTTCCGTCATGACATTTTCAACGTTTTCAAAAATAATATCGTAAACGTTACATTATATTATTTTTCGTTGTAGGTTATGGTTCTAGTAAACAATTAATCTAAAATGATGTCAGTGTTCTTTATATGTAATGCCACTAATCAATTGGATGACATTTTAAAAAATTAATAAAAGGTAACTAAGTATTTTATCCTTAATATTTTCTTCCATTTACGCAAATACCACACTTGGAATACAAATCCTAAGAAACATTTAAACATTGGTAATATTTTAAAACAGTAAAATCGCGATCATATTGTACCCTTACCAATCACGAAATGAAGAAACAAATTTGTCCCCCGCGGGATATTAACTGTCGATCGCTTTATGTCCTTGATTAAATTCGAATAAAGAATCCTTTTTTCGTTTACAAATAAAACTATGTGTAAGTATGGTTAATGTCGATTCCATTTTAGAATAATATTTTAATAATTTTGTTTATTGCTTAAAACAATATTCTACAGAATACATTTCGTATAGTTATTGTTTTTTAATTCGTTAAAGCGATAAGACGTGCAGGGCGTTTACTTGGTTGAAAGTGTAACAGCAAAACCGCTTAACGCCCTGAGTTAGAATGAGGTCGAGAGAGTTAGGAAGTTACGTTTAATTTACCCAATAGTTACACTTGCTACGATCCTCTTCAAACCTGAATAGAGTTTATGACCACTGCGTTGCGGGGAAAGAACCCATTGGTACTTCCAGGCGGAAGAAACTTCCTCCGCTAAAGAAGACCTATCACTTGCAATGAAAAATATCCGTCGTGCGTCTTAAATATGAATTTTATATAATTTTTATATAACAGCTGATTGTTCACGTATATCTAAAAAAGTCAGGACATATCTTAAAACTTTATTGTAATCTCTAATGTAAAATTTTATATTTTGTATGTGCTTAGAAAGTGTCTTAATACGTTCAATTATTTCCAACAGAATTCATTTTACTATTACATCTTTTTATGTAAGGTAATTAAAAAACCTAATTATCAATAATGAAGAGAACATTCATAGTTATTGAACTAAAAACTAATCTCCTGATGAAAGATAAAACATTCTACGACGATCAGGCGAAATGAGGAATCAGCAGTGACATTTTCTCGTTAATTGCTATCGTCGATGAGAATTTAATGAGCCTTTAAAGGTCCTTCTAACATTTTATACGCGAAGCGATTTCATAATCAATGTCTTTATAACGTGTATGCTTTATCTTAAATAGGAACATCATATTCAAATATAGTTGGAGAAGACAAAAGTGACTTGGTAATGGAAACCGAAATGTCCGAAAAAAATCTCTCGAAATAAGTAGCAACATCTATGTCGTTGTCGTCGTCGTTTCAGCCTGTCAGAGCCCACTGTTGAGCATAGGCCTCCCCCATAAGTCGCCAAGAGGTACGGTGTGCCACCTGCATCCATCGACCTCCTGGACATTTGACTCGTCACCCAACTGGTGGGGTCGTCCGACAGTGCGATGGCTAGCGAGGCTACCACCGAGAACCTTTCCTTAACGGTTATCGGTTCTACGAGCTCAAGTGGCCGCCCATTGCCACTTCAGCCTTGATTGCGGGCTAGTCGGTTACATGGTTCTTCTGCGGATCGCTGTGTTACGCACTTTATCACGCAAAGAAATACGAGCATAGCCTGCTCCATAGCTCGATGAGCGATTTGGAGCTTCTCATACGGTCGGCAGTGAAGGACCATGTCTCAGTACCATAGGTCATCACTGGCACACATTGGTCAAAGACCTTAGTTTCCAGGCATTGAGGAATATTGGACGAGAGGATGTGTAGCTTCCCGAACGCCGCCTCATCCGAGCTGGATTCGTCGATGGACCTCGGCATCGAAGTTCGACTTACCTAATTGGACTACAGTCCCAGGTAAATATATTCGACAAAAACTTCGAGTACAGCACCCCAACAACCACCGGCGTAGGCATGACATAACCGTTAGACATAACTTTCGTCTTGTCCATGTTCATCTTAAGCCCACGTGTTGAGAGACACTGTTGAGGTCATTGAGCATAGCATTTAGGTCCTCCAGCGACTAATTCTGTGGCTATCAACATTTAAAGTTATTTTAGAGCTGCTCCTTGGGGCCTTTTCGGTTTCGCTATTAATAATATTCTAAGTCATTTTCACTTTATCTGATGAATTTTGACTCGACTTTTTGACCCCAAGGTTTACTGGCAGAAAATGCCATTGGCCGCCTCTGTACATTTCGTGCACAAAGATTAAATAAATAATTTTTTTATTTTATTTTTAAGGTATAAACATTTAGCCACTTTTAAATATTTTAAAATAGGCGCTAACATGTGCAACAAAGTTATTGTTATGGTTATATGTTCTTTGACTATAAAGGTCATATAATCTCCGGCTACTTTTATGAATTCCGACTGTTCGACTTCTTTTGGGAAGTCGGTCAAAACTAGTTTTTGACTAAAATCTAAAAAAATCTGCTAATATCTTGTTTTTTAAATAATATAAAACATTAACAATTAAATAAACATTCACAAATGTATTGTTATTCATGTAATCTTTTAATAAAGGAAGATTTCTAAGCAAATTCAAATTCAATTGCTATAGTACCATTTTTTTATTCTAGAAGGAAAATAAAAGTTTTATTGGTAAACGTTATTTTAACTTTAGATTATCAAAGAAGAAAACAAAATAATTGCTCATGACGAATACTGACCTAGTAATTTTGATGTTTTTTAATAAATATTTTAATCAATGTTTGCGATCTTTTGCGCAACTTACCAGTTTCAAGTGAACTACTTGAGGCAACTGAGATAATGAACCTTTAAAAAACAAAATGCCTCAATAGGTCTTTATTATTGTTGCACTGTCTATTAACTGTATTATGTTTTGCTTATTGTATACCGTCGGTTTGAAAATTAAGATTTGCCGAGAAAAGGACCAGCAGAAACTCTGCAGACATAATTCATATTTTTTTTATCTATACAAATAAATATAGAGTGTCTCTTTGTAACATAAAATAACCGTTTTTAAATGATAACATTGTGATATTTAATCGATACATATAACAAAATATTTTTACACCCCAATTTGTTCATTAGTAAAATAATGATTTAAAACTGGTAAAAAATTTAATAATAAATTTGTTTTGTGCCGTATAGGTACTAAATTCTTGCGGCCGGTTTATTTTCCTTAAGAGCTCAAGAGCAAAGGTTACATAGATTTTCATATATAAATATACATCGACTTTCTGTGCTTTGAAAATAGTTAAAGAAAGTTTTTATTTAAAAATTTGTAACTAATATTTCGGACGAAGAACTAATATTATTAGCCGATTGAAGAATTTAAACTACAATAATTTTTTTTGCAAGTGCGTTTTTACTAGTATAATTTTTGTGTTAACTAAAAAGTATAAAATACAAACATACTAAATGAACTTTTTAAATATCATTTATATTATAAGTTATATCAGTTATATTTAAAGTGCTACCAAATGCTATTTTGATAAATAAATTTAGACTACTAGATGACGAGACGTGACTGCGTCCGCATTTGCATGGTGGCATGTTAAGCTTTCCTAATTATCGATTTCCTCAGGTCACACGACTAGGCATGTCTTATTCAAGAAGAATATATATTTATTTATTATAATTTATATTTTGACAACAAAAATCCATTATAATAAAAAAAGATCGTTACATCTGCAGTACATATTTTGATAGAGACAGCGCTGTAGCGTGCTAAAAAAGAATCCAATATCTCTAAGTAGATAGCGATCCAATATTTAAGGAATTTAAAAAATTGATTAAAATTGGCTTTTTCCGCTAACTTAAAAAGTTTTCTTTTCAATAAATTAAGGATAATTCCATGAGTCTATAATTTACAACTATGGCTAATAAATGAAATAAAAATGATGACATTTCTACAATCAACGAGCTTGCACACTCTGATTGATCCTAACAACATCTTCCTTAAAACTCTTTTTACTGATGGTACCGGCCACAGGTACTTTCAAAGTTCCTCCCATTGAACAAGCAAGAGCTCATACGTGAGAAAGAAAGTGTTTTTAAGATGTGTTGCGAAATGGTTGCATACGGGGCTACTGTTCTGGCTTGAATGACGTCATAGTTTATGTGTTCACTGAGTAAACAAGACCCTTTGTCTTAGGGAATAGGAGACTTTAGTTTCTACCCCACATTTTTAATATGCAGATTATATCACTTGTCCACTTGTGTTTCACTTTGTACATCCAAAGCAATAAAATTGGTTATTCATAAAAGTTTTACTGACAACAAATTTAAAGTATTTTTTGTATATCGCGTTTATAAATGCAATCCACTTATGCGAGACACGTCCTAAAGTTTGTCTTTAAGTTCGTTGTTTGTTCTTGTATTATGATACTTTGACACACATTTTATAGCTTTAACATGAATGAGACGTTTCTAGACAAAGTTTTCTTTTTATTTTTATGTTCAATATAGAAGAGTTTTCAAATTTGGGTGTTCGTTAATAGTAAACATTTCTTAATCTTCAGTATTTAATTATTATTTACGCCGACGTGAATAGAACTTAGTTATAATTTTAAAAGAATGAAGTTTTATTTTTAAAGTAACAGTAACGTTAATTATTTTCCAGTGAGGCGTTTCAGCAGGAGTACGCTGTTGGGCAGTGTTCCGCAATCAGTATATGCATCGTCGTGTCGTGACTGGTTCTGTAACAAGAAACAAAATATTAAAACTTTCAATAGGCCTAGTGTAATTGTAAAAACATCTAGTTCAGCTGAGAAACAAGATGATGAAACTAAGAAACAAGATAGCCTCGTCAAGCGGCTGACAACACAATTGTGTTAAGCAACGAGTTGCATAACTTAGCCGTGTGCAAGCCACAATAAATCGCAACCGCGCTGACGTCAGCGGTGTGACTAAAAGTTTCATGAGCGCAGGTGCACTCAAAAACACAGGGGCGCAGCGCGACAACTTCACGGAAGCAGACAATGGATACCGCGCGGGCTCAGGAGACTGCGGCGAACACGTGCGGACGGGTCCACTGCTGATGACGCAATGAATTACTCAAGTTGTGGGTCTCCTATTTATATTGAATTTATTATAATAAATTTATACTTCGCCTCATTCTGTTCTTAAGTAGTAGTGTATAAACACTGATGTCTCCCAGTTTGAAGGGCACCACAGCCGGCGCAATTATTGAATAAACGGGACCTAACATGTCATGTTTCATGAGGGCCAGTAGATTGGCTTACGCTGCGATTTTTACGAGCATTTTACTTACCATTAGGAGGAAATTCTTGCGTTTCTCATCGCGTTAGCAAAAAAATCCATAATATTCATAGCCAGTTAACCAACATTAACAGCAACTTTTTTTCATCACACCACATCCATCGAAGAATATACACAAAGTAATTTTCCTAATATCGATATTGCGTATGTTTTCATATGACTTTGACCTACTTTACATATAAACCGTTTCTCCTGAGAGATGAAGACACAAATTACATTGACTAACGGCGCGTGTAACGATAAAGCGTATTCATAACTGATATGGATGAATGAGCAATTTTATAAGATGATATAACAAGAGGTGATTTAACAAGACTAACTTATTAATTCGTAGCACAATTTTTAAACGTATTTCCATAATATTTTTATAGCAATAAGAAAAACTATAGTAAAATAAATATACTAATATTATGAAGAGAGATACTTATTTGGCCCTTAGGATGTTTCTCACTTCCCTATAAGTTTATTATATTCATAGTAATGATGTATTCTTACTGGGTGAATTCAGTAACCTAAGAAATAGCGACGAATAATTTGTTTTGTAACTAATTCAGATATAGTATTTGTAATCTATTCTTTTTTACTATCATAATCCCTTGTAACATAGTTGTTTATGAATCCCATCCTTAGATTATGAATGGTTAATAAATATTAATATTCCTTTCCCGTACTTTTGCAATGAATGATGTGAGTACAAATTGTTACGTATACACATTCATTCATACATTATTATTTCATATACATTCACATTTGTAACCTTGTATTAAATAAATTTCTGGACATATAAATCCAACCAGTATTTGACACTGAGCATTATAAAGAATGAATTGGCAGCAGGCAATTTATTACACATGAAAAAAGCTTTACGTTCCATTCGACAGTGATGCATTGAATTACGTTTGTCCCATAAATCTTATAGCAAACATCAACAATCGAGCTGCTGCATTTTTGCAAATCCCTTAAAAAATATATGCACCTATTACATAAATGTTCATCTAACAAGTATATACACAACACATTACTCACAAACCTTTCTATAGGTATTTGAAATCGTTTGCACACATTAGCTAAAATAGAATGTAAATATTAAGTTAAGTACTAAATATGTATTGTAATAATGTAGCTTTTCTTATTTTTGTTAGTTTCTGTCTTAGAAAATGTTTCTGTTATTTTAATGTTACGCCATTTCCATTAACGTGGCGTTGACATAATCAGGCATTTTCTGATTATTGGTAATATTTTACAATATACATCACATTTATGTCTGTACTCTACATCTTCGATTATGTACCGCTTTAAAATATTTTCAACGACATGTCTTATTTTGCCAATTGGTAATATAATGCATGAATATAATTTAATATTATTTAAAATATTTCTTGTTAAATTACGGAACTACTTGCGTAAAAAAATAAAATGAAACTTTGTCTCAAATACATCTAACTAAAATAGTTTTTGCTGTAAAATTCATTTATAATACAATAAATATGAAAGTTAAAACTTACTGTAGTGACCTGTATTTGTATATTTATTTGTTTCTCATAATAAAAAAGAAACTTGAGAAAACGTTCTCAATTTAAAATTAATCTTATATAAGGCATTAGATATGCCTTAAATAAGATTAATATAGGCCCATTCATTCACTTTAACCCGGCGACTTTAAGCAATGTAAATTAAAACGTGCTTACGTTTTACAAGAAGACTTTATTAATATTTCTCCTTTTACAGGCAGCGATGTAAGAATAATCGGCCTTTCTCTCCCCTTTGAAATTTAGGTACAAAATCTGGGTCTGCCAAGCGCTTTACGTCGTTATAACTTCAAAGACGGCATTCATAATGTTTATGACGTTTTAGATGAAAAGATGTCGAACGAAAGCGCCGACTGACTAGCGAAATATTATTTACACAATTTTCTTGAAATTGTCTGGATATTATTTGACTTTCTAGCATATGAACAAGCCGTGTTGTTTTACCGTGTTGTCTATTGCCTTTCAAGGTAAAATTACATTTTGTTCTGTTGTGTTATGATTTCTGGTTCCTCCATTGCGTGATAATTGAAATTCACTTATATGAGCTTTGCATCAATTGTTACTCATTTATCGTTATTTAGTTTCGGACCCTTTCCAGCTTTCATGATTGCGGAATATACTGCTGAACGCAGTGTTTGAATTTCAATCTCATTCGAATCATTGTCGTAATAGTAATTTAACCATATTTTTTATTTTTAATTGATGATTCGAGTATTTAAAGGTAGTAAAGTAAAGAAGATCTCATTTTAGAGGGGACCGTCTGAGGGTACCGAGGCGCGTATTCATACCGCAAATCAGTAGTATGTATACATTACCATCTTCCAGTTTAAAGGGGACTTTATCCCACGTGATTTCTGGGTAAACAATTCATAACAAAACAAGCTTCAAGGCAATATTTGTGGCATCTTACGCTGCTTTTCTTATGGAACGTATTTCTCACCGTCAGGAAAACGGTGAACTCGTCTCAAACCTAAGGCCAATAAATATGTAAGGCTTTGTAATAAGATTAAAAACCCTTAAGCATAAATGAGGTGTCACATTTTTTGGTAATAATCATTATTATGATTCAATGAGTCTAGTTTATCTTCACTACATAGCATAAAACAAAGTCGCTTTCTCTGTCCCTATATCGATATGTATGCTTATATTTTTCAAACTACGCAACGGATTTAGATCCTGTTTTATTTCATAGATAGAGCGATTGCAGAGGAAGGGTTATATATGGATAAAAAACGCTTAATATCGTAGGTATATTTTCTATCAGCACTGCTCCCATGCGAAGCAGGGTCGCTAGTATCAAACCCGTCCGGACGCTCTTTAATTAGGTCAAGTGTTTATTATTCAAATTAATGCAGACTGATATTTATTAATTCTACGTATTTCATCTCCATGCATAAAGTATATAAACTTTTTTATACATTAACTTATCTGCTAACTGTTAAACAAAATGAATTCGGCACTAAACAACAGTAAATTCTGCACGTTCAGCAGTTCTTACGCTGCTCTTCTTATGGGCAGGAAGTAGAAGTTACCATAAGGTGATCGTGCAGCTCGTCCTCCCATCGATCTACTCAATAATATTTACTGAGAGAATTGGAAGAATCAAGAAATATTTTAATTAAAAAAGGAAGTGTATATTTTATTTGATTTTAAAATGTTCACAATTGGTGCGCATTATAACATGACAGTGTGAACTTACATTTGCTTTTGGTCTTATAAATATAAAAAAAACGTTTATAAAATAGAACATGTTGTGTAGTTCCTAACAAACTTTAGAATTGTTTGAGTTTTATACGATTTGATATTTCTAAAGTTTCTATTATCTCATGTTTTAAACACCATTACGTACACTTTCACTACCTTCTCGCGTATCTGAAATGATATTACTACGAGAAATGCTGCAATATAATTTAAACTCATTCTAAAAATGTAGAAAATCGTGCAGGTTTTACACAAATTTAACGTAACATTTTTTAGATATCATTCCAATCAAAGTAAAAAACGTAGTTAAGTGCATTTTTAAATATCATAAATATTTTTTATGTTTTTTCATTTGCGAAATGGGATGAATTGTAAAAAAAATATAATATTCAATATGTACTTCAACCATTCGTTTAGAATATTACTATTTAGACGTAATTATTTCGGTAATATTACTTGGAATAAACAAATTAAAAATTAACTAAATAAGTTTAACTAATAATTCAATAAACATTATTATTTTTATTTCAAAGTTTTAAACATAATTTAAACATACCAAAAAATAACTTTAGAAGAAACATGTCTTTATAGGAGATAAAAAATTTAGGGATAAGCAGACGTATTATATAAGTGGTCATTATTAAATGAGATGAACACTTAGCCTCCTATAGACTTTCAGAATTTAAAAACAAACTTCAGCTTAACATCAATTTTTACAAATACACGTACAATAACTTTCTTTTCATTTTTCGTCATGGTGTAAATATATATATAAACCTTGATCTGTAGCATATATTTTGGGTAATGCCATATAGTATGGTTTTAGTATTATAATTTTTTATTATCATGGTTTTCCCGAATCATTTTTAGTATTAATTGTTATTTTTTTGCAAATATTTTTGTTTTCGCAGATCTTATATAATCTTCTTATAATATAATGATTAATTTATTCCAAACACATTGAGATGCAGACATATCCTATCTTCATCTGACCGTGACCATAGAAGCTGGAAAGAGTTTGAAATATAGGAAATAAATTTGAATAACTAAGGCGAAAAATTAATAACAAGTGAATATGTACAATAATCACCTCAATAAAATATATAATTAGAAAAATTCTATACGCGTTGTAAAAATCGTGAAATATTTCTATATTTCAATTGTACGAGTTTCATTTAACAGGTAAACGAGACTTAACATCCTATGTCTCACGATAGGCATACAAATAGTATTGCCGATGTCTTAAAGCGTCGGTGACCACTTTCCATCAGGTTGCCCGACTGCTCGTCTACCTGCCTTTTCCCAAGGCACTGAATCACGGCAAGTGATTTCCTAACAGAAAGTACAAATACATTCCCAACTTATATTCGTTTTGTATTCGTATATATTCTTATATAAACTAAGAGGTGAAAACATAAAAATGTTGTTGTTTTATTATTTTTTAAAATTTCTCCGAAAAATTGTAACTTCTTGTATCACCATTTATTGGACAAAAATCATGACGGGGCGTTATATTTTAGATCTAATCATTTATCATTTTATTATGTTATTCATGGACGATTGTGAAATAAGTTTTAAGTTAGGTAATAAAAAATTAAGATTCCAAAGCCAAACCGTAAAAAATTACAGTAAACCCATAATTAAGCCTTATGTGGACTAATTTAAATTATGCAGACCATTTTGAGATTGGTTGCAAATATTTTTAAAGTAGGGTATTCTATAATGCTTCGTAAATTTAATATTCTTTTTAGTATGTACATGAAATTTAGCTATTTTCTATAAAGCAAAAACAAGAGACAAAACCTTTTTATCGCAAATCAAAATAAATACATCCCAAAGAAAACATTCGAAACAAATTTTGTGGCAAAATTTATGTCCTATCCTATTTCCCAGTTTCAAACAAGAATCAGAAATCTTTTTCATCGCACTTTTTTCAAATGATTTACATCTTTTTTGTACGGTGGAGACAAACAATCCTTTACATAAAAACTACATCATAGGCTACAAGACAATGATAGTATTTTTATGTATGATAGTATGATAGTATTTGTATGCCTTCAAATCTCAGAGACCTTTAAGTGAAAATCCTTTTTCCTCTATGAACCCAGAAATGCAATCTGCTTGTGTACAAACGTGCTTTGTACATAAGCAATTACGAACACATTTTATATTTACCAAATAATAAAACTGGAATATCTTTCTGTTTCATATTACTTTAAATCGTTTTTAAATGTGATAATCTTATAAGCAGTTTCAAAATTAAAATTGTATAATCTTGATCAGCTTCTGTTTAATAAAAACATTGCTTTGACCACATAATACTGATCTTATTTTTTAGCTCAAATCTATTTTGGTGCTCGTAAACAAAGGATCGCTTAAAGGATCATCTTAACTCTTGAACAATAACATAACTGTATTATGTACGCTCAACTTTGGTTGTTTGCTCTGCAGTTGGCAGCCGTATAGCAAAGTAAACAAGCACGAACTGTTTGTTCATGTCCGTTATGTACATAGAGTACTAAGTTGCATCACGAATAAACGTGATACATATTATACAAGCTGTTAACCGCGACTTTGTCTACGTGGAAATACACCAAAACTCTGTCAGTTTTTTTTGTTAGAAAAAGTAGCCTAAGTCACTCCCACTTACATAAGCTATCCTACAAAGAAAGTCCCGTTAAATTAGGACCAGCCACTCAAGAGATTACTTTGAAAAAACGTACAGATAAACAAAAACTAAAAAAAAATGTTTTGTTACATGTAACTGTTGTTAACATAATGTACCCATTTAAAATCCGTTTTTTTTCATTACAGACACTCTCATTTGATTTATTTGTATTGATTAATATTTGGAACATTTAAAAATTAATTCGAAGGTTTAACATCATCATCATCATCATCAGTCTTTCATAGTCCACTGCTGGACATAGGACTCTCCTAATACACCCTATCCATTAGGAGGTTTGGACCGTATCCACCACGCTGGTCCAATGCGGGTTGGTGGTGGACGCCTTTTACATGCCCGTCGGATGCATGGATCATCTTGCTTTCAGACAATTGGGTGATCGGCCAAATTGACCTAACCAACTAGAAAGCAACAATTGTTGAGTCCCCGCAGGATTTTAACTACGGCCTCCGGTATCTCAAAGCAAACGCCTATACCACTAGGCTACGGAGGCAGTTTACATCAAAAAGCTTAATCTTATAAGCAACGATAAAGACGTCTACCGAAACTTTTGCGTGACTCGCTCCATTCATACCGTAGAGTACTCAAAAGAAGTCGAAAAGTAAAAACTATCGATTTGAAAAGTTTTTATAATTCTCTTTGAATGTTAAACGAGGATTTCTGCGCAAAGTTTTTCCTTTGTTATCAGGAAATATCATATCTGTTTATAACAGGAAGATTTTTCATCTATATTTATTTATTATAAGAGACATGAATATTGGTTAATGTTTTTTACGTCATTTATTCATTTTTGACTTGATAAAGTTTTTTGAAGTTAGAAATTTCGGTGCGGTTTTTAAAGGCTAGCTTTACAAAGTAAATTATTATTGGTTTAATGATGCAGTAGCTGGACTGCAGCACTATTATCCTTTACTTTGATATATATCTTACTGCATATTTATACCTTCTAAGAAAAATTGTACTGTATAATAAAGAACGTACTTTAGAGGTTCTTTATTATATAGTTTTGATACATACGTTAAAACTAAGTAAGGTCCCTTAGAATTTGCTATAGATCTCTACAAATTTAACATATATTGACTTTGACACCGCCTCCGGAGTCTAGCGGTATTAGCTCTAGCTTTATAAACCGGAAGTCGTGGGTTTGACTCCCGCGGAGAAACAACTTTGTGTTATCATTGTTTTTTAGGTTTGTTAGGACGATTAGGGCCGATAACCCAACGGTCAGAAAATTAAGATGAACCCTGCGTCGGATGTAAAACCACCATGGTTGAATACGGTCCAAAAATCTGGACTTGGTTTGGCATCCGTTAGGGAAGGCCTATGTCCAGCAGTGGACTAAAATAGGCTTATGACTTCTCACAAACATATAAATACTCTTAAACTTAATAAAATACAAAGTCATGACTGATGATACATTATACTTTAAGCTATAAAATCTTTATGACATATTGACTCATACTGTCGTTTAATCAATGGGAAAGGGTACAGATCAAAGAAGGACCATTAAAGAGGACCCAAAGTCGAGTTTAAATCACAAGGACGTGGTTTCAGTAAACTTAACTTCATGTTGGCCGATTTAGAGAAACCAAAGATTCCGCTAATAGCTTGCGTCAATCTTAAATTCAATTTATCTTTCAATCTGGATTCAATTATCAAATATCTGTCCGCATCCTAATATCTCTCATTGAAGATAAACATAGAACTGTCAAAAAATCTAATCTTCCATTAAATATAATACGTTAAAATATCTTTTTAAATGTAATTAACTATACCGACAAAATAATTTTCCAACTTATTCGAAATTAAGAAACTAATTTTGATCTCTGTTTTAATAAGTGGCTCACTCTATAAAAAATACCAATGAAGCCGGTTACATATTTTACTTTTCTTTCATTTCTTTAGAACCAAATTCTGATCACAGTTTGAACATCAAAGAATGATTTCTTCAATTTCTTTAAATACCAATATATCAAAATGTCTAATGTAAGACCATTTATTTAAAATCTGTAAATCGTCAAATTGTACATCAGTGAACGGCCAAAAGAAAGTTGAGTGTTAATCAAAAGCTAAACGAACCAATTTAATACGTAAATATTTTCTTTTTTAATGATTCGTATTATTTACTGTTGCTATCTACACTTTATCCTTTAAATATTTAATAGGCATCAATAGAGATTAAAATTATTTTGAGATATACTTCAAAGCTTATAGAACTAAACGAGAAGTTTTACTAAGTTGAATAAGAGACGGAAATAGTATTTCATTCTTTAATGTTCGTATGATTAGACTTGTTGTCTCTAAATAAACTAACGTTTTATGTAATTCTTAACACAATTTTTACGTTATCTTAAGTTAAAAAAACAATAATGTTTTACGTGCATTGGCTGAATAAGCACTTTATCATTTTTCGGTTTTTACTCTGTAGCGTTTAAAACATATTATTTACTTTACATTTTTATAAAGGTTGTTGAAAAAATATAAAAATGTAATTTATATTGTTACAAACAGAATTATACGACGTGTTAAAGATCAATACTCCAAGCAAAGTAGAGAGCGATTGAATTTTTGAGGTAAATTCAAAAGAAAATCGTTCACACAGTTTGGAATTTCTCAAAGTCAGCGTTTTTGTAAATTTCAAAGGCTCAAATGCCACGAACATTTAAAATCTCTCCTTTGAAGTTCTGAAGACATGAATTACTTTATCGGCTAAAAATGAATTACTTAGTTATATTGAACAGAAAGGTGGTCTTAGCTGGCGGCAAATAGCAAAATATTTATTGAATATAAATCAAGATAAATATTTATTTTGTTATGTAACTTACCATAGTTTTTAAGCGTAAAATTATCTTGTGATAAAATGTTTATTTTTTTAAACTAAAACGAAAAAAATTGACGGGTCGCTTAGACGTTGACGTCGTCGACGCTTTCATGTCGGTAAATATTATCTATTGATTCTATTCGTATAATGTGTAATTAACGTCAGAGCTCTTTAGCACACATATTACTTAATATTATTAACACGTTTGCCCCTGTACTATTGCTACAACAAATCAATTTAGCCAGCCGTAAATAACGTAGAGTGTATTTTAAAATAACCTTAATATTAAGAGATATCAGATATCAGGTCGTAATCATCATCATCATCAACCCGTGATAGTCCACCGCTGGACCTAGGCCATTGGAGGGTTTTGAGTTGTATCGACCGACCACGCTGGTCCAATGCGGGTTGGAGTATTCAGGTCATAATACCTCACTTAAATTTAAATTTGAGACAAATAAATCGTTAGCTTTTTAACTAAATTCATTAGAGCGGAAAAAAGTATAAGATGATTTCATAATTTAAATACAATTAACGTTCAAACCATATTTTAACCTATATTTAAACAACTAAACAAGGCATTTGATTGTTGCTTGCCTAATAAATAAAGGGAAAATTCACTTTGTTTATTTCCCAAAATTAATGCTCTCATTTTACTTGGTTCAATGCAAAACCGACAAATATCAGAAAGACAATCATGCTCTTTGATTGGAATACACAATAGACTGAATAGGACAAACAAATTTTCTGACTTTTTATTCATCAAAAAAATAAATTTTCCTTCGCGAGTAAAAGCTTTTTAAGTTATTTACATTCTGCGGTTTCTGTCTGACCATGTTCAACATTGTTTTTGTTTGCATTATTTTTCCTTTAGAACAAAAAAGGAATTCTGAATTACTTTGTTTTTTTCCTGGTTGCTTTGTTATTATTATAATCATATTTCACTTAGTAGTATTTGTTACAATAACTATTTTGTAGAAATTTATAACATTTATTTGCTTTAGGAACTGAAAGTCTAAGAGATTCCGATATTACGGCATATGCTTAGTAATAGTTTTACTGTATTATGCTCATATAATTGCTTGAAAATTTTCTAGCTAGAAAATTAATACATCGGATAGATAAAAATTGCGCTTTCTTTAAAAGTTTTTCTCAGTCTTCTTATTAACAGTTAATTTATTAAGTCTATAAAACAGTATTTTTTTACTACTATTGATACCATGAAACAAATATTGAATTGATACTTTACCGCTTTTGATTAATACAACTTTTAATAATAATCAAGCTTATTAATCTCGTTAAGTCGATTAACTAAGTATTAAAAGAATGTGTATTACATATAAATTGTATGTACATAAATGTAAAACATATTCTTCTACCCTTAGACGACGAAACATATAGTGGGCAAAGTCGTAACCTTCAGCCCATTCCCATTGAAAAGTTTACTTCCCTCGAGCAAATTAGGGTTTCGACCTCTATTACGTGAAATAGAATGGGGCTTACTGTTCGTGTATTTATATTTGTTTGTTTTTCGTCAACTAAATATTACAAAACACGTAAACCTAATAAGTTTTTCAATTATCTCACAAATAAATTATTAACATAAATTTGGCCAACTTCTAAACCTACCAATGTGTGTACTAAAAGAAATATAATAATCCGTAAATCTGGTGAATACATGTTTAACGTGGTTTTCCTTATCAATAATTATGAAATATTCTTCTAACAAAAGATTACATTACATTTTAATTATTAATTAATAGTCAGAACTAGACACTGTAAAAATTCTTAAATTTATCACAACAATTCAATCCGCCCTCTACATTGCTTGTAGCGTTTGTCTTTTACACGTCGTTTAATTTTATTTTTGTGTAATTTTATTCTATATTAATCATTAATTTATAGTCTATTGCTATTTTAAGTTACACGTTTTAGTCGTACGAGACAACAATTGTTTCAAAATTATTATGATATCAATGATACAAGAAAAACCATTATGCAATTTTATATATTGGTGTAATGATATAATTATATCTTGATGACAAAAAGACTAAAAGTGAAGAAAGTTAATAGAAGCTTTATTAGCAAGTAATGTAAAGGAATCCTATGACACTAATTTATACAGATTTTAGTTGCAGTTCCTTAAGATACCAAAAACTCCGAGAGGGTGTATTTTGATGAAAGTTACGGTGATTCTTTGTATATGTAACGGTGTAAAATAAAGCCCAGGTGGAACAGACGATAGGTAAGAATATGTGGGTTCCGCATAGTTGTCTGAGCTTTACAAGTTCTGACAGGTATTAACTACGGCTAACTAAACAAGTACAATAAGTTCTGCCGAAGTTTAATAGGGTATTTATGTATTCCAGTTTTTTGTTGTACTGTTAATTTAAAGCAATTAATTTGGTAATTATATATTTAAATAACCTTATGGTATTATAAAGAAACATCGTATTGTCATAAACCTGTATTATAAGATAAATAAAAGATTATACATTAACAAAACGCTATTTACGTCAATATTTTTACGAGATTGGTGTTTCATGTTTAACAAAAAATTAATAACGAAGAAAATTAACTAATAATTGTATGCGATATTCTACTACGAAAGTCTTATTGTTCGAACTGTTGCAGAGATACTCTTTGAGCAAAAAAATTGATTACACAAACACAAACTAATGTTTGCCGTAGCTAAAGTTAGAAAGTAAGTAGTTACTTGCATGAATTTTGAAATATTTTCACGTTTTTAAAAAAAATCCCCTTTTAGGTGGGATCGTTTTGGGCGATACCACTGCGGTGCCTATTTCTGCCGCAAAGCAGTAGTGTGAAAACACTACTGTTCGGTTTGAAGAGCACCGTAACCAGCACATTTACTGTTCGATAACGTCACTAAACACAATCATTAAAAAGTTTGCCTGAAATTAATAATTTAAAACCATACCTGCGCAAGAAAACAAAATAAATATTAAACTCACTTTTACTTTTTCCATTGAAAGCAAAAATTAATTAAATCCTGTCTTGCGATCAACAAAAAGTAATTACCTTCACAAGGGATAGACATTTTTTTAATTCTACAATTTTCATTCTTCTTATTTTGAATACATTTCAAAATCTCATTAGTTTAATAATTACTGAGATCTGAAAAAACAGTACTATCATATAAGAAACACATCACTATATATATTAAATAAGTAATAAAAGAAATTTAGCATTCTTCTTTTGTTTTAGATATCCATTATTCAATAGAAACGTCTTTTATACTCACCGTTCGCGTTTGTAAGCTTTGAAAAGGATTACATTTCAAAGGAGAGAATGAAGATGCGCCAACATAATGGTACGTGTACTGTTACTTACAATAGAATTTATATGGTCTATTTTGCTTTTATTAAATAATTTTAGACACATAAACTATTCTATAACTTATAAACAAAACAATACAAAACATCTTATAAAAATGTAATATTTAAGTATTTTTATACGTAATATACGTTTAGATAACCCGTATTTATGTTTTTTTTTGCTTAATTTAAATTAAATACTGCCCAGCCCAACTGAATCCTCCTTTCGACCTCACTTTCGAAGCTGTGTCTTCCTGACTTCATTGACAGCCTCGAAAATTCTACTATCGACAATGACAGACCTCGGGAGAACGTATTCCTTGAACATGACTTTCAACTTGTCCCAGTTCAACCTGATTCCGATACGTCGTGAGGATTCATTAAAGCTGTGCAACATCTTGTACAAGCACTCCAACGACTTTGAAGGAGGTTGACACAAAATGGAGGTGTTAAGATACTCATTCTTTATATTTATGCTATATTTAGCCCAATCTAGGCCCTAGGGTTTTAAACATGATTAAACTCATAAGTCTTATGTATATATTGCCTTATGGTAGAGAGTACCATAGACCATCTATGGTACTAAATCCTCTGCGAATCCCAGCCTGCTTCGTTGGCTGGAATCCATCAAGCTTGATGGTGAGGCGATTCATCATGACTCTAGAAGAGCTTGTGGCTTAAAAGTAAGATCAGTCGGTATTTCTTGAAAATGCCCTGTTGAAGGATGACGTCGAATATCTGTTGTAACTTGCTTAGGACAGGATTGCCCCCTGCTCTAAGCAGTTCGGTCGTCTCTCCATCCTTACTACTACTAACTGGTACTATCTGCCTCTGACTATGGGACTGGTACACAAGTTTGCCGTAGCTTAACGAGCTTTTACAACGCGCTATGCTCGGAGTCTCTTTGCCGGATAATATTAGTTGGTCGACCCCCGACCAGGTGTAATCTACGTGCAATAGCCAGCTATTGCACGCAGATCGCGATCAAGTTAGAGGTGAATAGGAGGGTATCGGTCGACTTGGCGCTTGTTTTAGAAGGTCTATGGCCAGAAGAGGCCTGTTAGAGGCTGGTGACATTGATAATACACCAAAGTGTGTCATTCTATATCCATTCCATAAATCGTTAGTGTAAAAACACTACTGTCTTACAGAGAGAGAGTGCATATTGTCTATTAATCAAGCCACGTTCAGGTAGGCAATCTTATAAACCGGACTGCTAAAGCCACTTTAGACTAAATAAGTATTTCAATCATAGGTTAATGTTTAGCTTATTTGCACACTTAACTCTTCCTTAGAAATTACGATATTAAATTAATTTGAGCCAAACCCTTCAGGTTCAAACTAGATTTCTAATCGGTTTTGAAAGTTAGCTTAGGATATCGTTAAACGTTACTTAATTGAATAAATAAAACAGGAATGTAACAGAATGTTTTACAATGTATGTGTAGACAACAACAAAATATTAGAGGATTTTTATAGAATCCTACAAACAAATTTAAACTCGTACTACTGATTTCGTTGAACTTCACAGTACCCGAAGTCATCAAAACTTGTAACACTTATTGAGAATATTATTTTATTATAACTCTTAACCTGTTAACTATTTTATAGTAATGATTCATGTAGTTATTATTACGTTGTTATGAAACTATACGAGATTTAAAATAGATTTCAAAAAACAAAGGCTCTGATTTTTTTGTAATTGGCAAATTTTGTAACGGTAAAAACTAGTAAATATGAAGTAATAATTATATTAAAGGCATAAAATATATTTCTAAATATCTGTTTTTATAATCACATGACAATATTTTCTTTATAGTCTACGAATCAAATGCAATTTTAACGGCAGAGTAAAGTCATTTTCACACATTTCATTATTATTTAGTCCTAGTACCGCATACGTCTTATTGGTATGGAAGTGTACGTCAATTTTTTTAGCCAAATATATCACTATACTTTTATAAATTTGTTATTTTTTCTTTATATACAACTTCTTGTATATATCTAAATAAAGTTAAACAGAGCCATCAACCTCTTCATTTACGGAAACACTGAAAATCAGCATTCACGAGGATCATCTTTCTTCGTGATCAATTCATGAATACCATTTTGGTGCAGTAAATACAGTACAATAATTTATGATCATAGTTTTATTATTTATTGGCCCAAATAAATGCTTTTTATTTTGTAAGTTAGCTAATGTCACAGCTAAATTATTTTAAATCATATATAAAAACATTCTTTTCAATGTGTTTATTACGCCATGTGGAAACCAAGTTAATTAGTTAAGGAAATAGGAAAGCCGTTTTTCTCTAAAAAGAAAAAAAGATAAGAATTATACTATAGTTCTACAATATGACCCCTACCTTTTTAAATTGTATGCATGTTATAAGCATAGTAATGTACATGTTTAGTTCATAAAGTGTATATAAACGTCACCAAATAACTTTGAGAATTAATTTATTAATTATTCGTAATGGACTGATTTAGTTCAACGGCATAATCTACTTTATGCTGGAAGAATAGTTTATTAAAAAAAATATTTCACTTTTACCTATATATAGTGCACTCGTATATCAATAATAAAATAATATTATCTCCTTCATCATCATTGATAATCGCTATAATTACGAAATCCCGACATGCTGCCACGCAAATACGCCTTAGTCACGTCCCATTATCAAATTCCATTCATTTATATTTCAATAAAGATCACTCACAGAAAAAAGGTGCTGAATTTCATAAAGCTTTCACCGTTCAACTTATTAAAATGTACTCAAGGTTAAGTACTAAGTCAAGTTTTTATATATTTTTCTCAATAATTTTGAAACTTTACTTTTTTTTTCATATTGAGTTTAGGTCACCTGGGTCACGCTAGATACATTTTTTTAACACAACGAAGAGATAAACAGAGTCATATTGGATGGGATGTGATATGATGACATCAACACGGTACACACGCTGGCTACACTTTAGAATAAGAACACGTTAGTGTTTTCACATTATTACTTTGCGGCAGAAATAGGCACCGCGGTGGTACCGCCGCAGACGGCGCACTGTAGAAGAGTGTGGAAGTGGTAGGTACCACTAGTACTGCATTACTCTTGCAAAGCATTAATATCATCATTTTAATACGTATCTATAAGTATCCGAAGTCTGAGTATCCAATTATTTTTAGACCAATAGACATAATATAGTCATTTTGCCCCTTTTGGTCGTGTAGTTAGAACAAATTGTTTTAAAACAATTTGCTGTTCTTGACTCAAAGATGAATTCAAATTGTGTTACTACCGAGTATGTTAATCCATTACATCCTCAGTGTTACTCAGTATAACAGTTACGTTAAAGTATGGTAATTAGCGCAACTTATATTTACTTGTACTTGTTTGATTATAATTTGATTTTTGTTTTTAAATTGCACGCACCTTACACAATGAGAATAATAATAGGCTTTTAGCGCAAAAGTAACAATAAACAATAAATACCTAACGATGAATTGGCTTCATGGCTCGTAATCAATTAAAAACCTGTTTTACATAATCTTTCATTTCATTGTAAAGACTGCCCAGTCATTACTAGCCATTCAAACAAAGATGGTTTGATTGGCTCTTAAAATTTTAATACATTTTATAAAATAACCTTTGTAAAACTTCTAAAATAAATGTTACTTATCTTAAGGTTATTTAAAAAAAAGTATTGATTCAAATATAAGTGCAAGCTTTAATAATTGATTAATTAATTACGGAAGAAAACTAATTAGGACACATCAAATCTCCAAGTGTAATCTGCACTTTGAATTAGTATGCTTTATTACTACTTTAGATAAGTAAGCCTTATTTGTATTAATTTATATTTTCAAAATATAGTCTCTGATGTAAAATTTTTAAAGAATTTATTTATTAGCAGGAAAATATATCCAAAAGCATTATTATCTAAAACTTTCCTGTACAAAAGAACCAGAAAGTTAATCAAACTAAAATATATTTGAGATCGTCAATACAAATTAATTAAAGAAACGAAGGACAAATTTGGTTTCTATTCAATATGAAGGCATCGGAAAAAAAATTAAATCCTATAAAAGAGACATCTCATTCCGCAAATGAGCAATTTCAAATGAAACCTTTCAGCTCACTAGGGATCTATGTGTCACTTTGAGTGATTAACTATTTTTCCCCGGTAACTATTGTTTTTATTGGAAAGCGATTAAGGGGTTGCCAGGAAAAGTTGACTCATCAGCGTTAAGACCGCCCTAGCCACATTTAGGTTCTTAGTTTAGTTCTTATGACGCGAATGAATCCATATTGAAGTGAGCAATAAAGTCTAAAATTGTGAAACGCAAACGTATTTTTCTTCTTCTATTTAAAAATTTTAGTAACGATTTTAAACAAAAACAAATAAAACAAAAAACGTGTTTAAATTGTAAAGAAAGTTTCTCAAGCTCAGCAAGATAACTCTTTATCTCGCTGAGCTAGAAAGTGATATGTTAAAAATAGATCCATTATAAACTTTCCATCAAATCATCAAGAAATGGCATGTATTATTATATTTGTTTGAGGTTTTCGTCTAAGCTTAGGCTCAGCTCACCTAGGGGACTTTTAAGATGTTGTTTCACGTGCATTTACTAACATAACATTTTACACTTCTTGATTTTAAATAAGTTATGAAATATATTTAAATATGTTAACATTAAAATAGTGAAAGTTTTTTTAGGTAAAAAAAGATCTATTTTATTTCTACAGCAAATTTGTATTTTATAGAACCTACTGTAGTCCAGTTTGAAGCGTATTGTAACGAGACAAACCTCCTATGCCCGCAGAGGATTTCTAACGTTTTACAGTTAGTTTCTCGTATCCACGGGTTTACTTACCATCAGAAAAAGTTCTGGTTGTCTCATCACTATCGTCAATGAAAAATAAGCAATGTTATTTATTTATTTCATTATAATATCAAGAAGTTCTTATTGCATTTAAATTAAAGAACCGACGACCACGCGGAGTGACCACATCGTGTCCATGACATATGGTATTAAAACAGGTTTATCAACATCGGAACACTATTTATGACAAAATTATTTGAACTGAAATATCATGGTAAATATCGTAATACATCAGATATAATTCCCTACCTAAATAGTACCCTTTCTTCTGAAGGCAATAAAAAAGTTTGTTCATGTTAATTGGACTATGAAAATAAAAAACCAATATACATCCATAAAGAAACGAACCCTACTTTATAACAGCAAATTTGGGTTCCGACCATCGGTCGTCGTCGTCAGGTCGGAACCCAAATTTGCTCGCAGGAAAAAACTTTTTCCGAGGGTTGACCCATATAAATATAAGGCATATGTTCAGGGACAAAAAGGTATGTTCGGACTATAAGACATATTGTTGTACGTATAATTTTACTTTGGTTAAAAGTATCTTCGTTAAAATGACTGCTTATTTCTCAGCATCACATGGGGTGTATTATTTTAAATATCTAATACGTAATAACTATACCAACGTATTTGAAATTCGGCCATAAACTAAACAGTTCCTTATTTATTTACATTGTTTTTCCAAGCACAAACTTCATAAATTGAACATTATACATAACAGCTTAGTCGTTCATTAATTTTTAAACTTGTTCACATTATTTACTTTTTTTTAAAAAGACACGGTACTTAATAAAATTTTAACCAAAGTTTTAAAGTTTACATTGTAAAAGTATCGTAAATATGTCTTATAAAAGATATTTCCTTAATAAATAGATTTACTCACAGATATTAAAATTTTACTAACAATAAATCCAAATCAGAAAATCTATAAGTGTATTTGCTAATTTTGAATGTGTTTAAAGCAATTTTGTTTTATTATACATTTACTTCAATGTTTATATGCAATAAATAACTCGCCACATTTGTTTGCCATTGCGTTTATTTTAACGCATGGGAGAATGCTGAACTTTTATTAGTCATATCATACAAACGTGCTTAAAGAGTTTCAATATGTGTGTCAGAGAGCAATAAAATAGGTTTAGTGTCCCTCACATCATTATTTCAGTACCGTGAGATGAGATTAAAATTTACACGCACATAAGATTTAAATAATCCAATAAACTTTTCACACTTAAATGCCACTTTACCTTTTAAATCTTTGCATAATGGCTATAGCAAAATAGTGACTTCTGTCGATAATAACAAGTAAAGTCCTTCGAATTGATTTCGACTGCGGCGGCCTCTCTGTATTAGAGATCAGCTTTCTCCGTATAAGATTATAAAGCATAAGGCGCAGACAGAAGTTTAGAAGCAAACCCACGACCTTCGGTTTCTAAAGCACAAGCCCATATAACTACTTAACAAGAGTACTTATTAAGAGCTCAAAAAAGGATTATATAACACGTAATGTAACAAGTAAATCTTGAATTATTAAAACCAACTATTATATATAGTCATAGATAGATAGAACTAACTACGCCGACACCATTTACAAATTCGGAAGTTTGTGTGAACGAGATAAGCGGATTATACATATAGTTTGTACGAATGCTGTCTTTGTTCTTAGAAGCAATTACGCACAGATTAATCAAGCCTCCCATACGTATGTACGTGCCTATTTAATTACAGTTTCTGTAAAGAATGAGCAATGGGGCTTATCATTATATATTTTGTAAACTCGCTTGTGTTTATATACTCGGTATTTTACTCTTTTATGTATTAAAAGTAAGGAATAAACTTGCTTTTCTTTTGTAGAATTGTTATTAATATGCATTGATTCCTATTTTACTTGAAAAAATATAGATATCATTATATTTGATAAATAATAATGGAATACAGGAAAAGATGCTATTTGTTACAATTTTTTTTGGGTTAATGAGTTATTGTAATTTATAAATTATTAGTATTGTTTATACATTAAGAAGAAAAACAAATCAAAAAAGTAAAGAATTCTTTGTCTCAAATCATTATGATAACGCTTCATTTAATGGTAGTGAGTCGAACAATGCATTATTATTTTCAGGCATTTTAAATTACAACTTTTAATGCACTTCGTTATTTTACCTCGTCTTTCTCACTGAGAACATTTTTACACTAAGAAGAATTTTCTATTTTAATTAAAATATTTTAAGTTCCTACCTCAGATATAGGGTACTACTAGAGGTGGGTCGTTACAAAACTTTTAAGAAACGAAACGAAACCAGTCAGGGACGGCATCGCTTGTTTTAAAACTAGTTATTTTTAACTCAGTACTTTCATTTAGCTAGTGTAAAACATAAGTTCCACAACTATACGGTTACGTAAGTTTCTCAACTCTATGGTTACAAACGAAACGAAAATAACGTTTTAGTATGATGGCAAATAGTTAAATCAATATATTTACTTTTCTGCATACTTTACTCCGGTTTACAATGAACTGAGGAACGAAGACGACGACTGCCGAGTTCGCCCAAATAACGTGTTTACAAAAATAACTACTTTTAATTTGACACGAAACGGTTATGACGTTTCATATTGCGTAACCAGTTATTGTAACTGATGACGTGAAATAACGCTCACGCCTAGTTACTACAATCAAAACTAACATTGCGTAACATGGCTGCTGAGCTACAAAGAAAATTTTTCTTTGTAGCTCAGCAGTTATGTTACGTGTGTAAGTCACTAACGACATAGTTAGTAATTAAATGTTATTGATTTGGTATATTTAACACAATATATATTATATATATAATATAAGCAGTTTCTGGTTTACTCCAAAATCTTCATGGTAACAAAAAAAACGTTATAACTTTTAGACTATATGTATATTTTTTTATTAGCTGAAAGTTAATGCCTACATTGCGAAGTTGTAAGGGCATGCGTGAGGATCAGTTCCACAACCTTCGGTTTCTAAACGGAAGTCGTGGAATCAAATCCTGCGGAGACTCTATTATTGTTTTCTATTTCGTTAGGGCTATTCGAGCTGATCAGCTGATTGCTATGCGTCGTATGAGCATGTTAATATTCAGTCCTTCGCCTGATCTCTATCCAGTTTTGTCGGGTATCTGTTACTTACTATGAGAGTGAAGAAAAGTAAGTGCATTTGTGCTGACTGACACGTAGACTGCCGATCTCCAGTATAGATCAGTCGTATCAGTCGCCGTGGTTATGGTCGACTTGTAGGACATTACACCTCTTTGGAAAAAGAAATGATGTAATTACTAATCTATACTAATATTGTAAAGAGGAAAAATTGTATTTTGTGTGTGTGTTTTAATTAATTATCTTATAAACTAAGTGCCTATCTAAAACTCCCTTGCAATACCAGAAATCTTAATTATCCTTGAGTAATATGGGCTTCCATTACCCCATATTCATTTTAAAAATCTAAATATAACACGAGTAGAGCCTTGGGTGAACTGCAAATGGGTAATAAAATTGTAATATACTAGTTAAAGCGGAATTATATGTAGGGGGCATTAATTAGTAATTATGAATGTCAAGCTGAAGATTTTTCTTTTAATTATAATCTATGAAATATTAACTGGTAAACTTGTTATACTATTATGCTACATCTTATTTTACAAACGTATAACGCCTGACTTATGACTTTGAGTCTTGTATTAGAGATAAAGATGAACAGAAAAAGTTAATGTTTAGGTTTTATCTTTTTCAAACGCAACATACATGCTCACACCAATGTTTAATTATCTCTCACTCTGTATTTATACATTCACATATATTTTTTTTTATTTTATGTCTTTAAAACTGTGTCTTTATACATGTGTATCGTATTATATAATACAATAATTATAACTCACAGGGCTTTTCCAACCTTAATTCTCCTGGCCCATATCAAGAAAAGGTCCAGTTCAATATTCCAAGATCTCAAGTACGGCTGATCGGTTTTCAATTACTCTTATAACATATCTTGTATTTGACGAGCTTTATAATCATACAAGGATTTTAGGCTTGGGTATAAGAGTTTCATAACATGTAAGGATACTACAAAATTGTTGTTTAATTAACTACGTTCGTACGCAGCTACAACCTCCTTTTCCGAAAATTTCAATATTTTTAATGGAAATAAAAATGTGACTTTTTATAATATCTTTTTTATAATTATAGGTAATAATCATAATATAATTAGTAAGTGTACCATTTTCCTAAGTTTAAACAACGGGCAAATATACTGTCGTTGTCTACTCGTAAGTTAGTAAAGTATTTCAAAATGTAAAACTCAACTATCGTAAGTAAATATCATGATAATTGTAATAGTTTAGAACATTTATCCGTTGAGATACGGTCCAAAAACCTCCTATGGAGAAGGTGGTGCATTAGGGGACAGCAGTGGACTTACAGAGGGTGATGATGATCCGTTGTTAAATACATATTGTTATGTTTGACGTGTATAAAAAGTCATGGTGTCAGATAAGCGTAGTCGTGAATCGTTTGAAAAACGAATTCGTGACATTATTTCAACTACTTAATTAAATCGTAAAACAAATAAAATTATCTTTTATTAGGAATTTGTCGTTATAGAGGAATTAAATTGTAGGATTACAAGATTATAACTAACATAATAAACGCGTAAAAAGTAGTTATAATTTATATATCTAGCTGAAAGTAAAATCATAAAAATTTACCTTAAGTGTATAATAACGGTTTAGACACACACAATCCTTTATTTTTAGAATTAAATATTTATTAACACGTGTTTGGAAATATTTGATGTAATTGAACATCGGTTACACGTTACATAATTCGTATCCAATACACTGACAAGTGACTTATTGACATAAATCATGGAGCAAATTTCCACTCGGTTTGTGTTGTAACAGTTCAAAAAACAACAAACAATAACTTCAATATCAAAATGAAACAACCTTAAAGTGTAGATTGGTTTTTATTATTTATTAAAGCGATGTATTAATACAAGACGTTTACCTAGTGGTAAGTGATACCTGCCCTGCCCATGAGAAATTCGCCTTATGAAGCGGATTGGTGGCGTCTTGTGCTGCTTGTCTTACTTTGTGGCGTTTTAATGGCTCAGAGCAGTCCCTGAGACTTGACATGCTATATCTCGTTTACCCAATAATGGGAATTAGCCCTTCAAATCGTAAGACAGTAGGGTTTACACACTGCTGATTTGCGGCGTAACCAGGCAAGCGCGTTACGCATGTTGGTCCTTTTAAAAGGGGATCAATCATTACAAAAAAATTTAAAACACAAATACCAATAAAAATTGCAAATAATTTGTAAAGTTAATGATTCTTCGTAAGTAGTACTGGAAATAAATCACAAAATCATAGTCTTACAAATGATAGGCGGCTTAACTTGCGGGATATACACGGTGAAGTGGTAAGGTGAGGCAATTTGCCGACATCCATGTTCCGACGCGATTACTGTGTCATATCTTTACGGTTAAACTATACTAACGATAAATTTCAAATACAGATAGGCCTTATAACTTGAAAGTATTATGTATATTACTCGTAATATTACAAAACGTAATCTGAATTATCAAATCTTAATGCAGATTACGTTTGATAGGAAATCAGTATGGATTGATTCGATTCAAAGTTTTCTATTGCATGAAAGGGTTTAGTGGGCTCAGAATGATTAAATTTCTGGATCATTGTAACGTACACCGATAAAGAAAGAAGTCTTATAGGAGCGGATGTGCTAAGTGGCAAATTTATTGCACCAACCCGCATTTGACCAGTGTGGTGCGATACGGTCCAAGAACCCAAGGTAATGAAGGAGGCGTGCATTAGGGGAGGCCTGTGTCCAACAGTGGACTAACACATGCTAATGATTTGTTTACAGACTACCCCAGATAGACTAGAAGGTATCTTATAAACACTACTGTCTTTTCAAGGCACCGTAGCTTGTCTAATTACTGCGTAAACGAGATGTAACTTCCTTGAAGGTGGTTAACGGATCAATGGCGCCATTCGCCGATGGACTGGGTGTGATACCCCATCAGGGGAACGGTGAACACCGGCACTATCATACCTATAGCCAATGAAAAGCTGAAAACAATTAGGTAATTTAAGAAAAACAAGACAATTGTAGGGCCTATTTGTAAAATGAGTAACAACTCAAGCAAAAAATGAGGTACGATAGGTACGAAGGTTATTTTATCTCTTTGCAAGGTTTTTAATTGCATGTGATGGTTTTTTACGAACAAAGGGAACTTATATTAAAATTAACCTACACGCCTGTGAAGAACTTATGACTTAGCCCTGCTACAAGTACCTATATTTAAATTTTTTAGAGAGGATATCTGAAAACCTATTACTTATTAATAACATTTATCGCATAAAAGTTATCGATAAAATTGTTTTATAGAACAACATAGTATCCACATATATGTTGGGTGATAAATGAAGTGTATTAATAGAAGCTAGTCCTGCGTTACAAAATATTTCAAAAGCGAGTTGTTTAGTTGAAAAACTTAAGTCAATAAATACAAAAAAAAATTGTTCTTTTTTGTATGTATTTCTCATTTTTTTTTTCTCAAGACTTGAGAAATAACCACACTAAGTTAGTGGACTTCAAATATTTTTCATTATACTTTCTGTTGCTTACGCATTTACTACACATGATAGATTTAACAATTTTTACAGACTTTATCGCGTTTAATCCCTTGGAAGGGTTTAAAACGTCGGTTATATTTTTCAATAACTGTAAAGTAATTAAACGCGTGAAATCCGTCAAAAATTGTTTAATTTATTATATCTTTCATACACTTAAATTAAGTTCCTTACACGTGAAATTGGCTATGTTCAAAAAGGGCAACACAAAATTAAAAATCTTGTGTTATTTTATAATTTCCATTTCATTTCATTTGTTTTGTTTTTGTTAATTTATTGCAAAAATACCTTTACTTTAAATCACATTTAAACGAGATATTAGGCATTGGCGCTTGGTTGCGCGGGCGCGTGAAAACTCAAGTTTCGTCAGCCAATTGATTGGATCAACTAGTTCGAGTGACGGCGATTTGGTTATGAATCCTATTTAAGGACCAGAAGCGAGGATGCGGTTCGTAGGACCATATGCGTAATCCGGCTCGGACAACGTGATTATGAAGCCGGATTGGAAATGCGGTATAAGGAACGATAAATACCTCGCCTGATGGCGGCACAGCTGCAGGCATCTTCGTTGATGCGGTTAAGGTTCGCGGTAAACGTAAAACTATAAGAACGGAGCGTTAGCCATTCGCATCGCCTGACTTTAAAATATGATGTGCTGCGTAGGAACTCCGAAGGCAATTGTCGACTGTGGCGCGCGCTGGCAGCCGTCCGCGCCACGAGTATTCTCCTTTACCTCCTTTTTCGCGAGATGAGTAAAAATTAAAAGGAAAAAAGGAGAGCAGGCGAAAGGAGCGGTATAGTAAGAAAGGGAAGGAAGATTGATTATTGCGTAACCTATTTGCGGCTGTGTTAAGCGACATAGAAATGCGCGCGAACAGCGCTACTTATTGCAGATATTGAAAATGGTTGACATGGACCCTACGCTCGCTAGCCGCGCTAGTCGGCGGACGTCTCTGCACTTCAATGCAAAAGCTATCTAAGCCCCCGTGTTTATAACGTTCGAATAAATGTTAAGTCAGTGTTCGTGTTACAGTGCTGCCGCGTAAGGCATAAGTGCTCAAACGAAGTAGTGCTGTGCATCGTCCGACTGGTAATTTCATTAGACATTTTATATTTATTACAAGGCAAATGACCCCGTTAATTGACACGAAATAATAGTGAAGTACGAAGTCAAGAGAAAGCAGGGCTGTCTTCCGGCGATGCCTAGTCACTTTTCTGTGCCGCCAGCCTTACTGGCCTTACCACCAAATAGGGATCGTAGCCCAGTAAACACGCTAAAATCTGCAGACCGCCAAGCGCCTGACTCCGACTCAGATGCAGAATCCTCGCATATGGAAACCAATAGGGCTTCACAACCACTACGATGGCTTCACAACCGTCGCATCAAAAAATGGGCAAAAAGCGCCCCGCGACACCCAATGACTCCGAAAGTCATACTTTAACCTTGTACTCTACGCCTAGCGCTGTTCCCGCGAAAACCCTAAAGCCCACTGCTGAATGGGCCAACATTTTCATAGCCGAACGCAAGGTTAAAGCTCCTCCACCAATAGTAATACACGATAAGTCTAAATAGAGCCAGGTTTCAAATTTTATCGAACGCAACCGCTTTGCAGATACGCGTTCATAAATTATCAATTTAGGCATCCGAGTTAACGTCGTGAACTCGGACGACTTTCGTAAGCTGACGCTATTTCTTTTTACAATATCTTTTTACATACCTACCCTCTTCCGGAAGAGCGCCACCTTAGAGTCGTAATAAAGGGAATCCTAATAGAGTTCGACGTCGAGGAAGTAAGCGCCGACATTGGTGCTCAGGGCTACCCAATCCAACGCGTCCGCAGAATGGCGCACCCACGCACTAAGAAAGAAATCGATCTAGTCATGGTAGATCTTGCCTTATCCCCCAAGCGAAAGGCAATATCTAACATAAAAACCATATGTAAACTCTCCGTCATACAAGTAGAGCCCCCGCGTAAACCTGGAATCATAGCTCAATGCCACAATTGCCAGCATTTCGGGCAATTTGCCCGTAATTGCTATGCGCGTCCGAGACGCGTCAAATGCACGGGCGATCACGGCACTTCGGAGTAGCCCCGTGAAAAGAATACCCCCGACCCTCCGTCATGCACAAATTGTACAAAAGAAGGACACCTGGCTAATTACAGGGGCTGCGAAAAATCCCCCAAAAGACTTCCAATTAAATATCCTAATTATAGGAATTACGAACGGCCCGCGTATCAACAAAGACCGGTCTTTGTTCCGCGCCACAAACAAACGCCTGGCACAATCGTGATCCAGGAATTGCACTAAACTGCCTATTCAACTGCGACGTCCCTCGTCCGACGAGCGGACCCGAACTCGGTCCCTAAGCCCATAAAAATAGAGGCCAGGTAATTCCGCGCCAACAATAGAGTCCATCCGGCCCATCGAAAACAACCAACCTTTCGTGGAAACCCCAACAATCAACCTAGTAATAACGCTGGTTTAATGGACGATTTGTCGTTATTACTTAAAAACTGCGGGCATGATAAACATGACAAGTGGTACGCACTCTCGCCAATAAACTTCGCGCCGCCCGGGACGGCACCGCGAAACTTATCGCACTAACTGAGCACATAGGCCTCATGGAGGCCATTTCAAGCCATAAAAATAATAGCCCATAGGGCGGTAAACATGGCACATAACCTTTAACCCTCACCCACGTAAGTCACACATACCCACACTTGGTTCTCCTCGCTACGCGCGGCGAGAAACACACCGTGTACACACACACACCCCGTATAAGGCCATTAACTCGTCTTACAGTCGATCCGATCGTCGTCGAGCTCGGTCCGATACCGAACGTCGATGATCCGTAGCCGACGAATTTCAAAGTTAACACTACGTACCATCTGTCGTGTGACCTTCACTAAAGGGTTGGTCACTAGTTCGAAGGAACAAAGCATTCCCTCGGACTCATTGTTTTATAACGCTATAAAAGTCCGAGTAGAGACTGGTAGCTTTACATCATAGTCAAAAAAAAAAGAAAAGAGTCAAGAAAATATATATTCTAAAGTTCTATCCGATAAAGTAAAGTATAGTGTTGCCTTTACATGAAATATTATTACATGGCCTTGTAGCCTATGATGTAGTATTTGTGTAAAGGATTGTTTGTCACTGTTGCTTATAAAAGAGATATGATAAATATGTTAATCATTTGAAAAATGTGCGATGAAAAGAATTGCAGGTATGTGGGTTTAAAATGGTAAATAAAATGAAAAAAAAGGTTGTGTCTGTTGTTTTTGCTATATAGATTATTGGAAATAGCTAAATTTATTGTACATACTAATAAGAATATTAAATTAAAATTATTTACGAAAATTATTTACGATATCCAATAACCTACTTGAAAAATATTTGCAAACAATCTCAAAATGTTCTGCATGGTTTTATGGTTATTGTTATACTTCTTAAACTAAAAAGGCTTAATTATGGGTTTATTGTAAAATTTTACATTGATAAAGTTTAATTATTAGGAACCTAATTTTTCATTTTATTCTCAGTTAACATAATAAAATGATAAATGACTTAATCCAAAATAAATCGCCCCAACGTGAAATGTATGTTTCTAAAATGAAATGGTCTTGATAAAAACAAAAATGTTTTGTCCAATAAATGGTCATGAAGAAAGAAGAAAGAAGTTACATTTCCCCGGAAAAATTAAAAAATAAAACAACGACTTTTTTAAGTTTACACATCTTAGTTCATATAAGAGTAGATACGAATACAAAACAAATGAGGAAATTTATTTGTAATTTCTGTTAGGAAATCACTTGCGTGATTCCGTACCTAGGGGAAATTACATTTAGAAAATGGCGGCAGCGATGTTTAAAATAGAAAAATGTACACGTTTGTATAGTCAAAGGAGATGTAAAAACATTGAATTAAAATATTACGCATTAAAAATACGCAAAAAAAATCTTGTAAACTACTTTGTAAAATGAAACTCGTACAATTGAAAAATAGAAATATTCATCAATTATTTATCAATTACAACGCGTATAGAATTGTCCTTATCATATATATAATTCTTTACATTTATTTCAGACGTTTCGGACTCTTTCATGACGAATCAGACGAAAATTTATATGTTTGTATCTCAATGTGTTTGGAATTAACTAATCATTATATAAGATTTAGTAAAACAAAAATCCTTGCACAATAATAACGATTTATACTAAGGATGATTCGGGAAACCATTGAAATCAAAAAATAAATAAAAAAGATAACTATACTATATGGCGTTATTATGGCGTAGCCTAGTGGCAAGGGCGTATGCTTTAGAAGCCGGAGGTCATGGGTTCGAGATCTGCCGGGACTCAGCTAATTTTTATTGTTGTTTTTGGTTGTGGCGTTTTAGGCCGATCACCCGATTGTCTGAAAAGTAATATGATCCATACGTCGGATGGGCACTTAAAGGTCGGTCCACCCACCCACCCGCATTGGATCAGCGTTGTGGGATACGGTCGAAAAAACCTCTTCATGGAGAAGGCGTGCAGCAATGGAAGCCTATGTCCAGCAGTGGACTAACACAGACTGATGATGTATGAACCTATATGTATGCTAAAGATGCAGGTTTCAATATTTGTGTAGATGTAGGTGTGAAAATGGATGTTGAGTTAATATTTGTTTTTAAATTCTAAAAGTCTATAGAAGGTTAAATGTTCATTGCAGTTAATAATAACCATTTTATTATAAGTCAGCTTATATTTAAATATGTTGTCCCCAATAAAGAAATATTTTTCTAACGGTTATGTTTAAAACTTTAAATTACAAACAATAATGTTTATTGAATTATTACTTAAATTTATTTATAAAATTTTTCATTTAATTATTTCAAATAACATTACAAAAATAATTACGTCTAAAGTAATAATATTGTAAACAAATGATTGAAGTAAATATTGAATATTATATAGTTTTACAATTAATCCCATTTCGGAAATGATAACACAAAAATATAAAAAAAATTACGTAACTAAGTGTTTTAATTTAATCGGAAAATAACTACATCTACAAAATGTTACGATAAATTTGTGTAAAAACTTGCACGATTTTCTACGTTACTAGAATGAGTTAAAATTATATTGTAGCATTTTTCGCATAATATCCTTTCAGACACGCGAGAAGGTAATGAAATTGTATTTAATGCTATTTTAAAAATAATAGAAAATAGAAACATTAAAAATATAATGCAAAAAACTTACGCGGAAAATTCTGAAGCTCGTTAGCAACGATTTGAATTCTTTGGTTTCATCATAGAGTATTTTTTTATGAACGTTATTATATTTAAGACCAAAATCAATTATAAGTTTACTGACATATTATAATGCTTAGCAATAGTGAACATTTTAAAATGGAATGAAATATGCAGTGGCGGACTAACAGGGGGCGGAAGGGCGGCTCGCCCGGGCCTCAGGTCTTGAGGGCCCCAAATGTTTTCTGATTTTCATAATACTTTAAAATATCCTTAGTACCTTCATGATTTCATCTAGATAAGCCCCTACAGTTATCGAAAGTGTTTACGTGGTACTATTAAACTTTTATGCTAACCGCGTCCAATAAGGTGGGGTATTCCGTCGGTGTAGCTGGTACTTCCCTGAATGAAGGAAGCGTGAATAATTCACTTTTGTAAGCATACACTTACATTTTACTTAAGTCGAAAAATATACATATATATATTACTTTCAAACTTTGATGAGAATAAAAGTTGCGTTACCATAGAAATTAGTCAAACTGATGAATCAGGATGCAATATACAAATCATTGATATTGAGACAGTAAACATAGTTGAAAGGTCTATTAAATGTTAATACAAAATCCGATTGACTGATGCTGAAACACAGAATGATAAAACTTATAAATTAATGAAAAATACTGAGGAAGCCAAGAATACGTCGCCTAAGTTAGAGTCTTCTTAAGTAAAAGTACAGTACTGCTGCCAGTTATTTGCATGTGAGGTTGTTAATCACTAAATAAATTTGTCTCTGGTTGTTGTCAGTGGTGGAAATTAAATCCAAGAGGTGGAAAAAAATAACGATGAAACTAAGAAATGAAGAAACATTTACATTTTACATTTACATGTCAGTTAGTCTTTTTTTTTTTTTTTCCGTTGAAAAAACCCAGCTACGGATTCCCCACCGCCAGAGTGATGGGGCAGCAGGGATATGTGGGGCTCCCCCAATCAAGATGGAGCAGCCGGTATACCCACTAAATAACCAACGGTTGCTCCTTTCTCATGTCGCTGTAGCCAGGGCCGCGGGCGCTGATGACAGTCTTCGGCGACCCCAGCGCGACGTGCCTCGCCTCTTTCGGCCTCTTCTCACCGGTGTGTTGGGACACCGGAACGTCACTCAGAGCGCCGTGCCGGAACAAACACACGGCGCCCCTCTGAGCCCTTCTCTGGGCGGCGGGCACCCTCTTGCCAGCCGCCCGGGGCTCATGTCAGGGGAAGGTTGCGCGCGTACGCCACTCTTCGGCGCCCTGGCCTTCTTCTGCGATAGCCAGGGCACTCACGGCCTCCCTGTCCCTTCGCGGCCTCCTTCCAGGCCATCACGTCCTCGCAAAGCAAGGACGGCGCCCCAGACCTTTCGCTCTCAAGCATCCTGCGCACTACGGCGGAAGCGAAGGTCGTGCCCTGACACTACGCAGCTCTCGGCGTTGCTCGACCCAGGCTGGGCACTCTTCCAGCGCGTGTTGGGCCGTCTCTTCGGCACTACGCCACAGTGGTGGCACTCCTCTGTGGCTCCTACCGGCCGCGGCTGGTACCTCCAGAAACAGCCGTGTCCCGAGAGAGACCTGCGTCGCGCGGAACGTTGAGAGCCATGTCCTCTTTCTAGCCACCACTTAGAACGGATTTCTGCATCCGGGTCCCAGGGCAGGAGCCAGCCAACTGGCACGCCGCCTCGCCGGAGATGGTCCGGTAGCCCCTGACGGCCCGGATCGCCAACACCTCTGGGTTCTCCTCAATACCGCAGTACTCTCCTTTTGGAGGTGTCGACCACACGGTGCCCCGTACAGGACCATGGACCTGACGACTCCGGCGTATAGGCGGCGACAGGAGCTGCTGGGTCCTCCGGTGTTGAGGAGCAGTCTGCCGAGCTGCGCAGCTCTCGCCACTCTAGACGCGAGGCGCTTAAAATGGGCGCAAAACCTCCATCGGCGGTCTGGACTGAGGCCGAGATATTTCATCGTCGGCTTGACGTCGACGCGGACGCCGCAAACGATTATGTGGGCGTCCGCAGGTGGCGCGTTCGAGGCCCGTAAAGTAAAGGGCCTCGGATTTTCGACGCCACCTCTGGTCCTGACCGCCGGATGCGCCCATTACTTCGAGCGACCCCGGCAGTGGCGAGAATCGCAGCCCTGCGAAGTTGGTGCCACGGGCGTGACGAGTGTCATCCGCGTAACAAGTGACGTCGACACCCTCGATATTGCCGCCGTAGCACAATCAAAACCAACGTTCACAGAGCGGTCCCAACACCGACCCTGTGGAACTCCGACTTACCTCGATGGTCCGGGCCCATCTCGGCACGGGAACTCGACACGTCGATGCGACAGGTGAGCCCCGATCACCCTTTGCGGGTAGGGAGGCACCCCGTGGTATCGGAGCGCCTCCTTATCAGGCCAGGGCAGGGTGTTAAATGCGTTGGCGATGTCGAGTGACACCGCCAAAACACCCTCACCCGGACACCGCATCCGCGTCGGGACCTGACCCGCAGCACCGCGTGGACGGTCGACCGGCCCTTGCGAAACCATACCACTCCCGCCAGATTTGGACCGACGTGCTCCAGGTGCTGGACGATGCGGGCCGCCATGACTTCTCTCAAGAGTTTTCCACTCGTCCAATGGCACGATCGGCCTGTAGGCGGAGGCGAGTCCCAGGACGCCCCTCCTTTGGATGAGGACGAGTCTGCCTGTCTTCCACCTCTGGGTAGAGGGCTTGGCCAGACAGGCAGAAAACATCGCCCTCACTCTGGGCTCAGGGCGTCCCCTAGGGCCAAGCGCCAGCGCGTCCAGAATGCCATCGGGACCCAGGGCGGTGCGTTTGCACGTTAGTCTTAGCCAACCAAATCTTGCTTTCAGAAGCCACCGTGAGGATATTTCTTCGAAACCAGGGATTTTTTGTACAATTGTTAGGAAATATGATCTGGTGCTGAAAGAGCATTGCTAAACATAGAGAGTCCGCTGGTGGGTCAAAGATAGTACCATCTTATTTTTCAAAAGGCATACAAAATGAATTTATTCTATGTTTGGACGAACATGTAAGGCTAAAAGTATGCAGATATTAAAAGGCTAAATATTACGGAATTATTTTGACAGCACTCCTGATGAAAGTAAAACAGACCAAATGAGTCAAATCATTAGATTCGTTCATATAGAAAATGACATTGTGGAAGTACGGGAATCTTTCTTAGGTTTTTTTTGATATCTGGAAAAACTGCTGAGGATACGTCAAAAGACATTCAGCAACAGCTGAAAAAAGATGGACGAGTTATTGCGTTGTGCAGGGCTCAAGGTTACGACAATGCCGCGTCAATGTCCGGTGTCCATGGAGGGGTGCAACAAAAAATCCGAGAAATAAATCCAAAAGCACTGTTCAGTCCCTGTTCTAATCATTCCTTGAATCTTTGTGGATTTCATGCGTTTGCATGCGTTCATTTCAGCGTCGTGTGTTTTGGAACAGTGAGAAAATTGTATTCGTTTTTTTCATCATATATACAGAGATGGCAATTACTGAAAAGAAAACTGGAATAAATTTAAAACATTTTTCGAATACTCGCTGGGTGCTCATTAGTGCTCATTACGGTCAGTAAAGTCGTAAGAAAACAAAGAGACAATCATAAGTAGTTTGGAACATTTCAAGATCCAACAAAGGCTAATCCAGATACAAGATCAACAAGTTTGCTGAGATACAATTTAGCTTTCTGTACTGGAGGAAGTAATTTTAGTTCAGTAATCTTTGCAGTCTCCCAAAATGACTCTGGATATAAGAATCGTTAAACTAAAGCCTTGAATGAGTATTTAATGACCGATAGAAACGAACGATTTTAGACAATGCTGAAACTTTTGGCTCAAAAAAATGCAATGTTATGGACATCAACATAGAGACACGAGGAAGAGGAAGGTAAAAGAATTATGCTGGGTGAATTAGCTCTTGGTGTTGGATTGACAATTCAAAAATAAATAAGACGGTCAATGTTTGAATGCAGAAATCGATTTATCCAAGAATCGTCGACACGATACGAGGCCATGAAATAAATCAATAATATTTTCCAAATTATTGAATCAAAGTTTATGCTAGAAGTTTCAGACTCTTCTGGCTGTCGCAGTTGATAATTTAATAAATCTTTATATTGAATTTGATAAGGACAAGTTTTGAAAAGAAATTAAAAGTTACCTGCAGACATATAAAAGCCACCGATACGACTATGGAGTTGTTGCTGCCAAATGGACACCAGAAATCCTACAATATATAATAAATGGATTTCAGTGGATCTTTACCTTACATCGCTTACATTTTAATACTTCTTGACCATTTGCATCTCGTTGCATCATGCAGAGAAGTTTTCGAAATTTAAACTAATTAAAATTATCTTCGATCTATAATGGGTCAAGAGCAACTGGTTCATACAGCCGTGCTTTCAATTGAAAGAAAAATTAAAAAAAAATGATTTCACAGAAGTCATTGAAGAGTTCAGTAAATTGAAGGCACGAAAACACATATAATATTAACTTCATATCTATTGAAAATTAAAACTACCTTTGATTTATCTATTTTTGTCGTTCGATTCGTATTTTATTTTTCTCAACCATATTCATTCCATATTGTAGGTCCGACAGCCTCCATAGATTAGTGGTATGGGCGTGTGCTTTAGAAACCGGAGGTCCTGAGTTCGAATCCTGAGGGGACTCAACAAATTTTCATTGTTGTTTCTTAGTTGGTCAGGGCAATTTTGGGCCAATCACCCAATTGTTTGAAAAGTAAGATGATCCTTGCGTCGGATGGGCATGTAAAAATTCGTTCCACCCACCAATCTGCATTGGACCAGCGTGGTGGGGTGCGGTCCAAAAACCCTCTAATGGATGGGGGTGTATAAGGGGAGGCCTATGTCCAGCAGTGGACTATCACAGGCTGATGATGATGATGATGATGATGATTGTAGGTACATACCTATGTTTATTAAGCTTAAATAATTTAAGATCAATTTATATTTAACTTGCCAGATTTTAACGAAATAATCATAAATACGTATGCATACAAATGTGAACTGAAAAAAAGCTTGTAGAAATACATTTGCTTAAAACTTGGGGGCCTCATTCAGCTTTGCCCTGGGCCTCTGACGGCTTATCGCCGCTGGAAATATGCATTTTTTTAATAGGTTTTCTCAATTCTTCCAATATTATTAGGTAGACCGTAAGTGATACTCCCTGCCCATAAGAAAAGCAGCGTAAGACGCCACGAATCTGCTCACCACCCTGAGACATAAGATCTCTCGTTTAACCAGTAACTACGTTTACTAAAGTGCCTTTAAGCTGGAAGACGATAGTGCATGAACACTGTGTTGTACTACACCAAAAGGCCCTTATCTACAAACCTTAAAATACACGATTTACCATTAAAATATAAAAAGGATTAATTTGCTACACCGACAATAATCCGAATTTCAATCAATATAATTCAGACAATGTGTTCAGCAAACGAAAACAAAGTCTATAACGTTATTATGGATGCCGGAAAGTGTCCAAAACTAAATAAAGATAAAATATTCACAATTAATGCCACAAGCTTATTATATGGATAAGTGAATTTCAATTATCACGCAATGTAGAAACAAGAAATCATAACACAACTTATAAAAACTTGGTAATTTTACTTTGTAAAAAAATGGCTTATTTTTTATGCTAGATACTCAAAGAATATTTAGACTAAAGAATATTATTGATATAAATTTTTCGTATAATGAAAATATACAGAAAATTGTCTTGACGTTAATATTAGTCGAAGTCAGCGCTTTCGTTATTCGACATCTTTTCATCTAAAACGTTATGAACATTATGAATGCCGCCTTTGAAGTTATAACGATGTAAAACGCTTTGCAGACTCAGAGTTTATACCTAAATTTCAAAGGGGAAAAAGGCCGATTATTCTTACATCGCTGCCTGTAAAAGGAGAAATATTAATAAAGTCTTCTTATAAACCGTAAGCAGGTTTTCATTTACATTGCTTGAAATCGCCGTGTTTGAGTAAAGGAATGGGCCTATTTAAAATAAGAATTGTTTTAAATTCAGAACGTCTTTCCAAGTTTCTTTTTCAATATGATAAACAAATAAATTTACAGATACAGTTCAATACAGTAAATTTGAACCTTCACATATTTGTATTATAGCAGCGTGTTATAGGAAAAACGATTTAAGAGTAATGTATTGGAGAATTATATGTAAGCAATTTTTGGCTTAAGATACAAAGTTTCCCTTGAATATTAACGCCAGAATTTTTGTGAATAAAAGTATTTTTTAAAAATTAATATACAGAAACTTTAAGGAAAAAATTATTTAACTGAAAGATACTGTACATTAATAATCTATATTACTTATTGGCAAAGGGAGAAATGCCTTACTGACACATTATTACAGACATATTTTAAAGACGTAAATAATCGTAAAAGTAGAGCAGAGATATGAATATGATGAATATTAAAAAATATGATAAAACGTTATTAAAGATAAATTTTCTAATAAAAGCACACAGTGTATGAACCTGGTACATCAAAATATTCAGGGAATAGCCAGTAAAGAACTTGAAATTGAACTCTAATTGCATAGTGGTAAAATTGATTTATTATGTATAACTGAGCACTGGCTACAAGTATATCAGTTAATTTAAATCTTGGATGTCAATAGGTTGCTAGACTGTTCAGTAGAGATAAAGCTATACGCGGTGGCTGTTTAATTATTATTAATAATAATATATACTGTAAGATATAAAAATCGTAAAGATATTGTGAGCTCTCTGTTGAACGGAGTAATGAAGTAGCCTGTGAAAAGCTTGAGCAATTCATTGTTGTATGCGTGTACAGACCTCCCACAACGTTGTATGAACCTTTTGAAGTTGTTCTAGAAGAATTATTTTAAAACTATCTGAATCTAATAAGTATATTATAATTTGTGGTGACTTTAACATAAATTTATTGGATAAATGCAACACTACAATTAGATTCAGATCATTTCAATTCATTTAACCTTTTAAATTTATTTATCGAACCAACAAGAATTACTGAGACTTCTGCAACATGTATAGATAATATATATACTGTCGGAATATTATTTCTAATGTGGGTACTTTGAGAAAAGTAGTTTCGAAATTGACGTGTTGTCTCTCTGCAATCGTGTATAAAAGACGGGTCTGAAATATATGAAGGGAGTGTCGTATTAACCGCTACCCGAGAGGAACTCTCCTCGTGTGTGATAAGTGTTGAGCATCTGTGAAAGTGTTAGTGTGTTGAGTGGTGTTATGCATCGACTCGTCCGTAAGAGACATAAGTTGTCAGGGGTCACGAGCCATTTCAATGTTTTAGTATAAGAGACGATTAGTTATCGTCATCATTTTTACTTTTGGAATTCTCTTTGAGATTTCTAAAATCAGAAGTGAGATAAATAATAACAATCCTTTTTATTTTTAAATTCTCTTTGAGATTGCTAAAAATACTAATTGTCAACCATTAAATAAATCAATTATTAAAATGTTAACTTCTGACCATTGTTGTCAATTTGCCTCCTTTCAAATAGATAAAGTTCACAAGAAACAAAAATGTTTGATCCTATGTATAAAAAGCGTATTGAGTTCAGAGGTAATATATTACAAAAAGTTACTTATGTACATTATGATGAAAATCACATGTGCTTTTAGCGCATTATTCACTTTAATAAGAAAAAAATTAATACTATATTTACTTTTAAAACGGTTAAATCTAAAGGTTCTGCAGCGTTGAGTGAATGGGCAACAGTCGAATTCATAAAAGCAGGCGGAGATTATATGAGCTTTATAGTCAAAGAACATATAACGCAACAATAACTTTGTTGCACATGTTAGGCCTATTCTAAAATATTTAAAAAGTATGGCTCAATGTTTATACCTTAAAATAAAATTAAAATTCATCACATATAGTGAAAATGACTTGGAATTTTATTAATAGTGCTATCGGAAAGGCCACAAGAGCAGCTCTAAAATAACCTTAAATGTTGATAACCATAGAATTGAAGCTGACATAGATGTTGCTACTTATCTCGAGAAATTTTTTCGAGCTCTCTCTATTTGCCTACTTTTAGTAAAATATTTGAAAAACTATTATTAAACCAATTAATGAAACATTTTAACAGTAACTCTCTTATTAAAACAAACAGTACGGTTTTACTAGGGTCGCCCACGATTGATGCTGGCGTTATGCTCATTAAGAGCATCTTTGAGGCTTAGGAAGCGTCATGGATACATTAGAGCATCTCTTGCGATCTCAAAAAAGCTTTTGATTGCGTACAGCATGAAACTCTGGTCAGAAATTACGTAACTATGAGTGTTAGAAATGCGCACTCAATCTTCTGTCTTCGTACTTGAGCCACCGAACTAAGAAGGTTGACGTGAATGTAAAAGATCTCCAGGGCCCCGGTAGAGGCGGTATACGATACGGTGTCCCACAAGAGTCTATTTTTGGGGCTTTTCTCTTTCTCATCTATATAAATGATTTATGATAATGAATTTCTTAAGTTGTCTGAAATCTTCTCAATCAGCTTACGCCAGCATCAACAGTGACTGCAGTTTGGACGACCTTGACGGGATCATCACTCAACGAGCACGCCACGTTGAAATTCAGCAAACCAGCGATAAATTGTGATTTTGGATGGGGCTTCATCACCAAATACAGAACTCATCCGGTCAACACACTGTTTTTGTGTTAAACCACTTCGAAAGTCATAATAAATCATCGCTCTTGAATTTTATCAAGTCAATTCTATTTTCTTATCGACGTAACAAATTTAACCAGAACTTGAGATAAAACCGAGAATCTTTTTTTTATATATATAATTGATATTGGATTTTCTAAACCAAGGAGATTGCAATTAAAAAGATTTAAATATGACAGGAATAGAGGAAATATTCTATTCCCGATACTTTTAGTGCAACCCTCGTAACATTACTTTGAATATAATGTATAGGAAAGTCAGAAAAATGTAAGTTACTTATATTACGTGCTAATATTGCTTATTTAGCATTAAATTATGGTAAAGAAAAAACAAACACAAACAGTTTATTCCTGTTCATCAACCATGTTAGCAACAATTTAATGAGTGCTAGTCTAATCAAATGTACTAAGATACATTAAAAAAAATAAACCACTTATCTCGACAGAAGTTCAAGGGTTGGAAAGCTTTAAAATTAACGCCTGAGATAAAAATATTTTAGGCAGTTAAATAACGTCTAGAAGGTTAAAATAGTTTGAAATTCTATATAAGTAGGCTCAATAGGAATTGCTGGGGCAAAAAAAAATATACATATTACATTAGAATTCGACTGTAAATTAAACGATTAATCGTTTGAAACGGGCGTAAAGTACGCTGGGATGACTTTTTTCTCATGTTGTACGTTCGCTACAGTTTTGGAATGGATTTTCCTGTGCTAAAGTGATTTATACTGATAAAATTTGTATAAGGACAAAAAGGGATTTAAAAAAAAAAAAACTCCATCCTAACGGCCAAATACATCTCTCTAAATATGCCTCTGTTCATAATACTAATATATTTATTTTATTACAGTTTTTCTTATTGCTGGAAAAATATTATGGAAATACGTTAAAATATTACTACGCATTAAGAAGCGACTCTTGTTATATCACCTATATCATCTTATAAAATTGCTCATTCATCCATATTAGTAATGAATACGCTTTATCTTTACATGCGCCGTTAGTCAATGTAATTTGTGTCGTCATCTCTCTGGAGAAGTGCTTTATTTTTAAAGTAGGTCAAAGTCATATGAAAAAATACGCAACATCTATATTCTTTGATGCATGTGTTATGATGACAAAAGTTTTTAAAAATGTTGTCGAATAAACATGCGAGAATTTTTGGCTATAAATTTTATGGTTTTTTTTTTAAGTTAACGCAACGAGGAAAGCACGAATTTCTCCTTTTTGTAAGTAAAATGCTCATGAGATTCACATCGTAAGCAACCACAAATCTACTGGCCCCCATGAAACATGAGATGTTAGGTCCCGTTTACCCAATAATCGCCGGCTGCGTGCCCTTCAAACCTTGAGACAGCAGTGTTTATACACTACTGTTTTAGAAGAGAAATAGGCGAAGTATAAATGTATTGTAATAAATTCAATATAAGAAGGAGACCCAAAACTTGAGCACCTTTCTTAATAACCATTGTTTTAGTTCGTTGGTTTAACGAATACTTCTTCTAAATCGTTAATATTTTGTAATAGAGAACATGATTTTCTGTGTGTTGTACTTATATTTATATATTAGTATAGGTTCTATATATAAATATTCGTCATTAATCGCTGTATTACGTCCGAGTTTAAAAATCAAAGAGGTAAACAAATCATAAAACTGAACTGTGTTTAATGAATTTTACTTCGTCAAAAAAAAAAAGGAATATTTTTTTCATTAAGCGAAAAGTGACCGGCTATCCAATTTGCTCGGAGGATGTGAGTGTTTCGAAGGGAGAAATAAAGCCCCCTTAATCCGTAACAGATGTACAAAGCTAGCGGACATTTGTTCTTTCAAATGTTAAATGACGAAAATGCTTTCAGAAATTTATTTGGTAATTTTCGCTTTTAATCAAATCAATAACTAAATAAATCAAAAACACAAACACATTAGTGTAAATAATATTTGAAAGAAACTTATAATTTTACACAAAAACTTACTATTAATCGAACAACTTAATTTGAAAAGTCATCTTTTCATTATTTCAAATGTAAAATAATGTTATTGTTAAATATATTATATAGATGGTTTCTTATTTGGTATATAAAGACATCTTTTGTCTGCTGGCAAAGGAAACATATCCTTTATAATAGCTTTTATATGCTATAGCACTTTTGTTATATCGTTACGAAATAAGTAAAATAAATTAAATAATTCAATATATACTTGTTTCAACACCTACACCCATTTTTGACAGTTTTGTTTTTTTTTATTATAGAAAATCTTTAAGTAATGACAAACAAAATGAATATTATTCGTTATTTTGTATGTTCGATTTTTTTATTGCCAACGAAGGCAGACCAGCAGTCGGGCTACCTGATCGAAAGTAACCACCGACGCCTTTCCACATGGGCAATACAAGGGGTATCACGAACGAGCTGTCTGTCTACGTGAGACATAGGATGTTATGTCTTGTTCACCGTGTATATACGCTGGCTACGGCTAAGTCGAAACACAGTACTATTTTACATACTACTGCTTTGCGGCAGAAATAGGTGCCACGGTGGTACCACTCCAGACGGCTGCCAGTAAAAGGGGACCTACCATCTGCAATAATTTAAAATTATTTTTGTAAATTTCTAATTATTTTATTTGATTAACTAATAATTATAACAATTGACTGCCTCCGTAGCCTAGTGGTGTGCTTTAAAACCGGAGTTCGTGGGTACGAATTCTGCGGGGACTCAAGAAATATTAATGGATAAGGGTGTATTAGGGGAGGTCTATGTCCAGCAGCGGACTATCAAAGGCTGATGATGATGATTAACTATTAATAAAAACATCCTTAATGAATGTTTTTACAGTGTTGGTAATAGATAATTTTCGTAAATGTTGTAGATTTTGTGTACAAAGAAATAAAAATCGTAAAACAAAACCATCTTCGTCCGGTTCGATGTCACGACGTATTAAAAAGAAATATTGTCATGAAACGCCTCATCCAAGTTTACCCTTTGAAGTTTGTACCAAAGCATCATAATAAAAGTACAAACAACGATCTTAAACATAAACTTAAGAAGGCGTCTCGCATAAGTGGATTGCATTTATGAACGCGATATACAAGAAATAGTGTAAATTTATTTATTTATTAAAGCTTAATGCACAAGTAAGTACAATGGCGGACTTAATGCCTACAGGCATTATCTACCAATCAACCTTTGGGCGGTACAGAGAAAATTAGGTAGGTGCATGAGTGAAATAAAACGAGGATACGGTTTTTTATAGATAGATATAACTACAAACATAATTACGTGTTACAAAAATAGAATTTACATATTACATATACTTACTAGCTACATATATATCTACATACATACTTACACATTTATATATATATATATATATATATATATATATATATATATATATATATATATATATATATATATATATATTATATTATTATTATACATATCAAATCCACTAATTTACTGATTTTTCGCGTTACTTAAATATATTTATTCCCTATTACGTTCCGGATTCTTTTCAGCATCCATGATCACGGGCAGACTAAGTTGGTATATGTCTGTATCTCTATGTTTTCGAATAACCGTCAGTTTTTATTTAAAAAATTGACATATCTTTCGATTTCTTAATTTTTAATGTTGGTTTGACAAAAAGTATTTATGTTGTCCTTCGGTTTTGTAGTTTTTTATACTCTGCGTTTAATTTTTGAAATTATTGGATCCCAGGAAGGTGGCAAAGACCAACCATCTTCTCTATTAACATCTTATACCGTCGTAAGCACCGACGCTATAAGAAATTTGCAATTGCGACCATGTTCTAGACAAGCCTAATCATTATTAGACGATAATTAGATTTGATGAACCAAAAATATTTGCGAAAGAACATCGATTTATACCAAGGATGATTCGGAAGCAATAGAAATTAAAAAATATCCAAATTTTAATAGAGAAGATGGTCGGACATATATCAACTTAGTCTGCCCGTGAACATAGATGCTGAAAAGAATCCGAAACGTCAGGAATAAATATATTTGAGTAACGCGAAAATCCGTAAATTAGTGGATTTGATATTATAATATATATATATATATATATATATATATATATATATATATATATATATACATATATGTAAATGTAATTTATATAATATATATATATTATATAAATACATATACTACTAATATTACTAAGTCTTTCTCACAGTGACTGAATCGTTACTCTTCTGACAGTTTATTAAATAAGTGTTCCCGAGCTTTTCTTTCAAAGGTGAAGCGACTCTCTGCCATCCTAATCTCAAGAGGTAATCGCATTCCACGGAAGAACTGACTGGACAAAGAAAGAGGAATACATAACATCAGAACGATGTGAAGGACAGGAAAGTAAACGGTTATTATTTGAACGCAGATTCATATCGTTAAGTGAACAGAGAAACACAAAATGAGAAGTTAAGTAGGAAGGAGTAGAAGTAGAATCAAGGAAAGCATATAATGTGGTCAGCGCTCTCAATGTCCGCCTTTGGCGTATAGGTAACCATAAAAGTTTTGAACGATAAGACGAAACGTGGTCATACTTACGTAGATTGAAAATGAATCGAATGCAATTATTGAGAAGTCGGTCTAATTTATTGAGCTGATCTGCATTCAGGTCAAAATAGCAAACGTCACCATAGTCGATTACAGGAAATATAAGGGACTGTACAAGCATTACCTTAGTCTTAGTGGGCAAAATGTTTTTTAGTCTGTAAAGGCAACGCATAGTACTCGTAACTTTTTGGCTCACTTGAGAAATTTGATTGTTCCAGCTCAAGGTCTCATCCATTACTAGGCCTAAATTTTTGATTGATGTACTTAAGGGTATTGTGGAACTGTCGTAAATGATTGGTAGAGAACAAAGTCCACTATACTAATATTCCTTCGCTACTAACCAAGAGGGCCTGGCATTTGATGGGTTAACAGACACACAAAATCATTAGCCCACTTTTTATTGTTTTAAGATCCTGGTTAATATGACTAATTGCTACTGGGAGCTTTTCAACAGGCAATTGTGAGTATAACTGGAGGTCGTTGGCATACAGGTGAAAAATATCACTGACAAGTGATGCTTTTATAATAATTTTATGACCATTAACATTAAACAATGGTAAACAAATTTAGCTCAGATTTAATTATTATGCTGTTTTGGATGTATGAAGTGGAACATTGTGCTAAAGATAAGTGATAAAATCTACTTATTAAAAATGTAGGGTAGAAATTGAAGAGCCTACCCTGTGACAAAGGGTCTTGTTTACTCAGTAACCTCATTAACTATGACGTCATTTAAACCAAAACAGTGGCCTTATATGCAACCATTTTGCAACATATCTTGAAAACACTCTCTTACTCACGTATAAGCTCTTACTTTTCCTATTTTAGGCCATGGGTCTATCATCCTTTGAAATTATCTGCGGCCGGTACCTAATATACAAATAATTTGAAAAAGCTGTTGTTAGGAACAATCAGAGTGTTCAAGCTTGTAGATTGTAGTAATGTCATCATTTTTATGTCATTTATTTGCTATAGTTATAAATTGTAGACTTATGGCATTATTCTTAATTTCTTGACAAAAAAAAACTATTATTAAATATATGTTTTCGGAAAAAGCCAATTTAAATCAATTTTCAAAACTCCTTACATATTAAATAGCTATTTTAAGAGGTTTTAGATTCTTTTTTAGCCCGCTATAAAGCTGTCTATATCAAGATGATGTAGCGTTTATTTTAGTTTAAAATGGATTGTACTCGTATATCAGCCCTTTTCAATCAATATTCAATGATATACAGTGATATTTTGTTTATTAAAATCTGTTATTTTACTTATAAATCTAATTATAAGTATAAAATAAGTAAAAAATGGTTACGTATATTTTCCTTTTTGCGCTCTTTGTAAATAAGACATGCCTAGTTATGTGCCCTGAGGGATCCATAATTGCGAAAGCTTAACAAGCCGCCATGCAAATGCGGTCGCAGTCACGTCTCTTCATCGAGTGCTTTTAATCTATTCATTAAAAAAGCTTCCCTTGGATGACATCTCTGTTACTTTGAACATAACTTTCATATTTAAAAAGTGTATTTTGTATGTAGTTTTTATATTTTCTAAGTTAGAAAAATGATACTAGTGAATTCTAATTGCAGAAATAATTGTAGATATTTTTAATTTGTCAAACGGGTAATAATATAATAGTTACAAATTTTTAACCATTAACTTTCTTTAACAATTTTCAAAGCACAGAAAGTCTATGTATATTTATATATGAAAATCTATGTAACCTTTGCTCTTCAGCTCTTAAAGAAAATAACCGGCCTTAAGAATATACTACCTATACGGCAACAAAACAAATTTATTATTTTTCACCAGTTTTATATCATAATTTTACAATTGAACAAATTGGGGTATATAATAATATGAATGACATGCTCGCTAAGTATTACCTACCCTTAAACACTAAAGACTTCGTTACTAAAGCCTTAAACGAGAAACCGCGTACCTATCAGTTAACAGAGCAATTGAGCTTCTCTAATTGACAGAGTAAAAGATTTTAACTTAAATCTCCACTCTTTTGAGTTATTAAGATGTTTGTATTTATCTAATACTAGCTGCTGACCGCGAATTCTGTAGAAAGTTACAATTGTACAAGCCATTCAAGAACAAACAGATAAAATAAAAAAAATAGGTTATATGAATCGATTATATATCACAATGTGATTTTATATAACATTGAATTGAATGATGATTATATATAACATATTTATTTGTAGAGATTAAAAAAATATATAAATGATGTCTGCAGAGTTTCTGCTGGTCCTTTACTCGGCAAATCTTAATTTTCAAACCGACGGTATACAATGAGCAAAAACATATTACTGTTGATAGACAGTGCAACGATAATAAAGACCTATTGAGGCGTTTTGTTGTTTAAAGGTTCATTATCTAAGTTGCCTCAAGTAGTTCACTTGAAACTGGTAAGTTGCGCAAAAGATCGCAAACATTGATTGAAATATTTAATAAAAAACATCAAAATTACAAGGTCAGTATTTGTCATAAGCAATTATGATGTTTTTTACTTTGATAAACTAAAGTTAAAATAACGTTTACAAATAAAAGTTTTGCAATGTTATCATTTACATAAAATAATAATTTCATCTTCTCTGATTAATCCTGCCGTATTTTAAGACTTTATGATATGAATCAAATTCAATTCGAAGTATGAAGATTCTAAAAATTAATACTTTAAAACGTTTTTCTATAGTTTTAAAAAAACCTTATTGGGGTTTTTATACTCTTACATTTGAATTATCTTATTAACATATAGTTACAAGCCGTGGCTTAATTTGTTGTAGAAAAGCAAAATTTAAAAAAATATAAAAATTACGTGCATGAAAAAATTACTACATAAATAACAAATTGTAAACTACGAGTATTCCTATTTTTAGTAACTGAATACTCTATAGATACGAATCCGCTGCAATATTCAGTAAAGAGGGGCTTAACAAGTTTGCAAATGATTAACATGTTATACTAAGATGGAAGTTCGTGAGAAAGCTCATTTAACGCGATGAATAGATAACTATTTTGAGCATAATCCCTATTCTGGCAGATATTTAAGCATAGAATATAATAACTTACAAATGGCAACAAATAATTCTTGTTTACATGAATTTCTTGTAAGGATTATAGTACAGTAAATAAAGATTTTAACTTCGTAATCAGTTTGGACTTTAATTTCCTAAATTAATATAGCAAATGAATTCATGAAAAACCGAATGGTAAGTGATACGGCTTTCCTTCTTAAACTTGGGTTTTCTTTGCATTATCTAAAAAAAATATTTTCTCATTACGTCATCTAAAATACAAATTTATTTTTTAATTTTTAAAGAAGAATTTGCTTAGAAATCTTCCTTGATTAAAAGATTACATGTATAACAATTATATACATTTGTAAAAGTTATTTTATTGTTATTGTTTTATACTATTTAAAAATCAAGATTTTAGCATCTAGTTTTTGACCGACTTCCCAAAAGAAGTAAGTACGCTATTCGGAGCGTATGTTTCTTTTAATATTTGTTACCTCGTTACTCCGCTCTTAGCTGTCCGATTTTGTTCATTCTTTTTAAATGATAGATATTTGGGAAGCTAATTATCTTTATAAATTTTGATATAAATAGATATTTGAAAACTAATAAATATTAGAAAACATAGAAAAGTTACGGCACCAAAACATTACAAACGCAGCCAAAACATTAAGCTTTCATGAAAAAAAAATAATTAATTCAAAATTCTTGCAATATCCTTGCACGTTTTTCTTAAATTTTAAAACGGCACTTATTTAATAAACATGCCTCGTACGTTATGGATCATATTATTTTAGGAAAAAATCATAAGTATTGCCCAAAATTTTAAATTATAGGAACACAAAACCTTATTTAAATATGGTTAAGAAGAATAAGCGATTTAGCATTTGACTTTGTTTTTTTATTAAAAAAAAATTTAAGTGTAAATATTTCATATGATCTACCTATTTAAGATAAAGCATACAAGATATAAAGACATTGATTACAAAATCGCTTCGGGTCTAAACCTGGATCTAGGACCGATGTTCTCATTAAATTCTCATCAACGCTAGCAAATTAACGAGAAAATGTCACTGCTGATTCCTCATTGCGCCTGATATCGTCGTAGAATGTTTTATCTCTCATCAGGCGATTAGTATTTAGTTCTATAATTTGTGAATCTTCACTTGATTATTGATTATGAGGTTTTTTAATTACCTTATATAAATAGAAGTAATAGCAAAACAATTCTGATGGAAATAATAAAATTCTCACAACAACAATCTAAACTGTATTATTTAATATGTATAGTGTTCGTCTTGAGCTATTTATTGATAACTAACTTTATTGATTTACAAAGACAAATACATTCGCAATATTATGTAATGGACAGCACCAAACTAAAAGGCAAGATATTCACTAGTACGCGAAAGGTTTTTAGTTAATAAATCATTCATAAAACACACATTTCTTAACAAGTAACCTCGGATATTATATAACAGGATCTCTATTGAGTCTTCAAAAAGTATATTAATGCTCATAATATTTTGTATATCGAAAATGGAAGATAGGAAAAAATCCAAATTGTTGGTGGAGTTCTAATTCCCTGAAGAAAACTGGGTAGATTACTTATTGAGAGTTATTTACTAAGTGCTTCAGTAGATTAATTGCACGTGGGCAGAATAATTAGCAAAATAAAAAAATTGCAACTGGTGTACCTTTAAAACATTGGATATGTAATTAATGAGAAGAAAATCTAAAAAATATTTTTCAAAAAATTAAAAATAATAAACATTACTAACGTAGAAAGCTTTATAAGTGACAATAAACGAACAATAATATAAAAACCTATGCCTAGCTACGGTGCCTATTCTACCGTAAAGCAGTAGTGTGAAAACACTTGCGTTTCGGTTTGAAGGGCACCTGAGCAGTGTAATCTGGGTAAACGAGACATAACATCCTATGTCTCACGGTAGGCAACAGCGTTGGTGATACCAGTATTGCCAATGTCTATGGGTGTCGGTGACCACTTTCCATCAGGTGGGCCGATTGCTCGTCTGCCTGCGTTTGCAATAAAAAAAAAAAAAACACATTCAGAATCATATCATAAATTATAATATTTATGATATCTATTTATTAATAATACGTGTTTTTGATTAACAAGCAAGTAAATAATAGCTTTACTAACTTGTATGTATACATACAAATTACGTCATATTTTTAGAGATATCCTAAACTATTTTAAAATAATGTAGATAAGCAGGCAAGCACAACGGGTTATTTGGTTAAAAGAAAAATATCAAATTTATTAACAAATAAGGCTCATATTTAATTATTTCCAAAAATGTAGGTTCCTTTTTGACAAAGTTTTCTGAGAGTGAAGCAAAGATCTTCTATTAATAATAATAAATAAAAAGAAAAAGATAATGAGTCTGACGAAGGCTGTATTATGGTGACAGCAATGCAAGGATTTAGCAATTATCGGAATTCTCAGGAGCCGAGACTTCGTACGCTTTGTCCTTGAAGATGATGCAATTGGAGAATAATTTGAATGTCTATTACAGAATGTTTTAATAATTTTAGTATTAAGTTGAATTTATATAAATCGAACAAATATTAAAGTTTCTGAGTTACCTACAGTAACATAATGTATAAAGAAGCTGCAGAATCTTAAAGCTAACAAAAAATACTTTATTCTAGAATACAAACGATATATTTTTTGTGTCAAGCGCATAAGAATAAAGAATGTACAAGGAGAGTTTACCGATATGAACCAATTGAAGTACCCTGGATAATCAGAAGAAGTACTTTCCTCAATGTTGAGTTTTTTAAAAGATTAATGAGATGAATATGTAAATCTACGGTTTTGGCTATCTGCAAAGACTGTTAGATAATATCTTTGAAATCTTAATTGTTAAAAAAATATATATTTATCGTCAAAAATAGTTGCATTGGAATAATAAATTAAGTTAATAGTTAATCTAAAAAACCAACATGTACCTTTTTCACATCACACTTGCTGAAGTTTTGAGCACATAATAATAATCTTTAGTGAACCAGGCGAGACTTAGCGATTTTTAAGGGACCTCGTCTTAACGGCTGTGTTTAAATATCGTGCGTGTCATTTTTGGTGTGGCGAACCCTAGTACCAAATACCAAAAGACTCACTGTTAGTCTGTACTCCATTTTCTGCTTACTAGCGGCCACATTAAATTAATCCTGAACCTTTCACTGTACCATTTACTCATCGCAGATAGAAAAGACACCATCTTTTTTTCGATCTTGATGTAAAGCTACCAGTCTCTACTCGGACTTTTATCGCCTTATAGAACAATGAGTCGGAAGGAATGCTCCGTTCCTTCGAATTAGTGACCAGCCCTTTAAAAATTAAAGGTTCAGTACAGATGGTACGTACTTCTTGAAAAGTGTCGCCCCCACCCCCGAACAGGTTCTCACTTTGTCTAGCGGTGGGGCTCAGTTACCGGCTTGGGCTATGCAGGGGAAAATAAGAGGAACCTGGCCGGCCAGTGATGCAATGCCGGCCGTGGAGAAGGCTGCTCCAAACGGGCTGAACAAGCCCGCTTTTAATGCGCCTAGAGGGTGCGAGGGCGGGATGCAGGAGGTAGGTGTGCCGCTCTTCCTGTCTTTCGCAACTAAGGTGAAGTCACGGTGGAAGAGAAGCATCGGTATTCCGTCAGGCCGCTCTCCTATCCATCGCGACTCGGCGGGCCGCACCGCTGATGCGGTGGGGAGGGTGGTAGGAGGGACATTCGGCATGGTATCGTCGATCTTCCCTCCTTCTGTGGCCGAAATGGAGCTAACGGTGGAGCTTAACATCTGGGCCACCGCTGGGGCTGGAGTCTCGTCCCTGCGTGGGCTTGGAACTCCTGGCTCCCATGCGCCCTGAGTCCCTAAGAACCCAGCTACGTGGGGCGCTTAGGACTACAGCAAGTCTCACGGGGGGTGTTTGCCTGAATATCTGACGTGTGCTAGTACTTTAGAAGCGCTAGGTGAGTACTTAGCGGTCGCCTATTGCAGCAAGCACGAATTAAATTGAACGAAATGCCACGTTGTGTGGTGTATGTAACCACTTACGGAAGCCGGAACCTGCCTGCTACAGTTCACTGCCTAGTATGCTGGAAAGTGGTTTAGACGGAAATGTATGTCACACGTTGCACATTACTTTATTTAGGCATTTGTGCCTAACGCAGCGCCTCCGAAACACGGGCGCAAACAATATTAACGACAGCGTTTATTCGAACGCGTTATAGTAAGAACGAGGGCTTAGAGAGCCTCTGCATTGGAGTGCAGAGAGAGGTCCGCCAATTAGCGAGGCTAGCGAGCAAATGACACCACCTTATAAATAGTTGTTCTCTACTATGCTAGTCATTTAGTACAAGCATCTTATAAGGCTGATGAGTACACCACACGACTTTTACTTTTTCTGTTTAGGACATATCAACTCGTCTTCTGCGTCTGTAGCTATGGCTTGACGACCGTTGTTGCCGAGATAAACCAGAGAGATAATAATTTCGAAACTTAAAAACAGATATAATTTGATAAAAAACTCTTTGAAATTGAATAGAGAAGCACGCAGTTTAATAGAACCGAAACTGGAACCTTTGTGCTATTTACGATTTATTGCAAATTTAGGGAAAATACAGAAAAAACATATTACCAATGAAAGCAAATTTTATACATGACTATGAATTAAGTAAAGCGTTCACATAGAAATTGAGTCCTCGTAATCTAATACTTGTACAATATAGTTGAATTTGTGTTCTACTGTGTAAAGTTTGAATACAAATTTGCGGTTTACGCAAGTACCCTTATAGTTTGAATATACAAATATATATATTTTTATCCTTAGACTGTTAAAAGCATTAGAGAATGGTACAAACCACCTCCGTGGGTTAGCGGTATTGGCCCTATCTCTATAAACCGTAAGTTGTTTGTTTGAATCTCGCAGGGAAACTACGTTAAAATGTTTAATTAAATCATTATGTTATCTTTGTTTTCGTGTTGGTTAGGATAATATCGGCCGATCACCTAATTGTCTGAAAAGTAAGATCATTCTCGCGTCCGGCGAGCATTTAAAAAAGTTGGTCCCAGTAGTAAGTGGTTATAGGATATCAGATCCCACAAATTTTGACAACTGATTCATCCTTAGAAAGCCTTTTACCCTTTAATTTGTGGAGGTCAGATGCCAGTCGTTCTGCCTTAAAACTGTTATTAAAATAAATCTCGATGGATCAGGAGCCGACCCCTTGATAACTTGGAAAAATGTCTAGGTGAAAGAAGAAATTTAAAAGCTATGTAATGGACACGAATTTTAAAATATTTCCGCAGCCCACATGGAGACAAAGGCCTGCTTAAAATATCAAACCAATTATTATATTATACACCAATTAAGTAAACATGACATGACAAGACCAATTGACATGACAAGACCAATTGACAGCTACTACCAAAATTGGAATATTAGAAGTGAAGTTACAAGGCAAACGTTATATATGCCGCATATATAATAAAAATATACGCTCCAAATTGGGCACCAACATATCATGCAAAACGCGTTGTTAGAATGAACTCATTTGAATAGAAAGTAATTAACTGCCCCCATTCACATTTGACCACTTAAATAGTAGTCGAAATACCACCACGATGCCCTTTTTCTATGACCGACTGCGTAATGTATGCAATTAGTGCTACTTGTATCAAAATTATTTAAGAATAAACGTTTTCTAATAGTACAATACAAAAAAATACCTGATCCTTTTAATTTAATTTAATGATTATATTCCATTTATTTTAATCAGAAGTTATTCAAGTCTGATGATAAAAGTTGAGGATCAAAACATTAAATGTTAATATCTTAAAGCAACTAAAAATTAAATTTTTAAGGCCGGAATAAACTTAATGCCAGAAAAACACGCAACAACAATAGTTGTGTGTGTGCTAACAGTCTACGTGCAGTGGAACTGCGCAATAATGTATAAGTTTCTGTCTTTTGTTTTCATTTACATTATTAAAGTATCTAACGTTCCGTAATAAACCATACCAATTAATATTTCAAACTTCTAATAAATAAAAAACGTTCAGTCAAATTGCTTTTCTATCACAAAAGGCAGCGAAAACCTTTTTAATGATTCCAAGTGACAAAATAATCCTCGATGGGCTTGCGAGCTTCGTCGAGAATCGCAATTCTCGATATGGATTTATGGTGTTCAAGTTGTCTTTATTTATAGCAAATTCAAAAATCAATGTAATTTCTATAATGTAGTCAAATACTGATGTTGAATGAAGGCGGTTTTTAAAAAAAAATATAATAATTCAGAAACTATTTGAGGTAATACAGAATGGGTTGGAATGGAAAGGGAATGTGGGACACAGATCGTTTTTGTAATCGTCTAAATCAAGTTAATCGTCTAAATTAGGAAGTAAACGAGCAAAGATTTTTAACAAACCGCAGTTAATTTCGGGTCTCATACTGCTTTGGTTTTACAAATGTGGCAGTATAGTCGGCAAGTACCCACATGTTTAAACATGATTACAACACTAAAGGCCTGACTTCCGTGTTGGCTTGACACCTCACATAATATTAGCCCCAGAACAGGTTCTCATTTAGTCGTAGCGGTGGGGCTCAGTACCTGCGGCTTGGGCCAGCCGTGGGGACGCTAAGAGGAACCTGGCTGGCCTGAGGAGTAAGGCCGGCCGTGGTGGAGGCTACTCCAAGCTGGCTGAAGGGGCCAGCTTCGGATGCACCTTAAAGAGTGCAGTGGACGGAGAAGCGTAGAGCGCTGCCATTCCGTCCTAAACCAAGGAGGAAGTGAGAAGGAGGAGTGTCAGTAGTTCGTAGGCCGCTCTTCCTGTTGTCCGTGACTCGGCGGGGCTGCACCATCGATGCGGTGTGGAGGGGCCATGGGAGAAGGGAACATTCGACATGAATTCAAATTCAAATTCAAATATCTTTATTCAATATAGAAGTGTAACACTCGCTTATTGATTGTGAAGGACGCTACCACCGGTTCGGACTAGGACGCCTCCAACCTGAGAAGAACCGACAAAGAAACTTAGGTGGCCTATTTTTTTCTTTTTTTAAATAAATCAAATTAATACATATAATTTTCTTATGAGCTACATAGAGTACTATCATACGTATATTACACTTGAAAAAGCCTGGAGCGAGCATTCCATTACCAGGCTGTGTTATCATGATAAATTTATTTATGTTATAATAAACTTTAACACGTAAATAATAAACGTTCCTTTACTACTTTTTAAATATATTTACAGTTAAATTCTGAAAGTTTACTGGGATTTTGTTGTAAAAGCGTATACATTGTCCCATAAAAGATTTACTTATTCTTCGCAGTCTAGTTGCTGAAAGAATTAAATTATGTTTGTTTTTAGTATTTATGTTATGTGCATCACAATGTCTAGAAAATCATTTCTATTTTTTGCACATACATTAGGTTTTCGAAAATGTATTGAGAAGTAACGGTTAGTATTTTAATCCACACCATAACAATTCCCTCCCGGTTTTCAAATGCGTGCATAAAAACTTTTAACGCAAAAATTAAAAGGCTTTGGACCTTCCGTTTCGACTCTTAATGGCATCGCCGATCAATGTGGGCGACCCCGTGGCCCACGTTTGTTAATTAAGGGCTTACTGTTAAAAGTTTCTTTGGGGTTTAATAACAGTTTTCAAAATTTTACTAAAGTAGGCAAAATGTAAAGGTCAAAATTATTTGGGTCATTAACCCCTGCTTTCCGGGAAACCCTGGCTTCTATCGGCCCGCCCCTGGGGCTTTGTTTTTCGGGTGAATACTATTTAATGAGTTTACACCTTAACGAATTCCCAAAGGTTCGGGGTTTTTTTAAACCCAAAAAACAAAAAATTCGTCACGAAATTAAACATTTTGCATTAATTTTATCCCCAAAGGATTACATTTAGAAACGGACTTGGAGCAAACCGGTGTGAAAAATCTCGTGGGTTTGTCATATTTCATTTTGAAAGCAACATTAAAATTATTTTAACTTCTTTCGCCTTTCCGGGTTTTTAAAAATAATTTCCAAAATTTTTTTCCCACTTTTTGAGAATTTTTAATTTTTTTTTAAAGTAAAAATTTAGCCCCATAAAACCCAAATATTTTGAACAGGGTTTTCTGAAAAAAATTGTTTTTTTAATTTATTTTTGAATAAAGTTTAACCCGCCTGCTTTTTTGGGGACAAATTTCCCCACCCCACAGAAACCCGATTTAACGTTTGGAAATATATTTAATTTTTCATTGTGAATTGCGCTGTCAGTGGTTTTCATCATAATAAATAATTCTTTTTAAATTTCTTTGCTTCTTCAATACCTTTTATACATGGAAAAACATTTTGTTTCTTTAATTTTTGTTATTAATATTTTTCTTTTAAACAAATTTTAACAATGGGAAAGTTAACATTTTAATAATTGTTTTTAATTTAAATTAGATAATTAAATTTATCTATCTGTTAAATTAGTAATTCTTTTTTAATAAAAAAAAAGGAAAACACAATGATCCAATTAGGGTAGGGAATTATTAAAATTAATGTTAAAGCCAAAATTTAAATACTTTTTAATTAGTATTTTCCCAATTTTTCTTTGAAACAACTTAGTTCAACTGTGGAGGTCCCCACACTCAACTGGGGCCCAAGCCCACGGTATTAATAGCCGTTCACCCAGGGTTTAAAATTTTTAAATTTTAAATTTTAAATTTCTATTAAAAATTTAAAAACCGGAGGCATCTCATTAAAGAGAACCCGTCTCGATTTAAAAAATTTTGTAGGGTGTAGTAAACATATTATCATTTTAAATTTCAAAAAAGTTCAATTTGCCCTTTGGCTATTAAATTTTGTACCAGGTTATAACTTTGCTTTATGAAAATTTATTTTTTAACATTAGTGTTTGAAAAAAAAAGTATTGTTTAATATCAGAATTTTGTTTCCCTAATATTTAATTTAAATTATTTTAAAGTTCCTTAATAATTCCAATTTTTCCTTTCAATGAAAAGTGTTAAAAAAATTTGGCTGAATTATTTAAATCAAATAATAAGCTCGGGCTTAATTTTTTTAAAAAATTTGAAGTGCAACCAAATTTTGCAAATGAAAAGACCTTTTTTAATAATAATTAAATTCTTTTTTATATTTTTGGGTTAAATGTTTTAAATTATTTAATAAATTTTAAAATATTTTAACTTTATAAATTTTTTCCTGGGCAACTCCTTTGGAAATTGAACAAAATTACCTTTTTTACATTAGTTTATTGTCGTTCAAGAAATTGTTGTAGGTGTTGTTTCATTAACATTTCCCCAACCCCAATCGTAATAAATAGGTTTAAGGTATCTTTTTCATAATATTTAAAAGTGGTTTTTGATCAATAATTGATATGATTCCCCAAAAATTTATCTAGAATTTGTTTACTTCTTCCCATTCAAAGTTATATTTTAAAATAAAAGAAAAGCCTTTAACATTTCTAAAAGGCTCGAACATATCGAACAAGAGTCTTAATTTTAAATTTTCAGTTCTGGTGAACCTGATGTTTGACTTGCATCCTTTCTGCAGGACAAAACGGTCTGGTTTCATAACATTTCTTCTTGGGAAATGGTTCAATATTTCTTTGAGAGAATTTCTTTTTAGGACATTTAAATTTTAAAGTGTCAATCTTTCACCTGCATGAATGAATACCCAAAGAACTATTATTTAGTTTGTTATAAGCAAAATTTTTCTTTTGTTTTTTATTTTAAATTTTTTGCCGGTTTTCAAATTATGAATTTAACAATTTCTTTCTTCTCCTTATGTTTTTTTTAATTTTTAAATTTCTTTGCTTATTTTCTGATTTGAGGGCCCCATATCAAATTTAAAAAGTTATTTTTTAATATTTGTTCAGTAATATTTGTATTTCAATAATTCACTAAAAATTTGGGTTTGACTTCTTTTCTGATTTAATTAAAATCTAATTGTTTTATGGTCAATAATTCAACCGTTTGGTTGAGGGGTTTCAATTACCCCACCTGGTCCCCCTCAAAATTATTTGCAAATTATTATTTTTTCTTTAAAGTTTAAATTTTAAATTTAATGGATAATTTTGTTTTAGGTTTTGTATTTTTTTTAATGTGTTTCAAATTTTTTATGTTTTCTCACAATTGCTAAACTGTGAGGCCCTTTAGCTCTTTCGATCAAATTTTTCCCGACTACGGGCCTTGGATTGGGGTCACATTTTTAGTAATAAGTTGGAAAATTTAAATTAAATTTAATTGGTCTTGCGAATGTGGGCAATAAACAATTTTTTAAACTAAAAGGTTCCCCAGTAGTGATTTGTAACCAATAAACCACGTAAGCTATACCCAATTTGTAGATAAATTTTTTTATTTACAATTATTTTCAAGGGCTAAAAACACAAATTTCAATTTTAAAACTTTTTTTTTAATAATTTAATTTTTTTGCATTTTGAAGTTTGGGTTGCCCACGAAAATATGATGTCATCTATTTTTCTGGGCCAAATCCCTAGCTAAACTGGGGAGGGCCCTTTGGGGGCCAAAGCCCTGGGTTTAAAACCCATTTTCAACTAGGGGGGAAGGCTTTTTCCCACCCCAAGGACCTAAAACCAAATTTTTTTGGTACGGGTTAAAAACGGAAATTCCCGGCCCATTTTGGGTTTTAAAAGCAAAACTGTAGTTTTATTTTTCCGCTTAACCCTTTCTTTCCCCTTTAGGGTTTTCAAAATGGATTTTTATTGCAGACCTTGTTAATCGGTTATTTTTTTTATGTTATTAATAAAAAAATAAATAAAATTAAAAAAACCTACAATGTTTAAAAAACTAAAAACCCTAAAATTTCGTTCGTTTCCCTTTAAAAATGAACACATACTTTAAACAGGGAAGGGTTTTAAAAAAAATTTTTAAAAAATAATTCACCTTAAATTTAAAATAAAAAACCCACCCTTAAATTATAGGGTTTTAGATATTTTTTGCGGGTAGCATTTCTTTCTTTTTCCAAATGGGTTAACGTTTAGTAGAAAACATAACTTATAAACAAGTTCCTAATTAAAGAAACAAGTTTTTTAAAAAAAGCCTTTGGATTAATGTTGGGAAGTTTTGGGGTATAAAACAAAAAGCTTAAATTAAGCGTTACACCATGGAAATTTTATTATCAACTTTGTCTTTTTTAATTGTGCATGTCTTAGTCATGTTTTAGTCAATTCGTTTTTTTTTTTAACAAAAGATAAAAAGATTTAAAATAAGGGGAAATATTTAAAAATATTTTGAAAATTTTCTACCCCTTTAAAAAATTTAGGCACAAGTATGAAATACGGTTTTATTTCCAAAATTTAAAAATATTTTCTCGTCAGTCCAAATAAAAATTATGAAAAAGCTAAAGTTTTGGAATAAGCATTCATCTTAAATTTTCCCAAAAGGGGTTTTAAAATTTTAAGTTTTAAACCGAAATTAAAAGGTCTTTTGACAATGCTTTAAAAAAAACTTTATTATTCTGATTAAGGGTATGGGGGCTTTAAAACCAGGCGGGTTAATTCGGGACCAAAATTTTATTTTGTTCCTGTTTTGGGGAATGTGGGCTGATACCCAATTGTCTGAAAAATAAGGTGATCCATGGGTGGAATTAAAAAGTCTCCACCACCAACCCCCTTGGAAAACTGGTGGGGTAGGTAAAAACCCCTAAGGATGGGTTTTGGGGAAACCCCAATGGTAATCCTTTTGATGTGATATTATTAAACCAAATTTTTAAATTAAAGAGGTTTTTACAAAATTTAAAAATTTATTAATTTTTAGGTAATTATTTTTTTTTAAATTAATTTAAAACTTTTCATTTGTTAAGTTTGGTGGGGCAGGTAAAACCTGGGCTTTAACAAATTTATTGTTTTTTAAAGAAAATTCATAAATTTTTGTTCGAAAAAAACCAAAATTTTTAAGTAAACCCGGGTTAAATTAATAAAGTAAAAAAGTTTACTTTCCAAAAAATTTTTTTATAAATATTGATTTTTACATAACCACAGCTTTTTGTTAGGGAGGCACCCACGTAAATTTTGGCAAATTTTGATTATTATTTGCCAACTTAAAAATTTGACCTTTAAATTTTAAAAATTTGATTAAATAGTTTTTCACTATCGTGATTTAAAAAACTATTTAAATTTTTTTCATTTCATCAAAAAAAGTTTTTTAAAAAAAAAGTTTAATTTTAAAAAAAAGTAAAAAGGTAAATTAAAAAAAATATTTTTATAAATATCTACATAACTATTCAATTTATAACAATCATTTATAAAATTTACTTTCCAATTAAAATTATCACCGGGCATAATAAAAAGGGTTTATAAAAAAAATTCCAAAGGGGCCCAAATTAATTTGGGAAAAATTTCTGTTAATTATGATCAATTCAGTTTAAAAAGGTATAAAAGGTAGCTATTTGGGAATTCAATTAATAATTTCAATCTAAAGACCTTTATCTCAAATATTTAAATTCGTATTTGGAATACATTCGAGTCCAATTTCCATATGGTTTGAAACCCAAATTTTTTTAATCACAATTGGTAAAATTCAATTTGATTCCCTTTAAAAAATAAAAGCATTTCTATTTGGTTGATTTTAAAATTTTCTTAAAACTTTTAAACGAATTATTTTTTGTTTTAAATTGTTTTTCTTTAAAAAATTTAAATAAAAGCATCTGGAAAATAAAGTTTTAAAGAAATTCTAAATTTTTTTATAAAATTTTGTTTTTTTAATTTAAAAAAAAAGGTTTTTAAATTGATTTTCTTTTAAATTTAAAAAATTTAAGAATACCTAGTTGAATAAGTAATTGGAAGGTCTTTAAAATAATTTTAAAAAAGTTTTTGATATTTGTTTACGAAATTTTTTTTTTTTGAACTTAAAATTTTATTAAGTTGAAATAAGTTACTAACTTTTTTTTGGGTCTGGGTAAAACCTAAAATAAAATTTTTCGTTTTTTTAAACATTCTTTATAAACTGTTGGGGGGGAATTCTTTATTTTTTTTCCGGGGCCGGTCCAAAAAGGAGAAACCAGACGGGAAATTGCACATCCCATTGCTGGAGGTGACGGGCATAACAACCCAGCTCCTGGCTGCAATTGAAACCAGTATGGTTTTCGTCACGGTAAACTGGTGATCTTCTCGTACCGAACTCCTAAAGGGCAAAAGCCTAGACAGTAAAACAGGCAGGCTTTTAAAGTCAGTCTTGATATTGTAAGGCGTCCGAGGGTTTGGCGAGCTTTCCTTAAACACCCCCGGGGAATCCCAGGCTGTCGGGGTCTCACTTTTTGGATGGTCAACTCGGGGTCGTTGTCGACGGCTGCTCCAGATTGACCCTAAGGGGTCCCAAGGGTTCGTGCTCGGTATACTAAACATCTCTCGGTGCGGGTGCAGGGGCACAAACTTTCTGGTGGGGACCTCTGGGGCAAGGTTTCAGAGGTCAGGAACCTTGTTCATTTTAACCCCAAATACAGGTTTGCCATTGCCGAAAAAAGTCTATTTTCATGGCGCCAATTTTTGGTGTTTCTCGCCCATCCTGGTCTTTAAATTTTCGGTTCGGATTCAGGAAGTTAGTTTAAGTCATTTGGACAGCAAAGTCAAATTGCCTCAAAAACTGGGAGTCTTAAAAACCGGATTGGGCTTTACGTCGGGCCAAAACTTCCTTTACAAAGCACAGGTCCGGGTTCCTGAAATTGCATCATGGGTCGGTCCAAGTATCATCCCCCCAACTCCCTAAAAAATGCCGGTTCAATCTTTGGAATCAATCCACGGATAGGCTAAATCCAAACCTACAGAATTGGTTCTCTGTGTTTCACCGCCTGTTCCGGAGAGTGCTCAACGGGTTTTAAGACTAAAATTATCATCAATTTCTAAAACCCCTTTCCATTCTATTTTTTGTCCGTCCCCGGAATACAGTTCACCCTTACCCCTTGAACGTCCTCAAATCCGCTTTTAGAATCATTTTTACCACACTATTAAACAGAATGCTCCCTCAAACTTTCCCTCCGCACCTGACATGTCTTTCCAAAGGGTAAAAGAGCCTTTACGGTGGAGCGCGTTGGTGATACCCCTGGTTGCTGTGTCCTAAATGCTACCCTGCAAATTCTGTAATGAGCGTTCGATGGTTTAAACAATTGGTCACGAACACAATTAATCGGTCTTTCCCTAATAGGTTTCACGGCCAATTTACCTCAGGGGCCGTCCGCCATCAACAAATTGGTTTGATCTATTCTAAATTTTGTAATTGCTTGTTGTATCGTAAAAAGAATAATATTTTAAAAAAAATTTAATGAAAAATAATCATAGACGATTTTTGATTTTTTCCCTCACATTATCGGCCACGTGACATACCCCGGAATTTGGCCGGTCCTCTTCATTAAAATTAGAAAAAGATAACCCTTTTGTATCTTTGACAAGAAAATTAAAAGATGGAATACAAACCAAAAGTCCAAAGTGACTCTAATCGCGCCAAACAATTACCGTTGCTGAACCCGTCATTTTAACCCAGAAATGTTCGACCAAAAGAGTGCCTGACGTTTTGCCAATTTAGCAATTGGACTTTGGTTTGGGTAAATTGTTCCTTATTGAGCAGAATAGTCCTTAAGTATAACATTTGGGAGTTTTGTTTGATCGATATTTTAATTCTTTATAACCCCCCCCTCCATCCCCCGGGGTAACACACCTTTTTAATACGCCTTGGCTAAAGAATTCCTTCGCTTTACAGCCCGGGGATTTCGAATCCTGGGGAGTTGAACATTTTCTTTTTTTCCCAGCTCAGGACAATGGGGATTGATCATCCGATTGCTTATAGTAAGGGAGGAAAAGTTTGTCCTTACCGTCTCCGGTATAGTCCGTATCTGGCAAAGGTATAAAGGAAAAGGCATTTGTTTGGTAATCTTGGAGAAAATTTTTATTCTTTTAATCCCAAATTGCAAGTTCAAATTGGGTTTAAAAATAAAAACTTTTTTTAGGTTTTGTGAAAAAATCCTATTGCTGTACATATTAATTAATATTAGGTTATCTAACATCCGGAAAATTTAATTAACCTCTTTGATAAACGCGCATCCCGTATATCCAGAGTTATTTGGTTGGGGGCAGCAATGATCTTCTTAAAGTTTTGTTAATCGGGTTATCAAACTCTTTAGGGGAAAAAAAAAACCTTTATTGGGTTTTTTAATTTCCCCTTATTTTTACATTACGTTACTTAAAAATGAAACTGATTTGGCACTTGTGTCTTCTTCTTGTTCTTAACCCATGGAACGGCATCCTCCCGCACTCTGCTTTAAGCTGTTTTGCATAATTCAAAAAAAATAACAAGTGGGATCTTAGGGCCTAGTGACCCGGGTTTAAAATTATCAAAATTTTGGGTCAATTTTGTATAACCTTCAATTTATAATCCGTAAATATTTTTAATTTATAAATTTCAATTTAACTTGAGTTTTTTCTTTCATGCCTCTTGTTTTCGATGAAAAAAAAAACAACCAACCACGTTTCATGGAAAAGTATGTATTTCCCGAAATGTGATTTCTCCTTTGGAAATTATATTTCGCTATCTGTTGGGGTTTATAAAAAACCGTTTTCGTTTTCGTAAAAAGTTAAACTTAAAACAACCGGAAAATTTCAATTTGTAAAATAAATCAAAATTTTAATTCCTTTTTTAAACCCAATTGATAAAAAAATGGAAAGTAATTTAAACTTTAGAAAATTTTCGGCTATATTAAAAATGTTTAAACTATTTTGAAGTAATTAAAATCAAAAATGTAAAAGTATTTCTTTGACAAAAAATTTTTCATCAAACCCTTGATGTCCACAACGCCCTAATACACCTCCATCCTTTCCATCAAGGGGTTGGTGGGTGGACAAACCCTGCCCATCCGACCTGGATCATCTTCTTTTCAGACAAGGGGATCGGCCCGTGGCCCAACTAAAACAACAATGAAAATTTTTGGTCCCGCAGGATTCAAACCCAATCCAGTTTTAAGGCCATCCACTCTCGGCAGTTAATAATTTTTAAACGTTTTATTTAAAACAAACTTTTTAAGAATCTTTTTTTAATAATAGAATAAAATTAATCAATTGTCTATCTTTTAACATTGATTTATTTTATTCATTATAAAACGTAATTAAATAAACTGGAAACAAAACATTAATTTTATTATTTATATTTATTTATATTAATATTTAAATTTTATACATATATTTAAAATTATTTTAAAACTAATTTTTTTTCTTTTTAGTTAGACGATTTTATTCTGCAAATTTTGCTTTTCAATAATGTTTTGACTTTACTGTCATTACTGGTTTCTTAAATGAACCTTTCTTCCTCAACAATGTCTTTAACATTTGTCCAATCAAGTCTCCCAAGCCCTTTGAGGATTTGCCGCGTTTCAAACTTTCCGCCCTATCTTAATTTAGCTGGCAAACCACATCTGCCAAAGATGGCCCTCCTGGGTTCTTATTCGAAACCGCATTGCAGAGGGCGGGGCTGCAGTTTACCTGGAAGGCATTTTTCATTTATATGTTCTTCACCCCAAACATCAGGTTCCTGGTTTTATTTATTGAATCATGTAATGTCCAAAATCTTTTAGGTGTAAGTTTTTGTTCCCAACGTCACCCTCTTACCGATTTTTAGTCCCAATCTATGGGTTCAAGTATTTCCCTGTCATCATGGGATTTACAACCTTTAACACCCTCCTCTAATTTCCTCCGTATTTCGTCAAGATTTTCCATCTTACCATTGGGCCCACCACAACCTCCGGTGAAGACCCGCCTAACCTTTCTTCAAATCCTTCCATGATTCCCTCCGGTGTATCCTGCCCCTTTTCTCACCCGACCTCCCCCTTCCTTCTCTTAAACCTCCCAAAAACCTAAAGTTCTCATGCGTTCTTTTTGGAGGATGAAATTGAAAACTTCGGAGCAAAAATCAGTAACCATTGTTGGTACATTGGACGAAAGGCTTCTAAATCCAAATCCTCCTTTATGACCCCATGCCCCTGATTAAATCGGTTAGTTAAGCTCCCCGGCTCCCTAGCTGATGATGAAAAGGGCGGGCCATGGGTTAAACCGTTCAGGAGGTTCAAAAAATATCTCTGACGGTTTGGGCCACAAAAGGGTCAAATCGGTGAATCGTATCGCCACCAAACGCCGTGATTTAACAATATTCTCTTCAAATACTGCAAATCGGTGTTCCGGGAACTCGGGTTTAACAAACTCGAAATACCTATCATGTTTAATCGCTTTGGAGAAATTCTTTTCTCACCCCACCTTCACTAGATCATTAAAAACTAAAACCTTCTTAAAGGTTTGCGCGTCCGGCTAAACATTAATTTTTTCAGTTTCTTCAATGAAATCAAAAGTTTCCCCATAATCCCCCTTGGGCCCAAAAAAGGGTCGAAAATATATCCCTATTCTTGAATTATCCTTCCCCTTTATCACCTTTTATAAATCTTTTTGGACCCCTTTCCCGCTTAGGCCAAAATTGTTCAGCCTTTTAAAATTTCCAAAACACTTTCGCCATTATTGCCATTTCTCCTCTGGGTTCTTAATTGGGTATTCAAACTTTATTTTTTTAGTATTAACCCATTTCCCTTTAATCCGGCCCGACCCACAAACCAGTGTTTGACCTTAAAGTGACTGAGAAACGGTTGTTGGAAAACTAAAACGTAATATTGGGTTGATTTCTAATGCATTTAATATTCGTCACGACATCCTTCTATGTCCGTCTTATTTTATGATTTCTGATGGTTCTGGATTTTCTTCTTATCTTCGGGACAAAGTCTGTAATCGTTGATTCCTCATCAAATTTGGCCATACGAACCGGCGTCCCAAAATTTCTCCCTTTTGTTTTTCTTTTATTAATCTTAAACCACGTTCGGTGTGCGTATAATTTGTTCTATGACAAATATATGCCAAAACCATCATACTGCTCGATGCTTTATAAAGTCAACAGAACTTGAATTCTATCAAAATTGGTCTGATGGGTTTGGGGGCTCCTCCGGCTATGTTGGGCCCCTTCCTGTAAAATTAGATGCATCTCATAACCAATTTTATTTGGTCTCCTATTCTATTAAAAGTTTAAAATTTGGCCTGCACGTAGATAGCACTTTAAACTGGAAATCTCAACTGCATTAGTCAAAAGGTCCGTTCCATGCGACATTCTTAGACTCAAAAATTTCTTGCACCAACAAAGCTGCTCGTGCAGACTTTGTTTTCCCCTCTTATCGACTATGGTGACGGTGCTCTTTGACCTGAACCCAGATTATTCAAAAACTAGACCGACTTCTAAATAACTGCATTGTTTTGTTTTAAACTTCGTAAATATGACATGTCTCCCTACCCATTTGCGTGGCTACCCGTTCCCCCGACGTCGTTCAGTCCCACTCTTTACCCCCCGTCTCCTCCCCCTCTTATATATCTTCCTTTTAAGTTCTTGAAGTCAAATTAAAAAACCTTCGTACCTTCCTCCTTCAATGTCCTATTCACCGTTCACTTTATTTTTCCTTTCTTTTATTCCACAATAATTAGGGAATAAGGCCTTCCTTGAATGGTAAAGAACGTTTCATTAAACAAAGTTCGTGAATTTTGCAAAATGAGCTTGGGATCTTATTATTTATTTTTTTTTTCCTTTTGTATTATTCAAATGAAATATATTTGTTTTAAAAATTAAGTGTATATGTATTTTATATATATCCTCCTTATATGGTATTATGTGCTTTCAGATCGGGCTCGTGGGTTCGATCCTGGGGAAAAAAATTTTCTTGTTGTTTTCCGTTGGTTAGGGCAAAGGGTGTTCACCAATTGTCTGAAAAAAATGAACGGAAACCGCCTTTTTACTCAAATTTTTTTTTGTGCAGAAGTTTTTAAAATAAAAAAATGTTTGGTAAAAGTTTGACAATTCAAATTTTAAATTCATTTCAAACCACATTTAGGTCTTGAATATAAAAAAACAGAATGAATTCATTTTCTCCCCGGGTTAAACATAAAATGGTTTATTTTAAGTACAGGTTTACAGGCACATTAAAATATTTTTGTTCAAGGTTCAATTTTGAACAAGGGTTCCCCGGCCCAAATGTCTGAAAAGATTTACAGTCAAGTTTTTTGTTCACAAAATGGATTCGTTTTGTCTTCCTTGAGACTTGCTTATATGGGTGAAGTTTTCAAAGTTATTTTTTGAATTTTCATAAAAGTTGTTGAATAAATATTTTACCAGAAAAAATAAATTATTGCAAATAAAACACATCAAAACAAAATTTAAATACAATTTTTAAGTGCAGCTTCCAATAAAAAAGGGAATACCAAATACCTCCGCCTAAAAAGTATTTAGTAAAGGCAATTTTTTTGAAATCAAGCCGTTTGTTTTCTAGATCATCTTAAATTATTTGGGTGTCTTTGAACCCTTCCAGGCTTTTGTCTGGGACGTGGTTGATTGAAAGTTATCTTATCTTTACAAATCGTTTTAATTTTCAGCCCCACCTAAAAAAAGAAGGAGATAATGTGCCTTTTTTATAGGTTTACGGTTTTGATAGAAGTTACCCCTTTGAACGGTTCTCCCTTTTGTCTGGGTGGGTCAGCCGGGCCCAGCCCAGCCGCGAAAAACTAAGGAACCGGCCGGTCTTGGGCAAACCTCCGGGAGGAGGCTGCTTCGCGTTTGAAAAGTTTGCTTTGGGTGCTAGGGGTGAAGGACGGTGGACCGTTGTCGAGCCCACCGCAAGGTCCCGAACCGCATCCTCGCCCCGTCCTTTAAAGGATCTACCATATCGCCTACTCGGCTTTGGCCAATCAAAGGCTGACAAAACGATTGACCACCGCCCGCCATCCCACGGTTGGGGGGGTGGTGTTGCCCTTCCTGCTCCCCGGTAGGAGTCGCGGGAAAGAGGGGCGTAGCGTAGGCCCTTTACCTCCGGTTGGGGCCACCTTCATGCGGGTTTGGAGGGGCCGGGGGGTCCCGGGCTGGGCTCGGGCCCATTGGGCAAAAACAATCAGTGTCTTCCCGTTAGGGGCCCAAATCAAGGCGCGCTCAGGGGGCAGAAGGCCTGGGGAAGAGAGGCTGTTTTGGTGGAGGCCGGTGAAGTCCCAAAACTTAAAAGAGTTCTTTGAAAAAATTTAACGCAGTAAAAAGGAAACGGGGTGGTTTAAGTCGGGCAGGCCCAAAACCCCTTTGCCCCCAACGACGGAATCGACTCATTTTTGGTAAAAAACAGATTCTAGGCCCCCGAACAGGTTTTCGCTCTTCGTAGTGGAGGGGCTGTACCTCGGTTTTTCCGCGGGGCGAGGGATGCCGGGGGACAGGGGAAGCCGGATGGGAGGGCCTCCAAGTTGGCTGGAAATCAACTTGGATACACCTAGAAGGTGCAATTTATCTGCTGCGGGGCGGTAACCTGTTCTCTGTTCTAAGAAAGCCGGCGCGGGGACACTTTATATCCTGTATTATTCTTTTTCGTTTCCCTTTTACTTTGTTTAAGCACCCCAAAAAATGGTATAAAAATTAAAACGGTGGATTCCAACGGGAATACTACCCAAAAAAGACTTTTTTGACTAAATATTTCGACTTTTTGGTTTAATGTTTTGCCCAAAGAAAGGAAAAAGGAAGGAAGAGAAAGGGGGAAGGGAGGATCATTCAAAAAACTAAAGGGTCAAATCCAATTTGCTAAACGTGGGGTAAAAGACGGAAAAAATTCCTTCCCCCTCAGAAATTTTCAGTTCTTTCGGAATACAAAAATTTTGCAAGCAATTTTGAAAGTTCCCTAATTTTCAAAATAAATAATAATATACTGATAGATAAAATAAAATAATTATATGTTTAAAATAATCCAAATTTCAAAAAATATAATATATATATTACTTTATTTTTTAAATAAACCACAACTTATCAAATTCTACAAAAACATGTCATAAGTGAAAAATATAATTTTAAATAAAAAAAGAATCATGGTTAAACTATAATTTGATTAATAAAGCTAATTTTTTACGAAGCATAAAAATCTTAAAATAATTTCAAGTTAATATAAGATCCAAAGGCTAGCAAAATTTTCCTCTTCGTTTTTTTAAAAAACCTTTAGTTTTTTTAAAAACCCTTTATGTTTCGATAGAAGGTTCAGTAAAATCGTTTCCATAGCTTTACCGGTTTCCCAGAAGCCCTCTTATTGGTTTTTTTTACAGCTAAATATTTTAAAATAGTTTCTTCTGCAAAAGTTTTAAGCCAAAAAATTATAGTTCGTAAAAATTTGTGACAAAGAGAAATTTAAGTCAAATTAAATTCAAAAGTTAAAAATATCAATATTTTTGGGAAAAAGGAAAACTAATTTTTAGACTAAAATTAATTTTTAATTTGATAATTCTATTGGTTTCATTTTTAAAAACAAATTAAATTTTGAAAATTTTATGTTCCAAAGCACGCGCCTAAATAGCCTATAGTACCGTATCTGTTTTAACATTAAACAATAAGCATATATTAAAAGATATTGACTTAATATCTTTTGGTTAAAAACATTAAAACATTTGAAATCTTTTTAAAATCCGGATCGAATGTTCCCAAGGGGTAATGGTTAAAATATTTATTGTGACCAATTTCATATTTATTTTTTAAAATTCTTATTTTTTATAATTAATTTTTTATAATTGATAAATAAATTTTAAAAATATTTTTTTAAAAAAAAAAATAGGGGATAAAAAAATTATTTAAATTTCGTTTAATTAGAAATTTTAAATATAACTCTTTTTAATTATATTACCTATATTTTTTTTAATACTTTTTTCCCGGTTTTCTTTAGTTTTTTTTTTTTCTTTAAAAACTGACATAATCGACCAACAAAATTCTTTTGTTCTTTCACAAAAGTGTTAAAAAAAGGCTGCTCCTTGTTTTCCCAATGAAAAAGGATTAATTTGGTTTTCCCTAAATTTTCAAAATGAATAATAAAAAGTCTTTTTATTCAATATTTACTGTTTACAAACCCATCTTTTTTCATGTTCAATACAACTTTGTCAAAGGTTTAAATATTATTCAAATATACTTTGGTTCTAACTTTTTCAAATACTTGAATTTTTACCATTTTTATTTTTTAAACCAATGAATCAAGCTTTTTATTAATTAATAAACTTTTAATATTTTAAATCATATAAAATAATTTTTTTCTATAATTTTTTCATCGTTCACGATCCTTTTTTTTTTAACAAAGCCCATAGAAAATTAAAATAAAACTACCTTAAAATACCTTTTTTAATATTAAATAAGTTAGATTGAATTTCGAAATAATTAAACATGTTGGAGGACGTGATCAGGCGCATTTAAAATTTCCAATTGGGGGTTTCCTCAGGGCCTGAAGGGCAGTCTTATTAAAAGAAAAAAAACCCTCCTTATTTTTATTCTTATAATTAGGTTTATACATAAATAATGAAAAGATGACTTTTCAAATTAGGTAGTTAGTTTAATAGTAAGTTTTTGTGTAAAAAACATAGTAAAATACCTTCAAATCTATTTACACTAATGTGTTTGTGTTTGTAAAATTTTTGTTTGATTTGATCAAAAGCGAAAATTACCTAAAAAGTTCGAAAAGCATTTTTCGTCATTTGACATTTGAAAAAACAAATGTCCCTATCCTTTCAAGACAAAAGGAGCTTTATTTTCCCCTTAAACCTCACATTCCGAAAAATTGGATAGCCTGACTTTTGTTTTTGAAAAATATCCGTTTCCTGTTTAAAGTAAAATTCTTAAACAGAGTTTAGTTTTGTTTGAGACTTGTTTAATCTGAATTTTTTTTTGGGGCATGTTTAAATTTCCCTTTTTCAGTTAAATTAAATTACCCGACCTGTGTTTAAAACAACCCATATTACTAATTAAAGGTTTAAAAGGCCAAAGTTTTATCGGAACTGTTTTTTTTTATTGATTTCCATTGATTAATTTCTAATAAATATTCTATATTTCTTCTAATATGTATTTATAATCTAGATGTTTAATTAAATTTTTTCAAAAAGAAAAATAAAGCCATTCGTTGGAAAGAAATAAATAAAAATAAAGTTACTAAATTTGATTAAATTAATGGGTCCAATATTTTCTAATAATAATCAATACCCTTACTAAGCTGTTTTAAAATTTGGAGTATAATAGATTATGGAAAAAAAAAATTTGTTAGTGTAATACCAAAATAAAACTGGACCCATTTTTTTGACAAAGGGGTGAAACCAATTTGCGCGAACAAAGCCTTGTCCTGAACTAAGGGTTTAGAATATTTAAACGATCTGTTCAAGAATCTTTTGTTTTAAAACAATTTATCTCGTAGATCTTTATAAAGGTGTTACAAATCTAATCAGCCTGTGATAGTCCCTCGGATATGGGCCTCCCTAATCCCCTATCCATTTGACTTTTTACTGCCCATCTGACGATTGATCATTTTACCAACAATAAAACCGGTTTAAATCCTCTTTTGTAAACATAGGTTCTAAAAATATAAAATTAAAATCAAAACATGTTTTCATTTCAAAACTATAAGAATTTTGAAACCTCAATAAACAATGGGTTAATAAAAGGGCGGTTTGGGGTCTCCTTCTTATATTAATTTATTATAAAAATTTCAAACTTAATTCCTTTCAAAGCAGTAATATATAATCCTTGTCTCCCATTTGGGGTAGGGGCTACATCCAACAATTATTGAATAAATGGACCTAACTCTCATGTTTCATAGCCGTTGATTTATTGGGGCTTACGCTGCGTTGCGCTTGCCTAATGAATTTCCATTAAAGAAAATTCTTCTTTTTTCGTGGTGCTTTAAAAGTTTCCATAAAATTCATAATATTAATCCATTCGTTAACTTTTTTGTCATTACACCCATCCATCGAAATAGCCAAATCATTTTTCCTTTATATCAATATTGCTAATTTTCATATGACTTTTACCCTGCTATACGTTCAAATTTTTTTAAATTTAAAAAATATAAAGACGTTTTTGTTAAAGTTAACTAAATAATTTATAAATGATCCCTTTAATGGAACCCCCAGGCTTTTCGTATAATATACTATGATGTAAAAAGCTCTAAGAAAATTTTATATATATATTTGATTATTTTAAAAGATGACAAAATGGGCCCCGCGGTTTTTTCCTGGTTCTTCCGGTCAGGCGTCCTTTCGAACCGGTGGTAGGTCCTTTGACAATCAATAAGCGGTGTTAAATTCTATATTGAATAAAGATATTTAATTTAATTTTGGAATATACAAAACCGTTTCTCTTGAGAGATGAGGACAAAATTATGACTAACGGCGCTTAACGATAAAGCGTATTCATAACAATATGGATGAATAGCCATTTTATAAGATATATAGTTGATATAAAACCCTTAATCTTTCAATTTTTAAAGGTATTTCCATTATAATTTTCCAATAAAAACGTAAAAAAAATATATTATTAGAAAGTACGTTTTTGGTTAGGATGAAGTTTTAAGAAAACGTTTTGGGCCTTTCAATTTTATTTTTGTTGGAACGGACTGCTGGGAAAATGGTAAAAAGTCATCCCAGTGGATTTTACGCCGGTTTCAAACGTTTAATCATTTAATTTCTTATTACCTACGCTGCGAAAAAGACGGACTGACTGTCTATATGGCTAATGTAATATATATATTCTAATATATTAATTCTTCAATACATTACTAATTATATAATAAATTTACTTAATCAATAAGGGTTGGTAGAATTTCTAAGGTTCAAATTTACAGAATTTAACATTTAAATTTATTTGATCAAATAAATAAAAACGTGTCCATTCCTTTACCGCCCGGAATTTCAAGCAACAAATTATAACCTTCTTACGGTTTACAAGGACTTTTTAAATATTTCTTTTTAAAGGGGATAATCGACCTTTTATTCCCTTTGACATTTAGGTATAAACTCTAAATCTGCAAAGCATTTTACGTTGTTATAACTTCAAAATTTGTTCATAACTTTTGGGTAAAAGATGTCGAATAACAGCGCAGCTTACTAAATTAACTCAAGACATTTTCGTATTTTTCAGATACCTTTGGTCTAAATATAGATAACTAAGATAATCTGACATAAAATATGCAATACGAACAATAAAAATGGAATGTATTTTAAAAAAATTACAAACTTTTAGATGTGAGATTTTTTTCAACTTTGCTTAAATAAATTTGCTTTACGATATGGATTGTCCTCATTGACTATTTTTGTTAATTTTTTCGGACACTGGACCATTCACGGTGGGAAAGATTCTGGCGTCTTACGCTGCTTTTTGTGGAAGGGGTACCTTCCTGCTCGTCCCACGTTTCCCAAAATATTGGAAAAAATGAGCTAAAAATTGGAAAATCCCAATTTAAACAAAATAATATATTTTTATTTTTTTAAAAATATTCAATTTGTTGCTCATTAACAGTCCTCGTTATGGTTGGGCTGTCTTTAGAAACCGGGTCGGGACTAATTTCGGGGACCCCCAAATTTTATTTTGTTTCCGTTTTAGAAAATTGGGCTGATTACCAAATGTCGAAAAAAGATGACCCCCATCGGTAGGCATGTAAAAGTCGTCCTCCACCAACCCGCATTGGATCAGTGGGTTAACTGAGATGAACTCCTATAGACTTTCAGAATTTAAAAAAAAATTAAACAAAACATCCATTTTCATACAACACTTAATAACCCAATTTCAATTTTAGTCATGGTAAATAAAAATGAAAACCCATCTTGCATACAATATAGGTTAACCTTATAATGGTTTTTTTTTTTTCCTTTTTTTCAAAATTTCAGTATAAATCGATATTCTTTCGCAAGACTTTTTGTTTTATCATTCCATTCTATAAGAATTCCAAACATATTGAAATACAGACATATCCCATCTTCGTTTGACCTGTCATAAAGCTGGAAAATCGGTGCCTGGATATAAATGTGAAAAAGGGAAAAATTAGAACAATGGTTTTTATATTTCACTTAATAAATAAAAAAAGGACAATTTACACCATTTTGTAATCAAAGAATTTTTATTTTTCAATTTGCGATGGGGACCGTCTGGATTGAACCACCGCGGTCTTTTTTACCAAAACAGAGTAAAAACACTCTGTGTTCCTGATGGGCACCCGGGCCAGCGTTTTTATGGGGACCCCACCTTTACACGATAAGCACTTTTGTTTTATGTCTATTTATTTTTTCTCCCCAATCTCTCCGCCTCCTCCTATTTTTACAAACTTTACTGAAATGCTGATGTAACTGGTATAACCGCTCTTTTTTTTCAAAACAAAAAAAGTAACGATTTTATAATACCACGCGGGTAAGCGGGAACAGTTTTCAATGTACATCACGTTTATACGACAAACAGTTCGTGTTTTTAGTTCCTTCGGCTGAATTCCAACAAACAACAAAGTTGAATTAATTAATACAGTGATTTTTGTTTAAAGTTAAGATGATCTTTGACTTGGTTTGCCACCAAAAATTGAGCTAGAAAGTAAGATCAGTATAATATTGTCAAATCTATTTGTATTTACATTGGTTACAAATATTCAGAAAGAAAAAAAAGGGTGACTTGATACTATAACATTATTATCATTAGAATGGTTTCGGGAAGATTGCAGAAAATTTTTATTTTAGAATATTAATAACAATGACAGTTTCTGTTGGGATATAAAATTGAAGGTTTTAACACGTCTATTAATATCATCAGCAGTTCGGAGCATAAAAAAACAAAAAGATAAAATAACGAATATTAAAAAAAATGTTTATTTACCTTTTTATTTCAATTTTATTTTTAAACGGTTTTTTAAATTAATTTTTTTTTGAGAACAACACATTATTGAATACCTGACCCTAAAGACTAAAAATATTTTGAAACAAATAAGATCTTGTAATGCCTTACACTGGCAACAAGACCCATGAATCTCAGTCCTTATGACCGGCCCGAAAGTGTAGAACGTGGGAATTTAAAAGTTAACTAAACGCGATAAAATCCGTAAAAAGTCTTTTATTCAATAACAAACACACTTCAATTTTAATTATTTGTATTAAGCTGAACAACGATAAAAGACGCCTAACGAAACTTTATCGCGTCTCGCTTCATTCATACTGTAGAGTACTCAAAAGAAGTCGAGAAGTAAAAACTTTCGATTTGAAAACTTTTTATAACTCTCTTTGAAAGTTAAAGGAGGATTTCTGCGCAAAGATTTTCTTTGTTATTAGGAAATATCAAATCTGTTTTAATAGGAATGTTTTCGATTGTCTATATTTAATAATGTTATGAGATCTAAATACTGGTTAATGTTGTAAAAGGGAATTTTTCCGTTATTGACTTGACAAAGTTTCTTTGTAGCAAGAAATTTTGGGTAATGTTTTTAAGGATTTTGTACCAATAATTTGAATTTAACATTAACTTTCACTAAGTAATTTATTATTGTCTAAATAATGTTGCAATCAAGCTGCTTTTACTTTGACGTCTATCGCTCTGCATGTTAATTTATGTTTGTTTACTCCTGTTTTGAAAATGATTAAGACTTTATTTTATATAACAAGACAGGTTTTATTTGTTATATTTAACTTTCAACCAAGATTTTATTATACCTATATAGTAAACCGGCCGTTTTATAGGTACTACTTCTACCTTATCAATTATGGACACATTATGCGATTTCAAGCTATTATAACTAAAATATATACATACTTAAAAACATAGATACATATTATATAAGTATATATGTATTTCGATTTAATAAATAAATTCAAACATTTAAATTTAACTGGTAAAAATGAGAAAGTTAAATATTAATAGTTTAATATAACTAACTGCAATAAAAAAAATTACGATTTGTTTTTTCTTTATAATAAAATTTCCACATTGTAGTGTTTTACATGGGATTTGAATAATTAGGCTAATTATTTCATGAAACGCTGGACGCTGTAACCTTTAGTGATGCCCTGTCTTAGATCCTCTTCTTCATCAACTTATACTTGTATTTTTATATCTTCTAAGATAAATGTATAATTTACGTTCTGTAATATACAGTTTTCATTAATATGAATTAATTATTATAGACGTTAACTTTCGTTCATAACTTCTTTGTAACATATTGACTCATACTGTCGTTTAATCAAAGGAAAATAGTACAGATCTAATAAGAACCATTAAAGAGGACCTTAAGTTAAATTTACATCACAAGGACGTGGTTTGTGTAAACTTAATTTCATGTTAGCCGATTTAGTAAAACCACAGATCCAGCTCAAATTCATTATTCAGTCTGGATTCAATTATCTGTCCGCATCCTAATATCTTTCGTTTAAAGGGTACTTAGAATCATTAAAAATGTAATATTTTATCACTTTCATTTGTTAGAATAAAATAATTAGAAATATTTTTTTAAATGTTTACTTTTTCGAGTTATTCGAGGGGTTTTCTTATAAAAAAATTACCTACCGATGAGCCGCGTATATTATTTTCCTTTTCCTGCATTTCTTATATGCCATATTACATCAAAGATTATAATTCTTTGTTATCAAAATTTCCAGCAACTCTTTTTAAAAATGTAACGTTAAAACGTCGAGTGAACATCAAAGAGGGTTTAATATGTACCGACACAAAAGCCTCGATGTATTTAATATGTAAATGTCTGTATGGTTATATGACAATATAACGTAAAGTTTAGTCGTTAATAGCGATGAATACTAGATTTAAAACCTATATAGCATTCAATCATGTTAACTGCAATTAAAAGGTAATTTGGTTGATTTAGTCACATTTTGACCAATACTTACTTAGTTCAGAGCGAATGTGTATATGCTTTTTTCTCTTTATGTATACATATTTATTTTACCTTGTTTCACCACTCCAAGCGCATTGTTTTTATCGTCATGAAATAACTCTGTAATAAGTAGTTGAATAGATACTTACAAAAATACCTTGTCAAAAGTTACAACCTCGTGCTATTAAATTTCATAAATGTATTAAGAGACAGAAAGAAATTACATCGCAGAGTTTTCGAGAATAAAGAATTTTTGAAATGGAATTAAGACCTGATTAGCTTTATGTAATCCTTAAAACAATTTTCACATTACCTTAAGTTAAAATATGTTTTTTTTACGTGCATTGGTTAAATAAGCAGTGTATCTATTTCTGTTGTATTCTGTTGAGTTTTTATAACTATACTTCATCATCATCATCAGCCTGTGTTGTAGTCCAATGCTGGATATAGACCTTCCCTGCACTCCTACAAACACAAAGGATTCTTCATTTTAAAATCAATCGCATTGTTTGTTCAATTTAACTAGACATATAGTTTAGTTGTAATAAAACGAAAATCTTGAGTTGAGAAATGGTTCAGGATATTCATATAAATCGCGATATTTCTCACTGTCAGAAGCGATGGTGTAAACGGTTCTTGAATTGTATACGTCGAAAAGAAAAAAACATATATTTTGTGCGCAATCTTGTTATCGGTAAGTGTCTACTGAGTTTGATAAATTATATAAAAATATTCGCGATAATTTTTTTTATTATTGTATCTATTAATCGCACACATATAGATAAAAATTCTGTGACACTTATGATTTAGTAATTAGTTACGAATTTCTCGAATGACTATTGCACCAGATATTTTAAAAACATTTACCATTATAACGTTACCCATTTTTATTAAAACATAAAACTTTGCTTTGTTCTAACTAGAAAACAACAATGTCAGTTGTTTATTCCCGCAAGATTTGTACTCACGTCAATTTTCGAAAAGCAAGCTCACATCACATCACACATCATCAGCCTGTGATCGTCCACTGCTGGATATAGGCCTCCCCTGATACACCCTATCCATTAGAGGGTTTCGGACCGTATCCCACCATTCTGGTCCAATGCGGGTTGAGCGGTGGATCGCCTTTTTACATGTCCATCCGACGCATGGATAATCTTACTTTTTAGACAGCCCAAATTGCCCTAACTAACTAGGAAACAACAATGAAAACTTGTCAAGTCCCTGCAGGATTCCGACCTACGGTTTCTAAAGCACACGCCCATACCACTAGACTACGGAGGCAGTCTCATCAATCAAACAGGAAGCTCATTCTAATCCTAACGTTGCTGATGCCGTCATAAAAATAAAGCAATTATAATTAAGGGTAAATTTACACCGCTGAACTTATACCACCATAAAACCATGCTAAAAATATTATTTAAAAAGCAAAATATTTCAAGTAAAACGTTGATTTCGAAAAATAATTTTTCTATAAAAAAGTTTTATTACATGTCACAATTTTATATTTTTACAAATACAAATTCTCTCCAAAAGCCATTGAGTTAAATGCTTTTTATCACATGAACTCACGACTCGCCTCAAAAATACTCGACCTTGTTAGCTAGCTAGCTTTTTGTTTGTTTCGTAATCATTAAGTATCTAAATTAGACGTTTCAGATCATACAATGCATATGTATTAGGGGGTTTTGTACTAAATTCTACCACGCTGGACCAAATGGATAATCAGCCTTTTTACCGAGGAAGCTGGCATACCAGTCTTGCGGGGAAGGGCAGTACTGTCGACTCGCAGGGGCTAAAACCACTACGTTGTTCCTTCCTTACGGCTTTAGGGTAGGGTCACAGGAACGTGCTTGCACTCATCTGCAACCCCACCAGTGCTGGCCGCCGAAGCAGCCTTAAGCTCCGCCGCTAGCTCCATTTCGGCTATAGAAGTAGGAGTGATCGACGACGCCATGCCGAATGTCCCCTCTTCCCACGGCCCCTCGGAAGATAGGGAAAGCGGCCTACGGAATACCGACACTCCTCTTCCCTCGCGACTCCACCTTGGTTGCGAGGGACAGGAAGGGCGGCACACCTACCTCCTGCAACCCGTCCCTCGCACCTTCCTAAGGTGCATCCAAAGCGGGCTTGTTCAGCCCGCTTGGAGCAGCCTTCTCCACGGCCCCGGCCTTGCACCACAGGCCGGCTAGGTTCCTCTTAGCTTCCCCGCAATAAAGATTTGTAACAAAGTAATAAAAAAAACCATAAATTGAAACGGAACGTACCAATAAGGAGCTAGCGGCAGACGTCAGATGTCAAAACATATAATGACGTTAGATGTACCTTATACAATAACAACAATTCACAACAGCTTTATAGAAACAAAAATATATGGTTAAACATTCATATGAATAAATATAATATATAAGTAATTATAACTAGTATGTGTAATTACTGCACACCCGTTTTTAAAAGCTAGAAGATTAAAATTAAACTCCTCATCTAAATAAAGCCGCTATAAACAATTTCCATTGCATGGATTTCAGGCAGTACTTAACAACTAGAAGTGAATGATAACAAATGTAAGTGAACATAATAAGTATTAAATTCCTAACTAAGACAATCAAAAAAAAAATATATATATTGTGTAAATTTGTTTGGTCGCCTGTGGATGCATTGCAGTGAGTGCGGCAAGGTCGTCATCTGTGGTTATTTTATGGATGTCACCAGAAATTTTTATAAATATAATGCCATTTTGTGTCCATACTGGCCGCATACCGAAATGCAAGCGGGCTTTTACAAAAAGTGACTGTCTTACCCGAGTCAGAAATTCTTGTAATGACATCGATGAACCCTTTGTGTTTTGGCCCTTTAGACATCATCTCTGATAGAGACACTCGAGAGCCTGACTACTATAAGCCTTTGCTGCTGCTTACCGGGCACTCCTAGTTTAGGACAGATTTTTATTTAATTTGGAGATATTTTACCTAGGCCTAATTTTTTATGGAATATGCCAAGAACAGTTTGAACAGTTTTCTCTTCAAGTCGGTTCTGTGGTGATGCTATTTGTGCCAAATTAGACATTCTGTTTGATGTGACTATAACTTGCAATATTAATAACATAAAACTTGCGGTATTTGGAAGTAACAACAAAAATAAACTTTTGATGATAATTCAAAACTTTGTATTATTGTAATTTGCCGAATACTAAATTTAAATTTAAGAGCAAAGTTAAAAACGTCTAAACTTTTTAGTTACCTACCCTCGAAAGTCTTTCACATTCGGCAACAAAGAAGACATTGACATTCGGCAGTCCATTGCTGGACCGTAATTGAGCTGGTAGTCAATCCTGACCACGTAGTAATACAAGGGCAGGTGAACAAACGCGAATAAACAACTCTTTCATATCAATTAATACAAGAAGAATTGTACAAAAATAATATAGCCCGACTTCAAAAGTATGACGGCCTAAGCAACGTAAGCCTGTCACCGTCATTATCATCGTATCATGTCTAAAATGTAAATTTTATAAAATGCATGATTTAATAACAGACTAAATAAAAAAAGAATAAAAGACGAATTTTATCGATTTACAATTTTCCTGACGTTTCATCATCCATGGTCGAGGGCTGACTGTGGTGTTTTTCGTCTGTCAAAGTTTTCTACCCGTCCACCGTCATTTCTGTATTTTATTTATTAGTCCGTTTTACACATACTGAGCTTATGGTATGTTGAGGCCCAGCAGTCATTTTATGCTTGGGTTTAATTTTGTAAATAATTGGATCTCAAGCAGGTGGTAATACCCAACCATTTTCTTTATTAAAATTACGATGTTTTTTTTAACTTCAATGGCCTCGCGTATCATAAAAACTTGTTTTTTAATTATTCCCTATTGGTTCCCTTACCTTATGTTCTGTATTGTCATAAGATGTGATGAAGCTTGAATATGTTGTTTTCTAATTTTTATGTTTAACATTATGTTATAAGATTGTCACATATTAACGGCATGGAACAGACAGAGGTATTGTTTGTTTACTTGTTGCAATGTAACTGGGCTTTATTTTGTTGTTGATATTTAATCTTGGGCACAATTGACGTGGCGTTACTCGAAAAGAAACGAAGAATGAGAATAAATTAACTAATTTAATACTTGTCTCTAAGGTAATACAAAACGCACTGGCAGTATTTGCTCCACAACTCTATACTTAGAAAAGAAAAAAAATGTTACAATAAGTCAGAAGCACTGTAACCTTTCCAACTACAACGACGATACTTACAACTACGAAACAAACTATACCTGCTTACGATTACAAAAACAACTTTGATGAAACCATATATTAAAATTTACAAGTATTTTTTTATATGTAATTTGGTACATATAATAACTACAAATTCTTCGTTTGCTTATACAAGTATTTAGTAGTAGTTTTATAGTAATTTATAGTAATTTTTAGTAATTTTATATTGTAAATTTTTTACTGGTGTTTAACCTAGTATTTTTTTATTTTATTTAGTTTCATATTAACACTCATAAAATCTAATACCGCCATATAATACGTAGAGTAAAATAAAAAATCCTATTGAACATTTGACCACATTAGAAGCTATTCACATAATAGTAGGATTGTTCTTTGCAGTTTTTATGTTATTTTTTTAATTTTTTTTTTATTTTTATTTTATTTTTAAAACAAAATCCACTGCTTGTAATAGTTCTAGGTAAAAAGTTATAAAACCAACAGGATTTACATTATTTAGATAAAACAAACGTATGATCGAATAGATGGGCTCGTTCGTTGAACACAGTACACGAAGAAACTTATGACAAAAAGGAAACCGCACTAACAAGTGAAATGAAACATTGTGTTATTTAAAAAAACTTTAAGGTATAGACTTCGATAAAACACGTAAACATAAACAATTTGTTCGGTAGTAAAAACAAAAAAATTTGACGACATGCAAATAGCAATCTGTGACAGTAAGTTTTAATTTAAAAACTAGTTAATCTTAAACATATCTAATAAGTAGCATAATAAGAATACATTGTTTCCTTTTATTTCATATTTACTGTGTTAATTTATTTAACTTTAGCAGGTCAAAATCTTATTTATCGATTTTTCATTCGTCTGTCAATAACGTCTTAGAAGGATAATAAAATCGTACTAAAATATGATCTTGGAAGATTTTAATAAAGAATTAATTAAATGCGTAGAATATAATAGCCCTTAGACGTCTGTGTCTGAATGGTCTAATTATTTTCAATTTAACAACATCCGTTTCCTTAATTATTTTAGACTGAATACTTTAAAACTTTCTTGGCAACATTCTGGCAATTCAAGGAAAACTTTAAATTTCAGTTTGGTACAATTCGACAACTCCGAATTCAGATCTATTATTAGAATCTTTTGGACTATACCATGGTACTTGTTATTTGATTTGTTATATTTATTGCGACGCTAAAAGTTTATGAAATAATAAAATATAAATTGTTACTTATAATACTTTTATGGCTTCCTTTTTCCAAACATTTAAGTTCTTCTAAATCTCTCGTCCTCTAAATATTGAGAAATTCATGAACCAATAAGTTAGATGGCTTCTTCTCGGTATAATATCATCTGCACTTACCAAATCTTTTACTATATTTTCAGAACTAATATTGCGAAAATTTCTACGCTCATTGCTTACATGAAAAAATATATGTAAAGTGATGAAATAAATTAGACGTTGATCCAATGAGCGATTCGCCTTGTTCATAAGGCTATACAAATCCGATTTACACAAAGAAGTACAGGATTTTACGTTTCGTTTACCCCGTAATTTTATTTGTTACGACATATCTAATCCACTTTTTACGTATTTTTCGCGTTAACTTTTTATATTTTCTCTAACTTTGACTAAGATAGGATGTCTCTTATATATATATAGACATATCCCATCTTAGTTTGTATTATAAAAATCCATACTAATATTAATAATGCGAAAGTGACTTTGTCTGTCCGTCTTTATTGTTAAAAGCATTTAACCGATTTTAATTAAATTTCTACATACCAAGAATAAATTTCAAGAAAGGACATAGCTGGTAACAATTAGTAAAATATATATAAATCTATTATTTCGAATAATATGCTAGCTTGTTTCAGTATTTGCTCATAGCCATAGGCGATCAAATATTAAAAGGATTTTTTGGCATTATTTCTTTTAGTACAAATAGTTACTCGTGTTTGAGCAAACATTTAATATTAGATACGAAAATATTTAGAATTATTTTGTCTTTTTATTAAAGGATAACAAAATATTCCACTTTATAATCATAGAATAAGCTATACTTTATAAACATTGTAATCGTGTTTGTGAAAAGGAGAAAATTAAGAAAAAACTTGACTGTTTTGGACACTTATGAATAATTCAATACTTTTATGTCCAATCGTCTCATGTACGTTTTTAACTGGAATTTTTTATCAAGTTTTTTAGCAGATTTGATCTACTTAATAGGTTTTTCTCAAGGTTATATTTCGGTTTACTATTTTTAGTTTTATAAAAAACCGAAGTACTAAGATATAATTTCAACTTAAGATTACATTTTAGCTAAACATATCTTTTTAAGCAACTGGCACTCGTAAACAAATAGTTTATCGTTATCTCGAATTAATGTTTTTACTAATTTGGCCGTAATACGTACGTTATACAACAGTTAAAACATGCAGCACAGATTTCTTTAGATCTTTCGCGTTATCATAATACCGTAAGTTTTATTTCAACAACAAAAATTAAATCAGAATATAAAGACGTTCGATCTGTTTTTCTGCGATTTTTAATGCTGTAACGATTTAACTGAAAATCATAATCCACAAACTTCCAGACAGCAACGTGAGCCAGTGGTAATAAAGTATTACCACAAACTTCCAGACAGCAAAGTGAGCCAGTGGTAATAGCACACCTTAGTGCATTTTTTCTTTACTGAAGTTTTTATCAATCCCAAATTGACATTTAGAAAGTCGGGTTAGACAAGAAATTTAATATTGAAAGGAACAGTTATTACAAACTTTACCTGACTCTTTCTTAAAAAGGTAATACAGTACGATGCGAGCTATTGATAGAGTAAATTCAACAACATTAGGCGCTTCGCTGGTACCACATGATTTTTTTTTCAATGTATTTAATGTACCACAAACATTAAAAACAAAATAAATTAATAATTAATTCTTTTGTTTACGCGAATACTACACATTATTTTATGAAAGGACTTTTTACGGATTCTATCGCGTTTTTTTTATGATTCTCATAATAAATGCGATAAAAGCCGTAAAAAAAATACTAAAAAATGTAAAGGAACCTAAATATAAAATGAATTCAAATTCAAATATCTTTATTCAACAGAGGAGTGATACACCCACTTATTGATTGTCAAAAATCTACCACCGAAAAGGACGCGTGTCACTGAATATGCCGGTTTTAGCTTCGTATTAAAAATAGGACCAGTAAATACAATACTCAAACGCCGTTTCATTAGGCAACACGATGCTAAAACCTGGTATTCAATATCTGCGTACATATCATCTACTGTGTTTTATATATGTCTATGGTATATAGTATTGTGTTATTGAATAGAGTAGAGAATAAATTGAGCAGAATTCATATGTTGCTGTTTAGTTTTGGGCAATCAATTAGGAATGCGGATGGATGCTGTCCTTTACAGATTCTCCGAGCAGTAAACCTTCAGAGAACCAGAGTCATAGCCTACCGAATTATTAAGCTGAAGTGGCAATGATCCGGTCACATTTGCCCCAGAACTGACAAAACTGGCCGAAGATTGGAAGCGGTGGAGTGCATTAGGGGACGAGGGAATAAGTAAATCCAAAGTGTACGCGGATTTTACTCCTAACTTTTTTTATTAGTTTGTCAAAGTTATTTTACCCTTATATTAATATACAAAGCGAAAATAACTTAATCTCGGCTAAAGGTATTTACGGCTATGAGGATAACCGCCTAATTGAATTTTGGTCAAATTTCGTATAATTTATACAAAATTACGAAGTTTTCTTAAGAGTAAATACAGTATAACAATTTGAATTGAAATTATTTATTTAAATTAAAATATTCACCGTCACTCCATTACGTATTTTGTATATAATTAGATAAGGATATTTTAACATAAGTAACCACCATGACTAAATGTCATTAAAACATAAACGTTATTAATTCATTTTCTAGATATGTTGTTCATTATACATTTAAATAAATAAATATTTAAATGAAATATCGTGCCGATAAGACAACGCCATTTAGTCCCAAGCCTTGACTTGGTGTTGACTGATAGACCCAATGACTTACAAATACAGTAAATGTCTATTATTTTATAAACAAATATGTATAATAAAGACATATAGTAATGTCCTCCTAGTTGAATCCGACTACGGTGGCCGATCTATATTAGACATCACCCAACAGCGAGCTATTATAGTGCATGTCGCACGCAACGCCCATACTGTACTTTACATTTATTTTGAAGGTTATGATAAAATATAACATTCCGTACCGTGTTACAGATCAACGTTCTAAGTAATATAGAAGGCGGACTGAATTGATGAGGTAAATTTATGAGAAAAGCGTTTCCACAGTTTGGAGTTTCGAAAAGTCGACGTTTTTGTAAACTTCAAGGGCTGAAATGCCACGAACATTTAAATTCCCTCCTTTGAAGTTCTGAAGACATGAATTGCTTTATAGGCTAAAAACGAATTACGTAGTTATAATTTACACAAATTTGATTAATCTAATCTGTCGGCAAATATCAAAATATTAATTAAATATTAATCACGACAAATTTTTATTTTGTGATGTAGTTTACCATATTTTGAAAAAAAAAGTTGTTTATTTATTTATTTATTTAATAAGGCTTACCAACTAAATACATACAAGTATTAAAAATAATGGATATAATAAAACTGTTACAGTTTATGTACATATTTAAATTAAAGGAAAACACAACATTAACTTATAACATATTTTCTAGAGAACAGAAACCGATTTAAACAACAAAAAAAAAATTAAATCAGGACATTTCAAAAGTAAATAAAAACCTAATAAAGTAAAATACAGTAGTAATTAAAGATTTTAAATTATGTGTAAAATTTATACAATTTCTTTTTAAAGTTGATAATATTATCAGCGAAGATATCGATATCACACTTATGGTTTGGTTGTGCTTTAAGTAATCTTGTGATTTTTTTTACCGAACTTTAAGCTATAATACGACACGGGTCTCTTAGACGCACCCGCAATGTCGTTAAATTTCATCTACCTATTCATTCTATTACACAGTATCCGGTGTATTTATTGATAGAGCTCTTTAGCACGCCAAAAATCAATACATTATTAACTAGTTGAGCTTTGTCTTATTGTTACAACAAAGCAATTTGGCTAGCCGTGTCTGTAACTAACGCAGAGTGTATTTTAAAATAACCAACATATAAGTCAGGTCACAATACAGGGAGTATTGTGACTAATATAAATTTATCCAAGAGCCGTTAGCTTTTAACTAAAGTTGTTGGAGCGGGAAAAAAGTTTTAGGTGATTTAAATTAAATACATATGATTAATTTTCAATCGATTTCTTCAAACATTATTTAAACCACACGGGGCATTTGATCGTTGCTTAACCTCATACATAAACGTAAAATTTGCTTTATAACAGATTTGTTTATCAAAATTAGCGCCCTCTCATTTTTTGGTTCATTGCGAAATCGACAAATATTGACGCGACCTTTTATCAAACGATCAAAAAGGCAATCATGCTCTTTGATTCGAATACACAATAGACTGAATAGGACAAACAAATTTTCGCACTTTGTATTCATCAAAAGAATATATTAGCCTTCGCGAATAAAAGCACTTTTAAGTTATTTACTTTATGCCGTTTCTGTCTAACCATGTTTATCACTGTTTTCCTATTTGTATTTACGTACATTTGTTATTTAGTGATACCATGAAATATTCAATAATTAATACAACTTTTAATATTAATCAATCTTATTATTTTTGTGAAGACGACTTGGTAAGAATCAATCAGAATGGGTATTAAATTGTATGTATATAAATGTAAAACATATTCGTCTTCCCTTTGGGACAAGCATAAGGTAGGTAAAATTGTAACCTTTAGCCCATTCCCTTGGAAAAGTTTACTTCCCTCGAGCAAATTGGGGTTTCGAACTCTATTAATTGGAATAGAATAGGGATTGCTCTTCGTGTATTTTTTCTGTTTATTTTCAAAATGTACAAAGGTATATAAACAAACGTTCCGTTGTAGAAAAAAATAGCACGGCTCAAGGCGTTAAATTAATAAGTTTTTAAGTTATGTGACAAATAAATTAATAACATAAATATGGCCAACATCGAAACCTAGCAAAAGTGAATACTAAAAGAAATATAATAATCTATAATTTTTGTGTACACATGATTAACGTGGTTTTCCTTGTCAAGTATTAGTAAAAAATATTGTAACAACAGAACTAACGTTTACATTACATTTTAATTATTAATTATTAGTCAGAAACTCGAAACTGTGGAAACGATTGTCTCTTAAATGTACCTCAACAATTCTATCTGCCCTCTATATTGCTTGTTTATATTGGTGTTTTACACGGCATATAATTTTATTTTTGCGTTATGTTATTACACATTAATCATGAATTTTTAGTCTATTGCCATTTTTAAAAACACGTTCTACGTCTTAGATGTACAAGACAATAATTGTTTCAAAATTATTATGATTATATGATCTTGATCAATTAAGAAAAACCACGATGTAATTTGATATATAACTTCTTGGTGTAATGACATAAAGACGTTAATAGAAGCTTTAAGTAAAGTAAAGTAAAGGAATCCTATTACACCAATTTGTAGATATTGTTGCTGCCGTTGCTTAAGATTCCAAAGACCCCCAGAGGGTGTATTTTGATGAGATTTACGGTGATTCTTTGTATATGTAACGGTGCAAAGTAAAGGCCCAAGTGGACCAGACGATAAGTTAGAACATGTGGGTTCCGCAAAGTTATCTTAGCTTTACGAGCTCTGAAAGATATTTACTACGGCTTCGTAAAGCGTTCATAAACATCGGTAGAATAAGTTATACAGAGGTTTAGTACTTTAGGAAGCTAATGACAAATTAATAAGTGATAACAATATATTTAGAAATATACTTTTAATGATTTCAGAATAAGTAGTTTCGAAATCATCGTGTTGTCTATGCAAACCTGTATAAGAAGATAATGAAAGATATGAGGGGGTATCGATTAGCGCACCAAGAACACCATTCTACGTGTAGTGATAAGTGTTTGCATCTGTAAGTGTGTAGTGTCTTGGTGTGTCATCGACTCGTCTAGAAAAATCGCTGTGGTCGGTCAGTGAGCACATTTCAAATTAGTATAAGAGACTGGTTATCGCCA